>VZTU01026277.1:0-203418 GCA_013400835.1 Zapornia atra
GGGAGCAGCGCGCCTCGGCCCTCCTGGCGGTGAGTCACAGCGCCCCCTGCCGGCGGGGAGGGGCCGCATCGCGCTGCTGTGAGGGAACCCCCACCACCACCCCGCTCCTCTCAGGGCACCCCCGCCTCTCCCCGTCGCCGTCCCTCAGGCCGGGCGTGAAGGCGGGGGCGGCGCCCGGGCCGGGGCTCGTCCCCACTCGGGGTGGGTCCTGGGCGAGGGTGTGTGTGGGGTGGTGTGTGTAGGGGGGTGTGCCCCGTGTCCAGGCTGCCATGCACGCTGCGCCTCGCAGACCCTGCCATGGTGCCGGCCGGGTGCTGGGCTCCGCAGTGACATGGAGGGTGTGAGATGCCGGGGAGCAGGATGGCCGGGCCCGGAGCAGGGTGGGGGGCTGAGGGACGTGTTCCTGCCTCGAAGGAACTGTGGCACTGCCTTGGTGTTTATTGAATGGGGTTGTGGTCCTACAAGTGCTTTCCGTGCTGCTGCCATTGCCTAGCCAAGGCAGTGACAGTGGGCATCCCTGAGGAGGGGTGCCGGCAGCAAGCACTGTCGGTGCATCCCCAAGCAGGGGTTAAAGTGGCACCAAAGTATCGCTTGACTTCAAAATTGCCCCCTGCCCCATTTAGTCCTGTTCGCCAGGGCTTCAGGCAGCTATTTTCACTCAAGGCGGCACCTTGCCACCACGTCCCTTGAACTCAGCCGATACTCTGGCACAAGGCGGGCGGGCAGGGCCAAGAAACGAAAGCCCGTGTGCCCGGCTCAGCTGCCCACCTCAGCGATCGGCCCGCTGGCAGCAGCAGCAGCAGTGCCGCATGGGAGCACACAGCGACGTCCGGCGTGGCAATGGCATCCTGCACCCCGTTGCTCCAAGCCCCAGCTGCATCAGAAAGAGTCCGTGTGTTATTATCGCGGAGGGTGTTTCTCCCACCAGAGTTACAAGAGTTTTCCAGGCACTGCCACTTTGTAAATGATATGTTGACCTTTTTCAACTGGAAATTGCACTGAACTTGTCAAGGAGGTGAAGCCTTGTCTCCTGTTACTTTATTATGAGCAGTCCGTGTACCAGGCTTTTGAAACGCGTGCTGCACACTCTGCTGCCTTCCAACTTCTAGTTCTCGGCACACAGGCGAAATACTGAGAGGAGCGACTGCGTCCTGATAGGCCCGTGGCTGCTATTCGAATGGCTGAAAATAGACCGTTCCCTCTGCTCCACACATCAAACCTATCTTTCTTAGTGCTTGACGTATGCAAAAATGGGACCTTTGTGGCTGTTTTCTCTCTTCTTACCCGGGAGTTCGTCGTGGTGCGTGAATCGACGTTTGGGGCTGCGTTACTCAGCATCATTCATAAGGGTGATGATGTAAGCATTAATGCGATAACATTGTGTTCGAGGGGAATTTAGGCACTTCGACCTGACTCAATGTTCAGATTAAATCTCCCCATGTTTCTTGTCACAGTCAAGAAAGCCATTATCTTATTTTTCCAGTGTGTATTAATGAAATGCTTTGCACTTGTCTTATGGGAAAGAAAAAGGCTTTTGCCTAATAATGCGCGTCCCAGAAAAATCCACGTTCTGAACTCAGGGAGCAGGCCCGTGTGTGGTTTTTTTCATTGCTTTTGGGAGTTTTTTTGCTAGTTGTTACTATTATGAAATAGCTGGAAGCAGCTGTTTGAAAGTGCTAAAATGAAACAACTCCAAAGAAAATAGTGAAAGATTTTCATCTTTTAAATGCAGAGAGGTTGTCCTTGATCCTGAAATACCGTTAAAGGTCGTTAACCTGTTCTTTGCTGGAGAATGCTGTGCATAGACCTCATTCCACAATGCATTTTACCTCCCAGATAACTCCACACATATGTGCCTTTGACAAGGGAAAGGTCTGACAAAGTTCCCCTCGTTTTTTGCATGCTGGCATTCAGTAATCCTGCTGACAAGGTATGTGACTTCACTGAGCATGACGTCTGGGGCCCCGAACCATGTTTTGACACTGAAGAAATGCTGGCTCATGAAGCAGTATTGTTGTAATGGTATCACGGCACATCGCTGATCCTCCCACTCCGTGCTTGACACAGACATTCCTCTTCTGCTGCTCTGGTAGGACTGCCTAATTAAGCGTCATCAGTTCAAAGTCACGTCTGTCATGGAGGCACATGTCCCCCTGACCAAGAGCTCCTTATGACATTGCTGCAAATACTAAAAAGGAAAAGCAAACCATACAGTGCCTGAGTGGAATGAATTCAAGTGGCTGAGGGTCATGCATCAGGTAGCAGTACAGCATTGTGCTCCCATGCTTGAAAATTCAGAGGGCAGGGAGGGATAGCCCAGGAAATAATGGGGCCTTGCTTTCGCTCTGGTCATAGCTGGAGGATGAATTTGCTCTACCAGTTCTTTCAAGGGTACTTGAAAGAGGAAGTTACAAGGCGGACTAAGTCTATTGTCCTGAGCATTATTAATGGTCAGGGAAGAGAACCATCTCTAAGGCAGCAGAATTCATCCTCACTGGGGTGTTTCCCAAGAGGAAATCCAGTAGTAGCCTTACTCGGCACCAGTGGCTATTCCTCTAATTCCACAGTTTTTGCTGGTAGAAGATGTCAGACCTGGGGTGCACAGGGTCCCAGAACAAAATGCAGCTCTGAGCTTCAGTTGTGGCAGGTATGGCTCTAGCAGAAGGAAGCACAGGCCAGTAGCATTTGTGTGAGCCTCACACTGGGCATGTGAAAATGGACACATCTCTGACTCGTGGGGGAACTATGAAGCTCCACCTGCCTCGCTGCAGTTAAAGAAAAAAAAGATAAATAAAAATTCCACAGAGACAAGCACGAAGGCAGTCATGACTGTCTTCAGGGAGTTCTTGCTATCAGGACGCTCTTTGTCTGCAAAACCAAGCTTGTCCCTGTGCTTCCTCTCCTGAAAGTAGCTGGGTTGTTTCCTTTGCTTTGCAGGTCCCACTGCTCTTGTTACAAGGGCGCTGCCATGTTTAGTGGCACTGGATGGGTCGTTTACACAGTTGGACTCAAGAGTAAATATTTGATACTTGATAACATTTGAAACAATGTTCACTTGAACATATCAGAGAGCTTGAAGTGACTATCTGACACCGTTGATACTATTATTTGATTATTATCTTTTCCCAGTAGGCACTTTAAAACCAGCAGAAGGGAGGGATTTTAGTGGTGCGCAGTTTGGGCTTATTTGGCTGAGCTACTTTGGCAGGAGCATTTCTTAACTAAAGAGAGGAGATCAGATTTTTTAGCTGGACCAATGGATGTGGGTGCATGTCAGGGAGAAATTTATTCTTCAGGACATGGCTAGGAAAGCTTTTGTACTTTCTGCCTCCCTGCATTTCCCAAGAGCTGACATTTGTTTATTTATACCGTGGTGTTACTTTTCATGGTGCAGAGTGGAACAGATAAAATATTCTGTCTCTCTTTTATACATACATCTATATGTATGTATATGCCCTCCAGCACTTAGCTGTTTATATTATTTATGTTATATATAAACAGTTAGCTCTGGAGGGCATTCTTCTGTGGCTTAAGCATTGAACTGGTAATACCAAAGTTCTTGTACTGCAGTTTCAAACCTCCAGCGGCCGATTCATTCCTTCGTTCTTCTGACATAGGCAGGGTACTGTACATTTTGATCTGTGCAAACCAGGAACTCTGTTTCGTGGGCATTATTGTATTATGCTGGTCAGGTTCTTTCATTGCAACCATCACACCAGTGGTAAAATTTTCCTCCAAGTGTGTTTAAGCAACATTTTCTGTCAGTGACAGGTGACTTGTTCTACTTTAACTCATCTCAAAGTTGGACTGAATTTATCACTGTAAGGATTGCTAGTATTTTCTGTACTCAAAAGAGTGACTGTGAAAGGGGCCTGCTCCCCAGATAGAGTCTGCAAGCCAGTGGAAAAGGAAAACAGTCCCATAAAAACAATGTAGCTGAGGAAGAAGGCAATAGGTTAATTCCTCCTACTCCCCCAACTTCTCATCCATGTCAGTATAAAACTGGAAGAGTCAGTGGACTTGTCTCAGTTCCTTGAGGACCACAGTGGGAGACAGGGTTTCTTGACTAGTGCTGAGAGCCACATTTGGCTTCTAGAACCTCAATATAGGCAGTTATTTTGCACAGAGACCTTTTAAATTATCATGAAAGTCCTGGCTTCGTTTCCTAAGAACTTTTTTTTTTTTTGGTATGATCCACAGTGTGCTTGCTGAGGTTTGGCCTCTCCTGTGCTAGCATTAAAGATCCTCAAGTATTTTATAAGGAAGGATTGTGCTCTGGTATCTTTTACACTTTTCCTGCCTCCCAGGCTCTTAGCTTTGTTTGCTACTTGGCTGTGATTCAATGAGATGTAACAATGCTGAGGTACCCGTGCAGAACTAGTTGCGTTTTCTGGACGTACGTAACTTTTGGAAGTGCTCTGAAGGAAGGAGTATGAGGTGACCAGCTATGGGGCCAAGTGAAGTTATGGTGCAGTGAGCACAGGTGGATTAAAGTGCAAACCATTCGGTGAAGCTGGGGTGGGATCTTTTGACTAACAAAGTTTTGTGCCGCAGCAATGAGATGTTCTGGTTTTGAGGTGGAGGACCGCTGTCTACTCCTTGTGCTACTGTAGGAGTGAAGCTGGGTTCTGATAAAGACAATTGTCAGTGTAGCTGAGCCAGGTAAAATGAATGTTACATTGCTTTTGTGGGTAGAAAACTTTGATCTCCTGTTATGGACCCTCTGGCCTGCTGGGAGTCAGTTGATGAGGACAGACACAGGCACCATTTAAAATCTTTGTTCCACACAGCTGTGAGAAGGCTTTCTGAACCAAAATCAAGAAGACCCCCTGGAAGCTGCATAAAAGCTATATTTAATGAGAAGTTGAGCAAGTGAATTTGTTAAATGTATGGTGGTGTACGAGCCTTTTCCATCCTAGATCTCCCATCAAATCTCTTGCCTCCTTTGAAGCTTTTTAAGCTCTGAACACATTTAATGAAAGTCTCCTCTGTTCTGAAACTGTTTAACAGACTGTTTCCACCACCAAAGTTTCTGTAGGTAGCGAGCAGAGGAACAGTTTGTCTGTGAGAGCTTGGCACGCCAACCCATGAGCTTCTTAACTTCACTATTACAGCATGTCCTCTGATAGAGCTCTTGCATCCCCTGGGGTACTCAAATTGAGTCCCTTGTGCGTAGCACCACAACAAAGGATAGTGAGATCAATTTCTCTTTCTTCTCTGCTGAGAAGTGTGACTCCAGCAAAAATGTTAGCCACTCTGTGGGGAAATTTGAACCTTAGAAAGGTATGTCTGAGCCAGAGAAACTGCTTTGATGAAACTTTGACTTATCTCACTATTATTACTTCTCCCCTTGCAAGGAATACTACCTGCAGAAGGTGTTATGTTGGGTTCAATTAGCTTACAGTGACCAAAAAATCCCCAGCAACTAGGTTAGTCAGCAGGTTAAGAAAGGCCAGAACATGCCTCTATTCCTCTTCCTCTTCCTAACTGCTGTCAACAGTCCTTTCTACCAAAATACCATCTTCAGAGGCCAGTTCTAGTCTGTCTTTCTTATTGAATCTGTTGGATTAGGAAATCAAAACTTCACCCATGTCTAACCACTGGAAAAGAAGAACTCCATCCCCTCTACTCTGCTCTGGTGAGACCCCACCTGGAGTACTGTGTCCAGCTTTGGAGCCCTAAGCACAAGAAGGACATGGACCTGTTGGACCATGTTCAGAGGAGGCCACAAAGATGATCAAAGGGCTGGAGCACATCTCCAATGAAGACAGGCTGAGACAGTTGGGTTTGTTCAGCATGGAGAAGAGAAGGCACCAGAGGGACCTTATAGCAGTTTTCCACTACCTGAAAGGTTCCTGTAAGCCAGGGAAGAACTATTCAAAAGGGCATGCAGCAATAGGACGAGGGGTAACAATTTTTAACTAGAAAAGGGGAGATTTATGTTGGATATTGGGAAGAAATTCTTCAATATGAGGGTGGTGGATCACTGGCACAGGTTGTCCAGAGAGTTAGTGGGGGTCCCAACCCTGGAGATATTCAAGGTCAGGCTTGATGGGGCTCTGAGTGACCTGATCTAGTGAAGATGTCCCTGCTTGCTGCAGGGGGTTTGGACTGGATGACCTCCAAGTGTCTCTTTCAACCTTACACATTCTATGAATCTGTGATTTATGTATCCTGCTCCCTCTGACAACTTTGGGAAGGGTAATATCTCAATTTTTATTGCATGTTCTGTGTGGTGTAGAAGGAGCTGGAAGCTGGCAAACTGTTCCAGTTAGCAAAGCTCTGGCATAGAGGTGCTAGCTGTGCCAGCAAGCATCGCCGTGGCCTTGTGCATATCCTCTCTTGTGCCACTCTTTCCTTTGTGTACCTGAGCACTGTCTCACTGCCTAACACGTGGGACCTTGGTCTCTGCTGGGAGTCCAACTCCACACGGTAATGACCTGTCACCATCATTTCTGTGGAGTTCCGAAGGTGATTAAAGAAACTGCTATGCCACGCATAAGAGGGTATACAATCAGCTACATGGTAAATGGAAGAGCTTTAGCCACCTGGCTGCTCTGAAGAGAAGGAATAATGTCTTTTCTCTTTGGCTTCTCTCTGGTGTCTGCATGTCAGTGTTCCCCTGTATGACGTCCTAGAGTGAAGCTGATGGGATCCATGACAGGTCTGTGTTTTCCCCAAAGCTGAAATCAGTGGCTGTAAATATGAAAGGGATCTTACCCTTATCATGCTGCTACAGTTTGGAACAGCTTTGAGCAGTGAAAGAAGCAGTGGTCTTGGCTGCAGAAAAGGAGTTGATGCCAAGTGAGATTTGGATCACTTTTTCAACTTTACAGTATTAAGAGACAGATTTTTTCTGGGTTTGTTTTTGGTTTTATTTTTTGGGTTGTTTTTTTCTTTTTTTAGATGAAAACATAAACCACTTATGCCCCAGATTTCCCGTGAAGAGCTTGCTATAGCCACATGACAGCCAACTTTTGAATATGTCAAACTTTGTCAAGTTCTTCCAAAGTATTATTAGGTGCGGGTAATCAATCCCTAATTGAACTGAAGTGCCAACACCAATACCTAACACAAAATACCCACAACTGTGAAGCAACAGTTCTTAGATGTACACACTGTACAGTAAAAACTCAGTGTTTCTGTTCTGACATTAGAGTCTATTCAACATTACTTCTGTTGTTTCACTTCCATAAACCCCAGTCTCCTCTATGAAAAATGCTATTTATCTCCTTTATAAAGTGCATTGAGGTCTGATGGTGAGTTTTATGGCTTAAAAGCCAAATTTGTTATTGAGGGGGCCTAAGACAGGATATTTGAATGTTTGCTTTGGCCAAGCTGCAGACAATGTGCATGAGTTGATGGATGCTTCTTACTTCATTTCTGTGTTTTGAGCCTTTGAGGTGTACTTCAATCACCTTTCCAGCCTTTGACCCACAGGTATGACTATCGGAAATACAAACCCATATGAGTCATTTACATAATCACTCCCAGGGCTGGGTTTTTATAGCACCAGGTTGCCAAGGTTCACAATAAAAATGCAAGATGTGGCGGTGCCCCTTCCTTTTAGGAGAGAAAAGCATTTCCCATCTTTTTCATTCATAATCATAAAAGTATGTGTCATATTTTCTTGCTTTACTTGCTCTTGGTTCTGCTCAGTTTGTACTAAAATTAGTCTCCCAGTTATTTTGGCTGTGTCCAAGCACTTCGTGTACTTGATGCTCCAGCAAACTGTGAGGAAAGTGAGGCTGGAACTGAGAGCATATACACAGGTCATCTGCTCTTGGTCAAGGCTGCAGCTGTACCCCAGCACTAGCAGGTGGGAGCCACGTCCTGCATGTGTTGCCTCCCATCTGGTAAGATAACTGTACTGTAGTAATGAAGGAATGTTCATGTCTATGCCTGTGGCTTCACATACAGGTGTTGGCATTTCCCCGAAAGAATTCCTTTTGTTCAGAAAGAGCTCCTGTTGCTATTTTTATCTTTGTCACTCAGGTATCATTCTGACGTGCTTGCAAACCCAGCTGAATCAAGGTGCAGATAAATTAATGCCAATTAGAAATCGGCATGAAAGTGCTTCTGACACAGTGAGAAAGCAGCTCTTGCAAACCCATTTACCTGCTGCCCAAGCCTGAAGCTAGCTGAAAGACCTGTTAAGATCCTGGACTAGCAGATGAAACCCCAAGAAGGTTCATCGGGGCTATTCTGCTTTGAAACAAAACATGCTGTTGTGCAAGTGTCATCTGGCTTTATTGGAGAGCTCTGCAGGCACCTTCCTAGGGTAGGTGTTACACAAACACCCAGTGAGGACCATGCCCTTCCCTGCATACCATAGGGCCTCAAGAGACAAGATAGACAAAGAATGGAAGAAGGAACAGAAGCACAGAAAGGTCAAGTGTCTTGCCCAAGGTCAAACCTCAGGTCAGTGGCAGAGCTGGGAACAGAGCCCAGATTTCCTGACTCCTAGTCCAGCACTCTATTAATCATCTCTGTGCTTTGTGTTCTGTGGCCTGTTACTGTCCATAGGAAATGTGAGGATGACTTTCCGACAGCTTCAGAGTTACTTCTTAGTTTTGGAAACTTGATCATCAGTACACTATCGAGATAAAGAGGTCATGTACTGGACATATGCACTGGAGGATTCAGAACTAAGTGCTCTAGGTATCAATTTCATTCCAAGACAGAGAAGAAACATTCGGGACTATGAAATATGGCTTTTCAAAGTCAGATTTTTAAGTCTTTTTTTCCCTTACATTGTGTACAAAGCGGTTTGTTTTCATGGAGTTACTCATCACAGTTGAACTCCTACATTGGTGCTTGCCCTATAAATTATTTTTTTTCCTTGAAAATGAGCCACAGCAGTTATTTAGTTAGCAGGGCTTTTTCTCTCTGTGGAATTTACCAGTGAAACAGTCAGAAAACCAGAGTCAACAGTCCTGAGATACTTGCAATTCTTACTTATTTTCATTCCTCCCCATGTGCTGTATTCAGTTTTCAGTCCTTTGATGGAATTATCTTGATCACAAAGTTAATTATACCTGTGAGATTTTTTCTTTTTTTCCTTCCCAAAAATTTTTACTTGAAGCAAAACTCTGGCTACTGTGGTAATGACTTACCCCGAGTCTCTTGTAAACAATAGTATAATCACTTTCTTATAGTCATGGCAACAGTGTTGAAGCAATGAGCTTACTGAACACAATGTGCACTGTCTCCACTGAATAGCTATTGCAGTGCTGAAGTGTATGCTGCTCATTTTCAGAGGACTCAGGGACATAAATTATTCAGCAAAACAACGCTGCTTCAGAAAGCGTCTTTGAAATGGCTGTGTTTTGCACTAGCCAAAGAAGGATGCTTATCTGTGCCGATGGGGCTGTGTTTAATTACTGTACGACAGTGTGCTCCTAGGGCCAGGTCCGCACCCGCTGAATTTAAGTGTGTCTTTCTCAAACCATTTGGGAACTGTGCTACCTGTCGGCAGGGCCATGCTGCTTCCAGTAATGAGTGCCGCCGTGTGAAACCCCGAACCTAAGCTGCTCGGGTGAACGCGTCCTCCACATATGCATAGGGTGAGAGGTGGTGGCTGGGTACAGAAGGAGGAGGTTGTTTTAATGGACAAGGAGTTCACTCCCACAGGGCCGATCCTTTCCTTGGCCCAGAGGGCCACCTGGACTCCTGTTTGTGGGTTGGAGAGGCAACTTGGAGAGTGGATGGCTTCATAGGAAGCTTCAGAATTGAACCCCAAGACAAAGAGTTGTCTCTGATTTTTCTGTTTATTTTGGTTTTACAGCTCTTGTTCAAATAATTAGACCTGGAGGAAAGACCTTGTTGGCAACAGTTTTTGTTTTGGGATGAGTCATTCCTCCAGATTTCAGAAATGCCACCCCAGTGACAGTTGGCAAAAATGTTGCATGGGCTGTTCAGTTTATGTTTTTCACTTTGGAAAATCAGACCATTTATTTAGGGTTCTGTTGCTTTAGAAACCATCTCCAGATACTCAAATTTCTTTCCCTTTCCCTTTCCCTTTCCCTTTCCCTTTCCCTTTCCCTTTCCCTTTCCCTTTCCCTTTCCCTTTCCCCCTTTCCCTTTCCCCCTTTCCCTTTCCCTTTCCTTATCATCCCTCTCTCTTCCCCCTCCTTTTTTCCTCCCCTTTTTCCTCCATTCCCATCTCTTTTTTCTCTTTTTTCTCCCTTTGCCTTCTTCCTCCCTGTCCCCTTCCCTCCTTTTTTTTCTCTCTCCTTTTCCCCCTTTTCTTAGAAGATTCTCCCCCTCTCCTCATTCTTCTCCCCCCCCCCCCCCCCCACCCCCATGTCCCCTTTTCCTCACTGTGGTGTCTCAACATCTGAGCTTTTGAGTCTCACTTCTGATCTGATTCATTCCCTCCTGAAACTTCCTGTGGGAAATACTATGTACATCATGTGGAACATCAGCCTAATGAAGGATCAAGCTCTTTATTTCTGGTTGTTATGATAGTTTACAGGAAATTATTTTGTTTTCCATAGACATTCATTCTCTCTGCTTCTCTAAAAGCTTTTGGTTCAACAGCCTTCCAATCTAGATACGCTTAGTCTTCAGCAGTGGGCTGCTTACCTCCATGGCCCAGTTCCCGGAAACAGTTATGCATGTGCTTAATTGTGCACACATGGGTACTTGCACTGAAATCAAGATGTGAAGAATTAAGCAAGTCTAGAAGTATTTGCAGGGTTTGGTCTTTGTTCAACAAACAGGCCTCTGCCTGGCTGAAGCCCACTACGTGCTACAAAAAGAAATGGAATTCTAAAGTTAAGTACCATATTAATCAATTGACTTATTTCCTTAAACTAGTTAATTCTGTACTTTTAAAAACTACTTTCCATTTTTCCTGCAAATCCAATTGCCCTTCCTTTCACACTCATTTTTCCTCCTCACTGCTCAACTCCCAGCAGACCTGAGCTGCCAGCCACATGATCCCCTTTCATAATGACTTGAGTTCCGACGTTTCTTTTTTCCTACTAACTTTGTGTATTACCATAATGGTTCCTTGGACAGATTTTGGCCAGCTTTTAGGGAGAGAGAGACTCACAGTGTTTCAGACCTTCATTTCCAAGCGCGGTATTAAATATAATCCTTATAATTATAGCACTGACACTTGGACCACTGTAGTTCAGACTGTGTCAATATGTCGTCAAAAGCTCTTTCTCAGGAGCTGGAACTCAGTCATGTTGATTGAATTGAAATTTGATGGCCAGCAGCTGCAAACACACTCTGGCCCCATCCCCCCACCTCCCTGCTCTTTTTTTTTCCCTTCTAACACAAAATCCTCTTGCTTTGCGCCGAAGCCACGAGTTTACAGAAACTAGATAATGGCTGATTCTAGGCTAAGTTATTCTAAGTCATACCTTTTGGGTACACATAGACTGCCCTTCGAGGGGAGTGCTTGGGGCAACCTAAAGGCGAGGCACAGTCTGCTATGCATGCCCACACCTGTGAACCTGAGAGCCAGCCCCAGGTGCAGCATGAAGGCCGTCCTCGGAACATGCCTGAACATCTCTGTGTTGGAGCACTTAGGATGACATTAGCATCGCACTTGGCAGCTAAGGAAGCTGTAGGCATGTCTGTGAGGGTCCAGCGTGAGCAAGGCTGGGAGCACCACGGTTCCCTCTCCTCTTGTTGCCATACAGACCTCACTATTCATCTAAGCAAAGGCATCAGGACCAGGGTAATTCTCAGCAGTAGTTCACACTGCAAATTTAATGCACACTTTTTTAGCCCTAGGGGTCTGGGGAATAACCCCCCACATGTTTGAATTGACAAAAGATATTTAAAAATGGTGTCCAGCAGTTGTATAACACAATCCTGTAATTTTTTCTACTTAAAAACCAAAACAACCCCCCAGCATTCATCACATGAGATATTCAGGTTTTAAAAAGTGCCCCTTGCCAGTACACAGTAACTACTTTTCATAAGGCCTTTTAGTCTATGTATTTACAGGTGGACCAGAATAGCTCTGCAGAAGTTAATTCAGTCCCTTGAGTAAACAGTATGTGCTTCTAAAACTTTCCATATATACCAACCATATGTAAGGCCTTTGACATGCATTTGCACCACACACAATGCATCTGAGGGGCTCCGATAGAGCCAGGATGGCTAGTGAGGTCAGTAACCCCCTCGCTAACATACTGGATGTGTGTTCACTCTGTCAAGCCCAGGAAGGGTAACTGCATTTGGATGACCGGTGTGTCGAAAGGCCGATTTACTGAAACGGTCCATTATGTGGTTCTCAGAGCCTTCTCCCTGGACATACTGTCTGTGCTTGGGTCTCCCAGGCTGTCTTCAAAGCACAGTCTCTTCCACACAGGTCAGAAGGACTCTTCATCACAGCCTCATGCCACCTTTTTTTGGTCACAAAATTCAAACTTATGCCCTTCCCTGGGTAAGGTCCTTCTCTGCTGTCCCCCTCCTCCACTTCCCAAAGCTATTAGCTGTTCCTCCTCCTCCACATTCACCCCTCTCTCACCTGGGCTATTTGCCTCCCTTCTCTCCTTTCATGCTCCTGACACTGCTTCGTAATGTTGTTTTTCTAACTTGGAAGAAAGGGCCAGAGGGCCAGGCTGACAGAGAAATGTTGAACACATGGTTTCCACATGTTCTCCTCATCTTCCCTTATACCACTTCTCTGCCTTTTTCTCTTTGCTTCAACTGGAAATCTCATGAGCACGAGTGTGTTCTCTCATTAGTTTTATAAAGGACAAGCTCATTGTCTCAGGAAACGTAGAGCAGAAACTTCTGTGAGTTGGCAGTGCAGTTGTAGGTTCTCCGGCCTCTCACCACAGGCCATGGGTGCTCAGGAACTGGGAATGCAGCATGAGTGCTCAGGCTCCAGTTCAGAAAAATACTTAAATAATATGTGTGAAGTTAAACATGGTTAAATGCTTTTCAGTTTCTGTGCTGCTGCCGTGAGGTGGGACCCCATATTGGAGAAGTCATCTTTATTGGCCTGATTCAGCAAATGCTTAGGAGTATACCAAACTTTTAAGCACACATGTCCATCATATTGCATATTTAGTGACTCTTAAATAGCGTAAGGTGGTACAGGCAAGGCAGAAAATGTGGAAGCTCTCCTGCTCACCTCTGACATTTCAATTCGTGCTTCACAATCTGAGTGTCTCTGAACTCCAAATACATTTTTGTAGGGCTGCTGCCTACATGCCACCCTAATGTTCTGTAATGTAGTTGTGTTGCGTGCTCGTGTGCAGATTATTTAGAGGAACTGCAAGTAAATTAAAAGCAATTAAGCCTTAGAAAGGAAATGGTCTTACAAAGTTAGCAGTATTTCTACGGCTGTGCTTGATGGTGAGTTGGACCCTTGGACCCTTGGATTCCTCTCTTGCATCCCAATGATCATCTGGGAACAGCTAAGAGTTCAAATCCTTTTGACTTATAACATCTAGGCATCTAATCTTCTCTGTATTGAACTGAAACCAATGGGAGCTGGACACCTAATGGGATTTTTGGATCTCAGCCTAAAATCTCTGGAGTGCTTTGGAAAATTTATCCCTAGGAGGTTTTGCTTGAGTCAAGAATATAGACTGGAGTCATTGCTCACAAAAAAAAGACCAACATGTGACATCAGTCAATGAGTCATCCATCAGTGCCAGAGGTCAAAGTATTCTTTGTATTTACCTAAGATGTAGTTACCTATTTACTTTCTGGAATGATGCTCGTAGTACTAACATGGCATTTGGGGTTGTTGCTCAGTGAAAACACTATTTGAGAATGCCTGTGTAAAGACAGGTCGTGTCATTTCTTTAAAAGTTAGAAATGCTAGAGAATAAATGTAAAAGGCCTGTTTCCTTCCGTGCTAGTATGTGTGGTCTAGGAAAAATCCTGAATCACGCTAGTAAGAGACTGTCCAGTCTCTTTTCTTGCCAATGATGTAAGCATTGCTCCTTCAGAGAAGGCTGAATTACTATTCTGTCATTGCCACCTTGTGATCTGTCACTGTTTCCGCTTTCCCTCTGGTTTGGCTTCTCATTATTTCAATCCATTACTGAAAATATATTTTAAAAAATGAAGGCATTAATTTATTAAAAAGGGATTTACCTGTGAAGGACTCTAGGCATACCACACACAGGCAGGATCCAGCCGGGAAATCCAGTGTTAATGTGGAAACTCCATCCCTCAGGCTCACTGCTTCTCCCGGGTGCTTGGTCCTTGCTGGGTGCTGGGATGCCTGGACTTCTCAGCACATGTGGTAACCATCAATCTTAGCGTGGTGTCAGAGGCCAGTGCTAGGAGCTGAGGGCAGAAGTGGAACTGAGGGCAAAGGAGGAGAGTGAAATTTTGCTGTGAGTGCCCGAGTCTCTCTCTCTCTCTCTCTCTCTCTCTCTCTCTCTGTCTGTACAATTCTAAGCCATTCCAGCAAAGGAAGCTTGAAAATTACCCTGGGAATAAGAAAGTGAATCAGTAAAGAGCAGGATAATCATCCTTTCAAGGAGGAGTAAAAGAACTTGACTTCTGCCAAGTTCTTTTTTTAAAATTATTTTTCAAGGAAAAAGCCTCACTGATCCAACCTGACCAGCTCCACAGCAGCAGTGCAAGAAGCACCAAGTGGCCAGATCTGTTTCATGAGCCCTATTACTTTGTAGGGGAGGCCTCACACAGGAGCAAGTAGCTACTTGCCAGGACTCACTGCTTCTGAAATAGTCTGTAAGGGTACAAGATTACAGGAGCAATGGACTTGGAAGCAAAACAAAGCTGCCTATAGCAAGACACCTTTAATTCCTCCATGAGAAACAGTGTCAGTCAGAGTCTCTTGCAACCCTCTCATCTAATCTGACATATCAGTATCTTGACTGCATTTATTACCTTGTTATCAAGCAATGACAGGAAGGAGATTGGGGCCTTGGTAGAAGCATGAAGCAGAGAGGCAGAAATGAGACATACTGTTGAGCAAAGGTTAAAAGAGCTGTTACAAGCAGGGCACTGAGTACTGCAAACAACAGACCTTCTTGTCCTTCCCCCGCTGTCTTTTCAGTGGTGAGGACCTGGTTGCACAGCCTGTTTGGTGTGGGAAACTGGGAGACCTGTTCAAAGGTTTCCTCTGCCTTAGAGGGTTTCTCCAGCAAAATTCAAGTGCAAGGCCATAGATGTCAATAATACGTCTGAGCATTAACTCGGGAACATGATTAATGAGATCATTCTTCTGAACAGGTTCTGCAGTTTCTGCACCCCTGGATTTCATTTGGTTTGCCTGATGAGAATGACCTACAGCTACTGTCAGTGTTTATTTCCAGTCAGTTTTACTTGGAGCACTCCTCAGTAGCCCATGAGTGGGATGCTCAAGTTAATCAACCCTCCCCTTCGCTGCCTCCCCCCCTTTTGTTTATATGTCTGCTCTTGCATCACAGAAACACTTCCAGCAATTCCTCTTACACAGCACAGTTACTGAGGCAAAAGACTTGTCTAGTTACACTCAAGTAAATGAACGCTGAACAAGATGCATACTTTGCACAACAAGTGAATCCCAAAGCAAGCAGAACAGACCAGCACCTAGAAGTGTTTATGAGGGTCTCTCAAGGACCTCAGGCTCTTTCAAACAGGGGACTGCACTCCTAGGACACAGAATCAGAAGTAAAGAGTAGCCCTACATGAACCAAGGTGAAAAGCTTCCTGCCTCCTAGCCAGGTTAGGGATGCAGTGGTGCCGAGTCTTTCCGCAGTAGCTAGGACAGGCTGCTTAGCAAGAGACACGCTCAGTGCCTTCCCTGCTCACAGCAGGCAGAGGAAGGTCTGCTGATTTGTGAGAACTGTCCTGAAAAGGAGAATACAAAATCAATCAGGAGCATTTGGTTCTTCTTTAAACAGTTTCAGCTTGCCCCAGTGATGCTACTCACCGGTGTGTGTAAAGGCTGTGGGCCCGCAGTAAATAGCACAATGGGGCTGTTGTGGCTGATGGCAAGGGCCACCTCTGATGCAAAGCGAGCAGGGCTGCACTGTGAAGCAGGACGGTGGCATGAAGGACTTTGTTTGTTTTCCCAGTACGGGCCACCTGATTCTTTGGCTTGCACAGGGACACCGGGAAGATGGTTGAGAGCTTTTGCCCCATCAATCTGTGAAGAGAACGGGCATGTGGTGTTCACCAGGTGTGATGGCTTTACCTGCAGAAAAGCACTCAAGTGGCTGGGTACAAAGCAGAAAGTGAACATGCAGACCCTAGGCTAGGGCTGGACCCTTCAGTTTTATACCTAATCTCGTTATGTTCTTCTGATTAAGACCAGTGAGAGAAAGAAGAGAATCTGTACCAATATCAACAAGGCTGAAATTTCATCTCCAGTTAACAAGCCATTTGATCTTTGCTCGCTGGAATCCAATCTGATCTCCTCTGGCTGAGGCATCCCCTTGGGGCTTACATCCTGGTGCATGTCTGCAGCCATCAGCAGCAGCACACAAGGGAGCACTATGAGGAACGTCACGTCCATCCTTAAGCTTCCCAGCCTGTTGACAGGAACCCAGACACTCTTGCAAAGGCCCACAAGCTTTTCTGGGTCTGTAGGTTTTGAGACTGCTGTGGCAGTGCATCACACAGTCCCTGGAGTCCCAGGAGGGAGTTGTGTTGTGTCTCTGTATCACTGCGGCTGTGCTAGTGACCCTGTTCACACAGGAGACAGGGGTCATGTTACTACTGAAGAAAAAAGGACCAGGCCTCAGTGAGATGTTATGTTCTTAAACTAAGGAAAAATTAAAAACCCTCAGTTTCTGTAGCAGGGATTGACTTGCTCTGTTCAGCTCATCAGTATATAATCAGTATCCTTTTTTTTTTTTTGTCCTTGTTCATGTTAACACACAGACACTTGTATGCTAACCACTATTTTTACCACCACTGAGTTCTAGAGGTCAGCAACTTCTACATTACAATTTATAAGCTATCATAGTGTTGGCTGAAGAACCAGCTTTTTTAGGATGATAGCTGAGAGACTCATTTCCTCTGTGGATGAGCAACAGAAATGAATGCATAACACACACTGACCAGAAGGTCATATTTTGGCACCTTCACTATGCACATGTAACCCAGCAGCTGGGGTGAAGCAATCTTCGAATGGCATCGAACATATCATTAGGACAACCTCATCACACTGTGGGCATCATGCAAAGTGCTCTTGACATAAATGAGAGTTAAACTCTCAGTTATTTAGGTACATCCAGCTTTGCGTTCGTGGCTGCTAATCCTACCTGAGGTGTATGTATGTGTGTTGTGCAGAAACCTATTTAGTATCTACACCAAAGTAGGTCTGGCTGAGGACATGGTTTAGAGCAGTTCTGCACTAACTTGAACTGAAACCTGTATAACTGAAGCACTGTTAGTGCACCAAATCCAACCCATGGTTTTTGTTTGCATCATTCACCACAAGGGATGGACAAATTCACCCAAAGGTTGTATTGGACCAAGGCAGACCCTGCAGACCCTCTGCGTGAGGGCTTGTGGCTCGCAGTTCTCAGTCACACGTGTGTTGGTGAGGAAATACTAACTGTGGTGGGATTTTTGCCATGGAGACTGTCACTGTCAAATCACCAGTCCAGAGAGTATGGCTTCAGGCCCACCCTTCCATTTACGCCTGATTCCTTGGTGTATTATTTCCATTCTGAACTTTTCCCAGATAATTCATTTTTTCAGATGCTATAAAAATAGCTAAATAATTTTATAAAGTCTGAAGAGCATTCTTTTACACCAGTATTTGAATTGGAAACGGCTATTTTGGGGCCAATTTACCTCAAAATTCTACTTTGTCAGTAAGGACCTAGTTGTGCTATGGCGTTTCCAGCCTACAAAGTTTTTTTTTTACTTTAAGAAGGGCTTTAAAACTAAACCAGCAAAATCATAGTCCAAACAAATTATAATATTGCTTATGCCAGGAAAACTGTATCCACTCTGGAACTTACACTGGTGAGGCTTAATGGTAGAGAGCTGTCCGTACTCTTATCCACACTGTCACATATATACCTTCAAATTATCTGAAAACAGGGTAGCTTTCCTTGCATGAAGCAGGTTCTCGACATCTCTATGGGGAAATATAAAGCCTGTGGACATACCTTTTAATCTTTTACAAATTGCAGGTACGCTGAAAGTTCTCCAATGCAATTGAAGGTTCATTTCCAACTGATTTAAGCCTTGTGGCAATTGATTTTGCTTTTCTTGCTTAGCTTTCACAGACCCTTCAGAAGTAGTTCTCAGACCCTCGTGGGTCTGCAGACCACAGTTTGAAAAACACTAGCTCTTGGTTAAAATAAGATATTCTGTGGCCTTCTGGGCCTCATTTTCTATTGCCACGCAGCTTGTGAGGTCTTATATACCTATGCAAAGCGAGAGTAAAATGCTACCAGATGAGAACGGTGGTGTTCAGTCCTGGTGCTGGCCCTTATTTGGACAGGTGTGAAGGATGCCAATGTGAAGCAGTGGCACATCAGGACCCAGAGCTCTAATTGCTCCCTCCCCATGCGGATCCTGAGCAGTGCCACTCAGAGCACAGAGCAGGGGAACAATCCTATTTGCAGAACCATCAGCCTGCTGTGATCTCTCGAAAGCCAGGCACCAGCCCAGCAGAAGTGGACATGGATAACCATGGCAAGGATCAGGCTGTTTGGACACTGTGGTGGGACACGTGGTTCTCTTGGGTTAAGGGACTCGAGTACTCAGCATTGGACTCCTGCTTTGTAATGCTCTCGAGTACTCAGCGTTGGACTCCTGCTCTGTAATGCTGTTTGCACCCCTGGTCAGTCTCAACACATTTCCACTTTTTGGCACTTCACGTCTTGCACATGCAGGAACAATCTTTTCCTTCAAGCAAAAGCATGCTGGGAAGTGTGGAGTGTTTCGGTGTCTTTTCTTTTCCTTTGATCTCACCTAAAACTCCACGGAGATGGTAACGTGATCTCCATCACTATCTCCTTTCATGCCTGACAATGAGCACAAGTCCACAGGCTGGGTGCAATGCTATCCTTCCCTGCACTGAGGGGAGACGGAGAAGGGGTTGGAGTGATTGTTTGCTGTGTTGATGACTGTGGTGTTGCCATGGAAAAGCTGGAGACTTCAGGGGAGTTTGTGTTGTGTTGGGCAGGGAGCCAACCTGCTCTGACTTATTACAACTGTGTGAGTGAGGGAGCCTTGCAGAACTTCATCCCTCTGTAGCAATTCCAAGGCAGGGAGGAAAAAAAAAGGACAGGACTGCTTTAACAAGGAGGAGCTCAGCACACTTCGCTGAAGGCCGGTCGCATTAAATACAGGAGATGCAAGAAAAGATCTTTTGCTGTTTTCCATATTTTTTTTTTTTCTTTTTTGGCAGAATGTGTCTGGTCTCTTCTAAGGACTGAATTCAGAGCAGTGCAAATAATGAGATCTCAAGTAATCCTCCTGGAAGCCAGCAGGGCCATTTAATTGGCTGTATCCATACAGAAAGGAGCATTTAGAGTTCTGCCGAGTCTGAGTCCATTAAAGTCTTTGATCTGTTCCAGAAACAAAAGTGGAAGTAGACTATACTGTTTGCATTGTCTATCCCGAATGAAGTGCAGAAAGTAAATACATGGAGTAAACGGGGGAAAAAAATTAAGCAAGGCCCAGGTCAAAAAACTATCTGTATTCTGAGCTTCCCGAACTCTGAGAAGTGCCATTAGTCTCTGGAAGGGGAATTAATAGTGACACACGCTTTCTACAAATCACAGTCTATGGGCACATCCCAAAGCAGTTTACTAAAGCAGATGGTCCCATCACTGCCGCGTTGCAGAAGGAATAACTGGGGCTGCGGGGACAGGTCTCATCCAGGAGACAAGACCCTGGCTGCATCCCTGGTTAGCTGCTGCCTTCTCACCACACTCCCTCTGAGTGTACAGAAACAAAGTATAGGATGTCAGGGTTATTCTGAAGAATTAAAACAGGGGTGTAAAAATACATAGCTCTGTTGGTTGGAAGTACAACTTTTCCCTACAACCCCTGACTGCCATGCCATATCCTCATGTCATATTTAACTGAGACAGAGGCACCTGCCTCTCCCTCAAATGTGTCTGCACAGGTGGGACACAGCAGAGTTTCGGTTTGGACTCTTCTTGCGTTCAGGGCTTCTGGATGTTTAAAAAAAATATTATTTTATATATATATATATTCTATAGGAAAAAACTGGTGTGGGGTTAATTTTCTGATTTTCTTTTTAAAATCAGAATTTCCTACCTGACTGCTCAATGTTTTAATAGATGCATCCAGGAATGCTATTTTAACCTACACTTCTCTGGGAAAGGTGTTATAAATGTTCATGATACATTACCATCTGGCAAAGCTCTGATTTCTAAAAGAGCAGGGGTAATCAAAATGACTTTCGATAGGATTGGGTCATGGAACAATCCTATTTGCAGAACCATCAGCCTGCTGTGATCTCTCGAAAGCCAGGCACTGGCCAGGCAGAAGTGCACATGGATGACCACGGCAAGGATCAGGCCATTGGTTAGATCAGACCTTGGCAGTCTTGGAAATCTTAGCTCTGCAACAGTCAGTGACAAACTTCTAGTGCGTGCAGTCCTCTGGTGATCTTACTCAGGAGGTGAATCCTGCAAAACCTCTGACGGTATGATGTTCCTTCTATGACTTGCTACCAAGAGCATCACCTGTTTACTTCCAACGGTAACAAACTGCCCTGGTGCCATCACGATCTCCAGTGTTAGGTTGGCTTGCTGTATTCCATGGTTGAGCTGGGAGCAATAGCCGAGGAAGAGGACAGAACTTACCAGTATGGCAGGTTACAGAAATTCCTATTGATTTCACTGCCATCTAGAGAAGGTCACAGATACCACCATAGGATCCAGCCACAGTTTGTTGGTGAACCCATTGCCCTCTTGCTGGGAGCATTTAATAGGGTCTACCGTGGGAACTGACTTTCCTGTTACTGGGTGGGTACGATGTCTCAAGAAATATACCATGGCTGCAACAAGAAGTGGACTACCTTGTAATCTAAATACAGCAGGACAAATCAATTGGTTTAAATAATTAGGCTTGATGGAGCTGTGACAGTTCACACTAGCAGAGGACTTGCCCATGGAGCTGATGAGTTGTTGCTTTAAAGCTAATCCTCTACTCAGAAGGGTCGCTTTTATCCTTCTTGCCTTTTTTCCCTCTTTGCTGTTAGCTGTTTTGTGACATTGCTGGTTCAGTACAGAAATTCATGTCCTCCCCGTAGAGTTGTAGTAGCTACATGTTCAGGGACACTCCAGATTAATGACATCTGCGACATCTTCAATCTTTCCTCACAGCATGCTGTGCTTGGGATTCAGTGTGTGAGAAAGACCAAAAGTGAGGGACGCGAGAAACGTACTCACTCAGGAAACTGAAACTGCACTGTCATTCATTCCTGTAGTGCAAATAACCTTTTCTGTAACCTCAGCTTCCTGATTCTTGTGTGACTGGGGCCAGATTTGCCACTGGTGCAAGCTGCTGCAGCACCACTGACATTAGCTGAGATGCACCACTTTACTCCAGGATATAATTTGTTCCAAGACCTTTCAGGAACAAAACCAAGGGGACGGCCAATGTAGATGAATCTAAAAGGGGTGAGGTCTATAGAAATGAAAGGATTGTTTTTAACCATTGATGAGCACAAAGGCTGGGCTTCTTACTGACACTTGGACACTTTTCTGCCACTGTCTTCCAAAGGAAAATCTTCTATGGAGTGCTCAGTGAAAGTATCCACAAAGTTGTTTATCTTTCAGGGAATCATCCTTAAACTGAACCACATCTTGAAAGCGCGTGTTCTTTTGTATGCTGCTCCACTCGAGGAGCTGGTGATGTTCCCTTTTCTAAGGACTGTAACATTTCTCAGTTTTCCCTTCACTAGCCAGAGAAGAGCTGGCTGGTATAAACTGCAGCAGCAATTTTCTGGGGTCATGCATGCTGTGGTGTCAGAGAAATTTGGGAAGTCAGCTTCCGGAGCTCCTGTTTTATTTTCCTTCCCCACGGGGAAAATGATCTTAATAGCTATTGAGCCAGGCTCAGCTAAGGAAATGTCCAACAGCAGGTCTCGCTATGTTAGCTCACACCGTTTCCCGGCCCCCAGATACGGGTATCAATGGTGGTTATGTTCTTTTGCAAGCATGGGGGGAGGAAAGCTGGCAGAGCTGGGGTGAGGTGGGCAGAAAAGGGAAGGAAACCCCTGCACACTCCTTCCTCCGTCCCCGGGTGATTGGCACTGTTTGCACTGGGCTTGTCTGAGATTCAGGGCAGCAGGCAGAGAGGAAGTTGGGGTGAAGCTGCACACTTGCTTCAAACTTCATCCTCATCCCAATGCCTTTTTTCTTTTATTAGGCAGTGGTGTGCAAAGCTTCCCCTGTATGCACTGAAGTCTCCGTTTATCATAGTGATGTCTTCTTGGTGAGATCTTACCATTACCAGCTAGCAGCGTTTCAGGCTAGCCAAGAGAGAAGGAAAGGCAATGGTTAGGCAGAGCCTAATTACAGGGGCACACCAAGGACACTGGCAATAGTGTGGACAGGCTGTGGAGATGAAGGATGAGGAGACACACATATTCCCCAGCCTCCCTCTAACAGAGCCTTGCTCTTCCAGACGGCTACTACAAACTTCTGCAAGGGCTGTGAATTCCTATGGTGTTTCCTTACCCCTGTTCCAGCCAGGCAGAAGGTCTGTGGAGACAAAATAACTCGTGCCACACATCAACACAGCTGCAGGAACTCACCTTCCTTCTCCTGGCCATCTCCTGTGGCTGAGCAAGGCAGGGTTTCTGCCTCCTTGAGATCGCATAAATCCCTCTAATGGGGAGGAGATATCAAAGATAGCTCAGGAAGTAGATATCCTGGAAGTTCCTGGGTGCCTGGGAACTACTTCTTCATGTTGTTTGGTAGTGCTTATTGTTAGAGGTTGACCCATGTGTAAAGTGAAGCACTTTAGATCCTGCCATGTTGCAGAGACCCTGCAGGATTCAGGGAGACCTACACCAGACCCACATTCCTTTATGCTCTCTTGAAACAGGCCCTCAGCCCAAAAACATAGTCTTACCTTTATCGGTCCAAAGCTGAAAGCTAAGCATAGTTAGGATCACTCATAGCCACACCCATTGACCCCGAATAGGTATCTTTTTGCTAAGGTCTGGATGCAGCAACTGTCTGGGTGGGAAGGGGCAAGGGATGCTGCATAGGACTGCAGCTGCATGCCGCACAGCGCAGGTGTACATGGCACGCACAGCTACATGTGAGTGGGAGGGAAGAGTGGAAGGAGATCAGACCACTACAGCACCCTGGGCTTCCCTGGCAATGTTGCAGAGGACTTAAAAGGAGCAACAAGGCTAGGTGGGGGCAGCCTTAAAAAATAATAGCGTCATGCTGCTTTGGTTGTAACCTGTCCCTCGTTCATAACTCCATCCGTGACTCAAGTGCCCTGCAGTAGTTTGGACATGTGGCAGCTAATAAATTCATTTATTGCGAGGGACTGTTTGTTTCGGCTTCAGAACTGAAAGTTCATCTGCAGGTGCAGCAGGGCTGTGCAGAGAAGCAAATGCAGATTTACAGCTGTTGTGGCTTACTCCACTCCCCACTACAACAAATCATTTTGTTCAGGAAAGAGGTTCTGCCGTTGACCAACCAAGACGTGGTCAGGAATTTGAAACGCTGCTTTGTTGGTTTAAAAGAAAACATCGCCGGAGATGTTAGGGTGGGTGTTTTTTAAAGATTTAGTGAAATCTGTCGTAAATCAAAAGCTGATTGAAGCTGAACAGAATGTGCCTTGTTTTCCACTGTCATTTTGCTATCTTCTTCCTTTGCCATTGTGAGGGTGAATGAAGAGCAGGAGTTTAAAGCGTTCAGCTCCGAAGGCCAGTTATTACTTCCTCCTGTGATCCTGTTTGATTTTCTGAAAATGAGTCAGTCATTTTCTGCAAGAGTTTGGTGCAGGCTGAGCCTTTTCTCTGAGCTCTGCTCTGCAAGACAAAAAAACATATTGCTTCACAGGCAAAGCAAGTCTGCACAATAGAAGACTTCCTTACAACTAGGCTCTGCCAAGTCTGCTCTCAGCCCTGCACGGAGTCATGTTACTCCTCAGCAAGGTCATACAGGCCTAAAATAATCACTGATGTTTATCTTTCCCAGAGGATATTAAGCACCCCCCAAACACCAAGGCAAGAAAATCTATTAACAAAATAACTCAACCAAAAAAATACCCAAACCCAAGATTAAAATTAGTTTGTAGCTCAGCTATCAGTAGCAGAGCATTATAGCAATTCTTTTCCTGTTAATATTTTGTGATCTCACATGTGAAGTGGTGAATTACACCAGCAGTGAGGGAGGAACAGCTCTGCTACGTTTCACTGATGCTATACATCTCTCTTTGCTTAGAACCAAGCTGTGTCCATTTCTCATCATGAGCTCTCCACCTTGGCTGTGTGCTGTTCTTCTGCTGCTTTCATTGCAGGGTCAGCCCGAAGATGGCTTGGTTACAGCAGTGGCTATACTAAGCCCGGACACTTACCTGAAGGTGCTTAGCTGGCTGCCAGCCATGGTTAGGGGTTGGAAGTGACCTTGAAAGATCTTTGCAACACCCTTGAGAAGCAGCAAAGTGCTGTCAACCTGACTGCACAGATGGAGGAGGAGGAGGCTTGGGAGGAGCGTGAACTGGGAGCCATCTCCGCTCTCTGCCCGGTGCCGGTGGCTGTCACACTGCAACTCCATCCCCTTAGCGCTGCTTCGTGTGCTTCTGAGCGGGCTGGAGCAGCTCCAGGCAAGGAGAAAGGCTGCAGGAGGAGCTGGTGATGAGTGGGTCATGACCCGAGTCTGGCTTCCAGGGGGAGAAGCTGAGTCTGTTGCATACACTGGAGCTCCCAAATCGATGGGATTTTATCCCATTTTGGGTGCCAAGCACTACTCTTAATGATTTGCAGCGCAGGAAAGCAGTTATCCAAACACTTTGCAGCCTGGATTGCCCTGCCTTTCACGCCTGTGCTTTTGAACACCCATTTACTTCAGCCTTCCCTTCAATACTGTGTATTTGGTGAATCCTCCTCTACCTCTGAACCCAGATTCACAGGCCCCCTCTGGCTGGCTGGGGAGCAAGAGGTATTTCCTTGCCACGGCAGCGTCTGTAGGAATATGCTCATGCAGGGGGATGCAACATGCTTCACGCGGGTTCTTTGTGTTTTGACAGACTTTGCCGGAGGGTTTCGCTCTGACTTGAGCCAGACGTGGTGCTGGCAGATGCCGTGCAAGCTTCCCACGCGGCACTGGCAGTGCTTCTCCAATCTGACCCGCGACCACCGCCCCTTCCTGGCTCCCCCTTCCCTCTCTCTCCCCTCCCAGCCCAGGACAGCGTCTATCTTGAGCAGAGAGCGCTCTCCCTGCCAGATTGCGTGGTGGTTTTCTGATGTGAACAGATGGGACTAGGGGGGCAGGCTACATCTGTTCACTTAATTCTTCCACCTTCGCAATTGTTTGCAAATGGGTGAGAGCTCGGGAAGGCTGGGAAACTATGGGTTTGGGCTCGTGCTTTTTTCCTGTAACGTGCCCAAGAGCGAACTTGAACAGCATAATTAAAAGTTTGAGGCCAACAAAGAAAACACCTGCTGTTGCAAACAGCTTACCTCTTCCCCGCAGAAGCACCTATTCCCCACAGGACCAGTGCTAATGCTTTCTTCAGTCCAGTTTAAAAAGACCCAAGTGATGAATTCTCCCTCAGTATGCCACCCACAACATCTCAGCATCAGGGTTTTGAGATTCAGCATTCCTGTTTCAATTTTTCGTGGCATTTATGTAATTGATTTTCAGAAGGGCCCAGCTCTCATTTCCCTGTGAGTGCCAGACACAGGCAGATGCAAATAGCTAAAGGAGGGTGAACACTTAGTGGAAAGCAGGCCCTAAATTCTTTGCCTTTCTTATTTGGTTTTTATCCCCTTTGACCATCTGCAGGTTGTTATCACAGAATCACAGAATGTTAGGGGTTGGAAGTGACCTTGAAAGATCATCTAGTCCAACCCCCCTGCCAGAGCAGGATCACCTAGACTAAACCACCCCGGAACAAACGCATCCAGGTGGGGTTTGAATGTCTCCAGAGAAGGAGACTCCACAGCCTCACTGGGCAGCCTTTTCCAGTGCTCTGTCACACTCACAGTGAAAAAGTTTCTCCTGATATTCACATGGAACTTCCTATGCTCCAGCTTGCACCCGTTGCCCCTTGTCTTATCGCTAGACATCATTGAGAAGAGCCTGTCTCTGTCCTCCTGACACTCATCCTTTACATATTTATAGACATTGATAAGGTCACCCCTCAGTCTCCTCTTCTCCAGGCTAAAGAGACCCAGCTCTTAAGGAAGATGTTCCACTGCCTTCATCATCCATTTTCTCCCACTTACTTTTTGCCAGACTTTCCATACAGCTCCCCAGTTTTCCTCATAAATCATATTGTCTTGCTTTCTGACCACAATCTCTTCATCCTGAGCTTGTTGGAGGAGGAACAGTCCTCATCCCTCTCACCATGTCTCTGCTCTCCAGCATAGCATCACCTTGGGCCACCTGAACCCCTCACTGTTGGAGCCATACGTGCTGAGTCCTAGCAAACCCACTGCATATCAACACCAGGCAGGGCAGCCCTGTCTGCTCACTGACAGCCAAGGATGCCCTCCCACACACCCAGCATCAGGAGGATTCAACCACTTGAAACCATCTTGTGTGTCCGTGCCCAGTCCCCTTCTGCTCATCTCCACCCAGCCCATCAGTGACGAGACTTGGAAGCCCGTTGACAGTATGTCAGGCTAACAAAGCAGCAGACTAATGCTGTCTGGTCCACGATGCTCTGCTGTGGGCCTAAGTTCTCAGGAGGAAAGGGGTACCTACTTCCCACAAAAAGGAGTGTGAGCTGGGTGTGTATGTTTACGGCACTCGTCTGCTCCTCTCTGTACTCTCAATATTGTCTCAGAATCTGCACTTGGACTCCATCTTGCTGACTGTATGTGAGCCAAGCAATTATTTACCATAGATAACAAGTTGCCATTTTTGTGCCCAAATTAATTTCAGTTTCTTACCCTTTCAAGCTGCAGGTTTCTTTGTATTTGCAGTATTGCTCTGTTTTCATTGCTTCTTGCAGCTTCTCCCACTCTGTTAGCAGTTGGCGATTTCATTCCTGAACCGTTTATTTCTTCTTTCAGATCCTTAATAAGTAAAAATTAAATAAATAAAAGGATCCACCTTAATACACTGATTCACTCATTGCCTCACAGGGCAGAACTCATTACGTTTACATGAACATTAGCCTTTGGTTATGAACCCTCAGCCAGTTTTCAAACCACATCACAGTGGCCCTATTCTGGCATACTGAATTATTTCTCCTTTAAGATTGTATCCACTGGTAATTGTGTGTATTTTAACAAAAAAGGAAACACTCATTTTAAATCTTCACTCCCTATTATTTGGGTTTCCTTTTCCCTCTAGATGTTTAGCAAATTATTATGTCTTGACATCGTTTTCATTATTTTACTGTGAAGAGTGGCTAGATATAAAAGATTACAATTACTACAATCACTCCAGGATCAAAAAGCAGTACTGTGCTCACTTTTCTTTGGTCTCTCACTTCCTTCCCGTTTTAAATTGACTTTAAAAAAAAATAAAGATCAAGCTGTTTAGTCAGTCCATTACCAGATTCCCTGAATGCTTTATGAAGCGGTTGAGCAGGGCAGTCAGCACTGCAGTTAAGCCCAGTGTTAGAGGATTCAGAACCACTGCCTTTCATTCAAAGCCTGGCTTGGCAATCCCCAGGAGCATTGTGTCAGCTTGCTCGCTCTCTGGAAAACAGCAGTATCAAGTTTGTGATCTTCCTGGTGACATGATGTCCGGTTTTGGCCTGATCAGAATAATTACTTACTCCTTGCTCGACCATTATGTTTGTTCCTGGACCTGAAGGAGACTGATGTGCTGATGAAGAACACACACACACACATATATATATATATATATAAAAATATATATATTATATATACATTAGATTCTTGAATGAAATGTGTCCCCTAAGTTCTCAAACTTTTCTTACTTGTGAATACTGACAACCTTTCAACTAGCTCAGTGGTGGTACGTGTGACCACATTGGGCCAGAGTCACATTTGGGAAGCAGAGCGGGAAATGTTCTCCTATCATGACAGATTCAGTCCTCTCAAATGTGACACATGTTGCTTATATCTGTAGAGAACTCCTACAGACTTTTAACAAAATACCCAGGACAGCAAGGAGTGGAGGCTATGATCCAAAATGCCTTTTCATTAGGAAAAAAACTACCCGTAATTCACAAAGCTATGGCCAAGTTCTCATTGGCTTTGTTCTGCTCTTGTTAAAAACTGGCTGGGGACAGTGGTTTTCATGCTGTCCAAAGAGTCCAAGAAGAGACATATGATGCTATAAATGACATTTTAGGCACAGTACTATTTTCTTGAGCATAGAAACTGTTTTATATCTGAGCTGGATGCAAAGCATGCTTTGTTGGCGGTTACAGCCTTGGTTTTCCCTTTGATTAGGGAGTGACTGTGGTGTTTGAATGGTGATGTGGGAAATGGTCATCTCTCCTTGTTTCTTAATGAGGCAGGTCCTATCATAAAACCTTGCCGGAGGTTTTGCTTAAATATGGAGATCTTACTATGAATGCATCTCTTGAGTCCTACAGTGCCCTCTTCCAAAAGACATTTTGGACATCTACAGCAGAGCTGAACTCTTTGGATCCCTTTATGGTCTGTGGAGAGAAATAAGAACACCTTGGGTAGGACTTGATCCATGATCATCCCAAATCATTCGGAAAAGTTGTACCTTAGAAACGCTTACTCTTTTCCTTTGAATTAAAGGGTTCAGGGTGAAGTGCTACTGCCTAGAGCTCTATAAATAGGTGAAATAGCCCCTGCCCTTCAGTGTTTGCCAGAGGAGGAGAAAGGCAAATAAGGCCATTTAAGATTGAGGTAAAGCTTCTGGGGTACTTCTACAGTATAAGTCAAACAGGCCCGGAGGCAGCCTGTGAGGTTTACTCTGCACTGACAGCAAGCTCACATGTAAAGCATGGACCTAGCCAGAACATATCCTCCAAAGTCTGCGAGATCCCACCTGCCTGAGCTTGCCCCAGGGCTCAACACGCCACCATACATGGCCAGAGAGGCTCTGTGCCAGCTGAAGGGACAGGAAGCTGTCGTGGGGCAGGACACAGGGCTCTTTGCACTACAAAGGACGCTCCATGGAGGTATGGCCTGGAGCTCCTGGTCTGAACTGCTGTTGGCCATAAGATGCAGAGATACTTATCTGTCCTTTTCTTCAGCCACATGGCATGTCTTGTAGTCAGGATTTATCCCAGTGCCGTGGACCTGGGACTTGAATGCCCTCACATCCAGTGACACCTCTAGAAGGGCAATGAAGGCTTCACAAAGCAGAGGTCTCCAATGCAGCTGTTGCTGTAGATGACTCCGCCAGTCAGCAGTGATGGTTTAATAGAAAGGCTTTGATCCCTATCAAATTTAATACATGGAACAGAGGTTGAAGAAAAAGTGGTTTTGATGCAAAAAGAAGAGTTTGTTTAGAGCCTTTTCGAGTGTTGGTGTTTTTCCTTTCTTTGCCAGGATTTTAATGGTAGGAGAAAAGTATCACACTAACGGTGTTGCCAGCTCTGTGATTTTATCATGAGCCAGTGTTTGCTGTTTTGCTTAAACCCCCAGCTCCTAGAAACAATGGATTATGTGAGAATCTCTTAGCTCTGATTTGAAAAACAAAGAAAATTTCTAGTGTTTTTCTTGTCAGAAAAAGGGTTGAAACATGACCCCAATTATATCCTAAGAAATCCAAAGCCATATTTGGAATTGATTACATTTTTATGTGCATGTTTTGAAGCCAATTGTGTGATTTTTCTTTTGGAGGGGGGCATCTGACTCATGATTTTTGAATGCTTGGGGAGTGGTGCTATTACATGGGAGATGCTGTTGATATTTCCAACTCTAATGATTTCTGACACAAAAAGCTTTAGCTCTTTACAGCAAAGCAGTGCTTTAAATTTGTAAAAAGTATAGGGCAGATCCTGCTTTATAAATATACGGATCATGCTTTTAGTTTGTTCCTGCTGAGCAGCAAAGGCACTGAGCAGATCCCATGCAATCCCCACTGATGAATTGTAATGCTTTTCGGCATGCATGAAGAATACCTGAGCTGATCACAACATAGGCTTGACAAAAGGTCCAATCCTGTGAATATTCAGTCACTTTAGGGGTGGTACTGAGCTCCTGGAGCTTTTGTACTACCTAAGAAGCCCCCTCTGCACCCGTGAGAATTGGGGTGTTTCATGAAGACTGTGTAGATGCTCCTTTTCGGCTGCATAATTTGTTGCCTCGGTTAGGCAGAAGTGCCGCCTGGGGAAATGATATGAATCGCTGCTGTAGGATGCAGGGACTCATGTATGTGGCTCAGTTCTAGCTGAGGCCATGAGCCAAATGTTTGCCCTTGGACCCCTGGCTCTAAAAGTCTATGGCCAGACCTCAGGGAACACACAGTTTGGTGGGACATGGACAGGGTTGAGCACATTGCGATGCCTCAGGTGACAGAAAGCAATACCAGCCTTTGAGGGCAGCAGTAGCTGTTCTTTGTTAGGGCAGCATTTTTCCATTTCTGGGTTTAAACAAAGGCAGATGAGAGCAGTAGAGGACATGGCTAACGAACCTGCTCCCTCTGGGAGTCCTATGACACACACAGTGTCAGCACCTGGTAGATGATGCCATTCACCAGGATGCCAGTGTTTGCCCAGAACACATGGTAGGTCTGGCATTGCTGCCATGCATGCAAGTGCTACTAAAACATCTTCTGTCTTTTATTTACTGGGAACATATCCTCACTCAAGCAAACTCCCTTTAGAATTACCCATAAGACAGGGGTAAGGAGCATTTTTCCCGCTGAGAGCTCCACTGGACTTTCAGATTTATTTGGTGAGCCACACATTTTCAAAAACACGCCCTGGGTGCTTGCCAGCAGTAATGTGAAAAATCACATGCAGGCTGTAGCTGTTCCAAAGGGCTGATATTCTTTCCCCCAATGTAATCAAAAGACACAGGCTGAGTTCAGGAGCCAAACTGTGTCCCTGATTACTTAATTTGATGGGGTTATATATATGGCCCCATAATTAAAAGAGGCTGGCAGGACCGGTGCTTGGTATAAAATTCATTACACTCCTGGAACAATTATATCTAAGGGATTTTGAACTGTGTGTTTTGTACTCTTACCACCTTCGCTATGTTCTTCTTTGGTTACTACTCTTTACCTTTGTAGTTTTGGATTAAAATTACCAGAAGTTAATAAACTGGAGGAAGAAATTAGGAGCAAGATTTCTTAATTCATAATTGCAAGACTTGGGATGTTTAAATTTTTCAGCGATGCTGACAGTTGAGGTGCTAGTTGCTTAGCACAGGGTGAAGCAGGTCTGCTGAGATCTGCTGGAAATGAGCACACTGTGTGATAGATAAGGGTGCTGGTGTGGTGTGAGTCACCCCTTCCTTCTCCACCTGAGGGTCAGAAGAGAAGAGCAGTCACAGGGAGGGAACCCTCTGCTCTTGACCGGTGTGGGTCTCACAAGTCCAGACACCGGTTGGATGACCCTGAAGTGGACTTGGGTCCTGGTGTCCCTGATGTTGCCCTGCAGTGCCAGATTTACACTGACAGAGACAATATGGGGAAAACACCCCCTTGAAACAGATCTAGTTGTTCTGTGGGTTGTGAACAACTGAGTCCCGGTTGGCTTGAGTGGATTCACTGATGTCTACTAAGGAATCAGGCATATTTGCCTCAGTGGGTTCATGAATACACTCCTGCTTTGTCTGTCTGCCTATTATCAATAGCTATATAGTTAACTAAAATGTTTTCAGATTCATTTACATCTCAGTGTTTGGTTAAAATTGGCCAGCAATTATAAGAATCAGGGGTAAGGCTGAGTAGATAAAAGTATTCACGTATAAGTACGCATGGAGTAGGATCACATGTGTTTCTTTTCCTTAGAAAACCAAGCAAAAACATGCCACCCTGTGTGAGGGAGAGCTTTGTGGTGGGATTTCCAGGTTTCCTGAGGGCCTCATCCTGAATTCCTCCATCACTGCAATCCTACAGAGCACCAGGGGTAACTCAGGTCCTTTACCACTCACTGCAGGCACTCTGTGGTGAATCCTCCACATCCCCAGTTTTTTTAAAATTACAGTTTTCTTCCTTAGCATTTGGTATAGTGTGTTACAGCAGACATTTTGGTGTATTGTCCTTTTTGTAACACACCCGAGACCCCTCAAGCACCACATTCCAACAGTGGAGACCCACTAATATAATTTTCATTCATTTAATAACCCAAAGTCACCTTTTTACTTGATATATCTGGAATAATTCATTAGTAAGGATGCTGCTTCCACATTTGTAGCTGGTGGCTGAAATCACTACCATGGGTTCTTCCCTTCCAGTACCCAAGAAGGAAATTGTACTTGTGTTTAGGAGTGCCGGTGGCCATTTTTCAGGTTTGATTTCCATCAACAGTTCCTTCTATGATTGTTGAATCCGAGCCAAAATTTAAGAAGACAAGCCATTGATGATGACTGAGCACAGCAAAAGTTATGGTCTTCAGTCTGCGAGTGGGTGCCAGCGGTAACAAACAGACCATGCTGTTTGTTGTGGTCACTGGATTTCTGTCTTGAGAAGGACAAAATACGTTGAATGGAGATCCTACAGCAATCAGGTAGATTGGCATCCCTTCTCAGGCAAAACATCCTTATCCTGTCCCCACCCCCAAATCCACTTCGAGTTAGAAGAGTTTCAAAGCAGATGTTTAAGGAAGTTTTCAAGATTTTTGCTGCGTTGTTTTTTGCTGAATCAGAGACTGGATCCTCTTAGAGGGCTTTCTTCTGTGTCAGAGGCAAATTCAGAACTGTAAATGAGAAAACTCTGTTGCCACTGGTTTTTGGAGAGATTCTATTCCTGCTCTGACACTTTTTGCTAATTAACTGACAATTAGCAGCTGAGGAGTTTGCTGTTTATTATTTTCCTCTGCTTTTACCCCTCTGTTAAGTAAATGATCCAGAGTTAAACGTTATGGATCACACCTCTTTGTTCGCCATTGTTGATGGATCGTTTTCTGCTCAGAATGGAAATGATTAAATAATATAAGAAAGGATCATGCTCGCTGCTTATTCTCTGGCATCATATATGGAAAAATACTGCAGTCAGTTGAATTGTCTAGTTGAAATTAGCCTTTAAAGGAAAACAAACAGAAGGGAATTGTGCAAGTGGGTTCATTAGAGCTTTATCAGAACAAGGAGTGAGTGGTGAAGAGGGAGAAAAGATGATGGAGTTCGTGTTCCTGCAGATTAATTTATCAGTCTTTATGGGTACATGAAAAGAAAATTATGGCTACCTATAAAGGTCTAATTAGGGCATCTAGTGTAAATTCTCTGCAGCTAATCTGGTACAGTTCATAAAAAGCTAACAATAAAAACATAATGACGTGTTGCATTAAATGGGCAATCTTCAGCAAATGGGGCTAAATTAAAAAAGGTCTGTTGGAAAAGTAGACTCTTTATAGGCCTTAAATTGAGGATAACTCATTAAATACACAGCATGTTTTGCTGTTTAGCCCAATAGCGACTAATGTACACTAGATGTGAATTCCTGGGAGTGTTTCTGGTCTTGGGAGCAAGTCAGAACTTTTGTTAAAACTAGTGCAAGCCACACCATGAGCACTTGGGTAATAGTTTCAATTTTTAACGCTTCTTCATGATTCTGAATTTCATTATGTAGGCCAAGTTCTGCTGGTGAGCATTTCTCGGTGTAAGCTCTACAAACTGGGACAAATTTTCTGACCCAGCCTTCACATTCAGTCCTGGAGAGCGGACATTTGAGAACTTGGCATGGCTCTAAAATCTTGTGTAAAACCTCAGTTGTCTGAAAGGAGTAATTCATAATTACTGTAATTTGAGATCTCAGAGAGAGCACTCTGAAAACTCATCCCTAGAAAGTCTCCAAATGTAAAGGCAGTGTGAGCAGAAAGGCAAATCAACTTACCAAAGTGCCATCAAAAAGAGAATTTTCCTCACTTGTTGCTTTGACCATGCCATCGGCTTTTTGTCTCGTGATCAACTTCCCCTCCTTACTCACACCAGATGTAAGCTGCTTGTTTCTGCTTTGTGGGCTTTCTGGGTAGTCCCCACCTGCTCTGGTTATGTTGCTAAAACCTGAATTTTTTAGGGCCCCCTTGGCCACCAATTGAATTTTCAAGGAAATAAATGCCTTTGCAGTTTTGGGGAGGAAATTATCAAATGTACCAAACATCAGTAAATTTTCTCACTGTGACTTCAAATTCTCTCTAAAACTGTTGTGGGCAAATGTTTATCCCTAACAGTCGTGGAGGAGCCACTTTGCTAATCAGGGCGTTTCCCTGCTTGTCCTGCCTCTGCTCTCCTCAGCCAGCCTGCATTCAGCCTACAGCCTTTAAGGTAGTGAGAGAGGAACAATTTTTGGGAGCCTCCTGCTCTGTGATCAGCTTTCTTACTGAAACATAGCATAACTTAAAAAAAAGCATAAGGAAGGGTGGGGATGCTTTCAGGGTGTGTAAGAAAGAGCTGCATGTCCCGGGGCCTGCAGAAAGTGAGCCTCTGGTGAGAAGTTCCTAGAAATGCAGTTCAGCTACCTCTGAGAGAAATCAGCTCCTTCCCACATCCCTGAGTGATACAGAAAGAGCATGGAAAATTGCAGAGGCCAAGGAGACCATATAGGAGGAGGTTTCTTCCCCAGACCTTTCACTGCATACAGAAATGCACTGCTCATATTGCTATGTGGTATAAAAAAATAAGCGCATACATTCAGGGAAAATAAAAAGAGAGAAAGTAGTAGAGTTTTGTGAATAAATTATCCAGATGTTATCCTTTTCTACGTAAAAGAAACAGACTTCACAATTATGTTTACATCCACATCTTAGTAGGCCGTTTGAGCAGAGGTCTCTGCTCCCCCGGTATGACTGCCAACATAGAGAATTTTTAGGTTTGCGGACGATTGGTCTAATTGGTTGTAAAATAAACTATTTCAAAGACCTGGCACTCCTTACATCTGCTGCTCTTGGTCTAATGTGTTTGTGATGTATTTGCTGGTGGAGAAGAATGTTGCTGGACGTGAGTACATTGGAAAGCTGTAAATTGTTTTTCCTTCCTTTTGTTTCTGTTTATCTTGGTTTGCAAATATTAAGCAGGCGTAGTTCTCAATATGGACAAATGTGCTGCAAAATGCCACTCAGCTGAGGAGATTGTAGATGCTTTTCAATTATTAAAAGCATATGCGGAGGAATAAACTGCACAGTAATTTCAGGCTGAAGGTTTGCAACGGGTGCGTTAGCCCTAGCGAGAGGTGGTTTAGGTAACAGAAATGCTGATGCATTTGAGTACATACAGCGTAATCCTTGGAGATGAGGAGGGGTGTAGGTTGGCATGGTCATCAAAATAATAACCTGCATATCTGAGAGAGCGTCTGTTAAATGCCACGTAGTCCAATTCTTCCAGTTACTCTGTTGACAAGCATGGGGTTTCTTGTGTGTTTGGGTTGGCCTGAAAAGAGAATATGTCCATACAGGTTGTGGATGAGCTTGAGCTCTGGGTACTTTGGTGAAGACAGGTTTTTTCTCTCCCTCTGCACACACTCCTCTAAGGGCTGTGCCTTTCTTTTCTTTCTTTTCTTTTTTTTCTACCTCTTTTTTCTTTTTCCCCCCCTCTCTTTTAAGACCGAGAAAATGCAAGCAATTCTGTGAACCAGGCACATCTGCCAAAACAAAGACCTGGAAGAGAGGCAGAGATAAGGGAGGAGAAGGAAAGATGCGGCAGCGTTACTGTCCTCCACCCCTACAATTACTTTTTAACAGCCTTCCTGTCAGAAGGGAAAGGAATAAACCTTGATAAAGTCTGACTGAAACTTAGGACTTGCAGGAGTCCTAACTGGTGTCCAAGAGGATGTAGCTTAGGACAGAGTTTTAGCCATTGGTGGGGATGACGTTTAGAGCAGCTTCAGTGGGTAGAGTTATACACCCTGCTCCCTCTGCTCCCCGTGAAAATCCTGGCCTTAAGCCCAGGAGAGTCTTGCAGCTTCCGTGGTGTAATGAGAGCCCAAGCTTACGCTTCCCGTTCCCAAGCCCTGAGCAGTGGGAGAGGATTCTCAGGCTGTTCCTCCCACTGTGAGGCACAGCCGGACCACACGCTTGGATGGGGACTCTGCCTCGTCTGTGTACACGCGGGCACTCCTTGGCTTGCTTGTCACAGGCGTTGGGTTTCTCTGAGCAGGGATTTTGGGCTGTTTTGTTATTTTGAGAATCCACATAGGCAAGTGACCTTCTTCAGCTGGATATCGCAGAGGACATGCTTGGGTTGGCTTAATGGTGCAGCAATATCTATAAATTTCCTTTCTTTTGTCAGTTTGTGTCACAAACTTTATGTTGTTTGAGTGTGCAGGAGGAACCGTTGGTGTCTACCAGAGCCATAAGTAAGCATTTTTTCTCCTCTTGTCCTATCAATTATTTACAAAAGTAAAGCAGTTTCAGTATGGCCAAATATCCAAAATCTCTGGCACCATCCAATGGATAAAGTAAATATTTCTATACCTTATAAAATGAAGGGAGTCCCAGATCCTTTGTAGTTGATGAGGTAGCAATACTCCCTTTCTGCAATGAGCTAGTTCATAAACATGTCGTCTGCAGGAAAGGTTTCTAATACAGGTCTCAAGGCTTCCCATAGGGACAAAATCCTTCCTTTTGCTTGTATGACTTTGTGTGCTGCTCTTACACAGTGAAGGAAGAAGATGCGCAGCAATCTGCAGAGCTGCCCTTCTGGGATAGGGCTCCCTTCTGTTGTGAACATTTAGCTACTTGCTCCAGACTGAGCATATCTACTCCAGCTAGACCTGAGCCAGACTTGCCTTCAGCTTGGGTTTCAGCCTTTCCAGAAAGGCTTACAAAGCTTTTGTTGGTTGCAGGGTTACAGCACCCTCAGGGGAGCTACACAACCATCATCTCATGGTCTAGGAAAAAGATTCTTTTGATGCATTTTTTTCTTAGAACTGTTTTGAGCGCCAGCCAGGCACTCGGGACCAAATACTGCTCAGAAGGTTATACAGATATAACTGCAAGGATGCAAGTCAGTGTTTTGCTCAGCGAGTATAAACCTTTTCCCTCTTTATCCACCTCTGAGTGCGAATTGTACCAGAGATCTGTGGGGGCTTTGAGATAATTTTGACGTGAAAATAATCAGAATCAATAACAAGCAGATAAGAAAATGGTCATCATCAGGCTGTCTGCAATAGGCATTATCTTAGTTGTGATTCAAACCACCAGCTAGGTAGGGTTGTTTTACTCCAACTCCCTGTGCAGTCTGCAGAGAGAAAGAGCAGGATAGCAGGAGGCCATTTGTGATCTGTGCCTTATTTAAATGTCCCGGTTACCTCCAGGCAGCTTTAAGCTTTCTCCACTCAAATCCTTGGACCAACCAAACCCTTGCCACTCTATGAGTAGGTTTCTTAGCCCAGATGTGATGCCAGACGAAACCATGTGGGCAGATTATGTATTGATTGTGCCAACAGCCTGGCAAGCAATGTTAGCCCCTTTTTTGACTTTAGGTACCAAAGTACTACATCGGATACTTAGAGTAGGTGGTCTGACTAGAGGCCAAAGTGTTTCTAAATAATGAGTAGGCTTTGTAATGGGAAGGCCGTGTACTAATACCAGAAGCTGCTTGTCTTTCCTAGAGGAACCACTGGAAGCTGTTGGCTGGGCTATTCCACTTCTAGACCCAAATAGGATTTGGGCAGCACAGTCCCCACCAGACACTGGTGCTTCCAAAGCTGTCAAGCCTTCATGCAGTACAGCTTCACAGCCGTGTTTTTATGGGATGCTTCTGTGCTCCCACTTGTTGTTCTGCATCATCTTCACCAAAGACCTTTCTTTCACAGACCGGAGTTATTCCAGTAAGCCGGGTTTTATTGTTTCACTTGTAGATTTTGTGGACAATTATTCACAGGGAAAATATTTATCCTGTTTTTCCCAATCTCATTTCTACACCTGCCAAGTTGCCTCACCCTTTCCAACTCCTTTTAATGCCCATGAAGGTCCCATTGTATCATTTTGGTCCATTTCGTCAGCAGAAAAATGGATTGGATTGGCCAGGTCTGGCTTTACTGCCAACTATGACAGCTTATTCGAATGTCTGCTAGTTATCTGTGGGACAATATAGTGTTTTAATCTTAACCAGAATGGCATCAGACTTCTGGCATGACTCCATCATAGCCAGTGCGGTTACTAGCAAAAGGATTTACTCCATAATGACCAAGGTCATTTGGTTTGTGCAGTGAATTCATACATTTATGGTGGCAAGGTCTAGTAAGAGTATTTTTCTGTTAAATTGGCAGCCCCTGAAAGAGAGAAAGGAGAAATCTCAAGTTTGTTCAAAAATATTTGACCTCATCCTGGCTGTAGGGGAAAAAAATGTTGTGAACATTTAGTCAGTGTGTATTATAGCTTCAGAAACATGGTAGCAAATAAATGTTGGATTCTTTTCATTATTTTCTTTCTTAAATCTCCTGGATTGTTTTTTTTCTTCAAGCCACTCTCATAATTTTGTGGTCCAACTCTTGCTTTTTAAACCCCGGGGGCTTACAGTTATATATGTAATGAATTTTATGGCTTATTTTAAAACAAGTTTTAAAAACTATGGATCTTAGGCCAGCTGCCAGATATTAGGAATATATGGTTACTTCTTGATAAAACCTTGCTATCGCTGAAGAAGATTTATGGTTGCAAGAGGATATGAACTGATAGGGGCTTAAGTCCAGCCCATGAATTACCAGAATTTATGTACAGTTCCTCCCTTCAGTCAGTGGTTAGAGTAGCAACGTGATGCATTTGAACCAGTTTGTGCAAACAGTGCTTGTGGGAGTTACTTATTTGACATGACTGGGACTAGTTACGACTTTCACCTAAAGATTTTGGCTGATTGCCCTGGGAATTTAATGAGGCCCTGCAGTCTAATCTGTCCCCTTAGTTGGGGTGCTACTATTTCCCACATGTCTGGCTGTGATGCCAAGGGACTCTGAGCCTCTTTGGTACCCGCTGACTTTGACCTGAGTTTTGGTACATGAAAGCACCCCAAACTAGGGCGTGTTTTGCCTGTCCTAAGGGCACAAAGTACTTTGGGCCATTGCCTGGGGTGCTCTGGGTGTAGCTGCTGTTCCCAGAACAACTGGTAGGCTCAGACGGAAAGTTGCTGGGCCAACAAGAGTGGAAAAGCCAAGATTGCTCCAGAGGGAAGGGTCCAGTTTCCAAGCCCTTGTCCTGGGACAGTGGCATGAAAAATCTGTGGTTGCTGCCCTGGGAGGCAGGTTGGAAGGAGAGAGTGACTGGCATCAATTAAATGCCATCCCACCTTGTAACTTGTGGGGTGAATTCACAGCAGAAGCTCCCAAAGCAGAAACTGTGAATGGATATCAGTGAAGCCTTGGCTTGTTTACAGAAAGGAGAATTGATGAGTGTGTTGTAAACGCAAGAAGGTGAGATTACAGTGCACTGAAAAGGGGGAGGCCTGCTGGCCCAGCAGCCTGTCCCGTGGTTTGGGCAAAACAAAGCAGCCATAGAGAGAAGAAAAAGCTGTAAGAAGGATATCTCTGGAGGGATGTGCATGAGGGAAAGGAGGTAGTGACCTCTCTTCTCAGCTGATACCCAACCATGTTGGATGGAAGGCAGGGACAGCCATCTTTACTTCATATTCTTGGTGTACATCAACTGTACAATTTAGAGACCTCCTAGGCAGCGTTCAGGAGGCCAAACTATTCTGTTACTGCCTTTAACCTTTTCCCTTCCCTTACTAGTGCCTCCTACCCCTCCATATCCTGCTCCCGGCTCTGCAGGAGAAGGACTCTGACTGTGCCCCAGTGGGACAGATCTCCTGGCTGGCATCTCCTGCTGTACCAGGTGAGCAGGAAAGCCAGAGTAGGAAGGAGAGAGATTTTGATGGCAGAGAGGAGTGATGGGGAGAGAAAAAAACTCCCTGGCATCTGGAAGATGAGAAAGGACCCAGAAAGCACAGCCACGTGAAGAGAGTGTTTTGTCTTTAGCAGTGTTTGCTGTAAACATTTGCTCAAATTATGGAGAGGAAATCTCTGAGCAGTGTTATAAACACATCTCCCAGTCCTGGTTGTACATACACAAACACACAGACACACACACATATAAATGGCTTAGGTTTCAATCCTGCAGATGATTATTGTATCACCGCAACCTTGAGCTGTATTTATAGTCTTGTAAGCTGCTGAGCTGCAGAACTGCTGCTTGTTTTTCTGCTGGTGGCAGACAGCATGGCCTGGAGGGGTATTTGCTGCTGAGACCATCAGTGGAGGAGCTTGGAGTCCAGCTGCTTGCTTTCTGTGTGGCCTTGAGCAACTCCCTGCCTCTCAGTGCCTCAGTTTCCCCACTGATCATAGCAGGAAGGGTTGTTATCCCTGAGGCAATCGTAATCACTTTATTAGAGGTCCTCATACCTTTGGTGTTGAACAGCTGCTTGTGGTGGTTACAATGGCTGATTATACATGCTAGAAACAGCTTCTTGTGAGACCTTTCCTTCAGCCTCTGGTAACTGTGAGGTAAAGCAGCAGAGAACTTTGGTGCAGGGGCTTTATGTGCATGCATCTTCATGGAGTCACCCTGGCCCCCGTTCACTGGGGTGTCTGGAGGGAAGATGTAGCTTTAACAGGCTTCACTGGCTATGGAATGACAGAGGAGGAGGCTCTGTATCTGCATACTTCAGGAAAACTAATTTTCTTTCGAAGACAGGCATTAGAAAAGATGAATTATGTTAATTTTTTCTTTTCCAACCATGGGCTACAGTGAGGACAAGGCAAGAAGGTGCCAAAGAGGGGAGCAAAGAAGGTCTCTGAGTCCTGGGTGGAACTGTGGGTGCCTGTGAACGTGAGAACAGGTCTGAGGAGGTGGTGGGAGACACGAAAGCTTACCCTGGGGTGGGAAGCTGTGCTGATGAGTCCAGCTGCAGAGTTCCCTGCTTCTTATTTGTCTGACTGAGAGTTTTCTTGCATTTTATGTGACGTGACCCTATTGCCATCATTCCTGGCCCTCTGGACAGAGTTTTGTTTTGCCAAGGTTCATTTGAAGTCTAAGGCCTGAGAGGTCACAATGTCGCATGCCTATAACTTCCAACTCCCTGACCGGCCTGTCCGTTGCCAGCTCCTCACTCTCTTCTAGGTCTCCTTCCAAATGAGAAGTTACAGAAATCTGCTTTTCCTATAATTATTTTTATCAGGCTTGTGATGTGCAGTAGTGTCCTCTTTGGAACTTCTATTTCCGATGGCAATAGAGAAGTGCTCACATGATTAGATGATTACCCATGGTTATGTTCTTTCTTTTCTTTGTCTTTCTTTTTTTTTAATGAGTAGTTAGCTCTTTTTTAATTCTCATTCCCCTCAAAGCTTCTGTCACATCCCTAACCTTAGGGGCTACTCAGAAGTAGAGAGGGCTTTCCTTTTTCAGCACATTCCTATCCTCCACTGTGAAAATCCACGAGCCAAAAGATGATGTGATCCTGGCAGCTCAGTTTTTGTGTTGAAAGTGCACATTGTGCTAAGGCTCTTTCCCCATGGAGTCCTCTTTGTGCACTCCACGAAATGATGAAATCAGGGATTGTAACTCAGCAGCTAATTAAAATGATGATAACACCTTATCCTTGGATACTTGCCAGCTTGCCTGGCTGTGGCAGCAGTCTCCCCTTGGAGGATGGTCTCACTTCAATCTCCAGGTCCCAGAGTCCTGTGATTACTCCAAAGGTGTAGGTGTACCACCATGGCCCATCCTGCCCTGAAGCTGGAACCCCATGGCCTGTCTCTGTCTCTGAGATCCCTGTGTCAGGCACAACTCACCCCTGGTCCATGGTCCACTCAGGCATCACAGACAAGAGAAGTTGTGAAGGCACATTGCCATGAGAGGGAGTACTTTAAGAGACACATAGGCTGCCCAGCCCTTCCCCAGTCACTGGAGCTACAGTGGCTCCTCCTAGGTCACATCCTATATCTGGGTCTTCACCAAGAGGAAGAAAAAATAAAGAGTTGTCCCTTTCAGGAGCAGAGAAAAGCTTGAAAGATGAAGTCACCTCAAACCTAGGAGTCCAATAAAAAGCTTCCCTCCTCCATTAGTACCTGTTTAAAAAAAAAAAAGGGAATTTAAAACAAATACTTTTTGAACCAACTCCTGATTATAATTTTTGGGGGTGGGACAGGAGAGAGGAAAAGCTGAGTCACAATTTCTGAGTGCTCAGCTCTTCCATAATGCTTCAGCACTGAGGATCTTAAAGTGATTTTGTCATATGAATGAGTTAAATTTCACTGCTTCCTACTCTGGCCAGGAAAACCTTTGTTGAGTTCATTCACAGACGAAATGGAGAAAAACTTTAGGTCAGAGTTTTCCAACCTGGATGCTTTATGTACGATACCAAAGCTAGAAATAAACATAGTGGGTTTAAAATGCATTTTTCCATTCTTCTGCTGTCACATTAACAAAGAATTACCTGAATTAATTTTGAATTTAACCAGACAGCTGGATTCAGTAGCCTACTTCTGAGCTTTTAACACCAGATGTCTCCTCTGCCCCCACCAGAATTATCTCTGAAAGGCTGAAGAGGAGGCAGCTTTGCTCTTTTCTGCTGAAGGGAGGGCTTCCTGCCCCGCAAACTTGTAGCATCCTCCCTTCTCCCATCTCTTCTTCCCTCGTTCTGGTTTTCTGTGTCCAAGACCATTATGCAAAAGCATTAGAGATGCTGGATCCTTCAGCATCTTCAGCTCCAGAGACATCTCCTGTCAGGCTTTCACTCCTAGTCCTCAGAGTTCTTGAACTGAAGAAGCTGACCTTGCCTGTGAACACCATCTGCTCACAGAGGACATGAGAGTTGCCATGAATCTGCAGAACAAAATAATGGCTTGGACAGTTTGGCCAGTGGGAATCCATGTGAAACCTGCCAAAGTTAAGCTAGTTACCCTGGGACCATGCTGGGGGCAAGAGCTCTGAGTGGGAACTCCAAAGCACTTACAGGGCTCCTTGAGCTGCCTGTGTGGCAAGCCCAGGGTGTGCTGACCTGCTGATCTTCACTGAGCCATTGGGGCTGCTCACCTTGGCTGAAGCTCTTCTGAGAGCTGCCTCCAATCATCCACCTCCAGCCTGGACCTGCCCCGGCTCATCTGGGGGAAGCTAAGGTACCCCTCAAAGCTCATCGAAATCTGTGCTCAGCAGCTTCAGAGGAGTCACTCTGGCTATGCAGGGTGAGACACAAACCTTTAGACTTCAGACCTCCCAAAAAGGCTGTGTTGTCTTCTCTCAGCATGTCTTGCAGACAGTGCTGCACTAACAGGATTTTTGCTGCAGTGAAGGATTACAAGGCACTACAAATTTCCTTCAGACTCTGGGCTAAAGTCTGCTCTGCCTCTGTGTCCTGACTATCTGAGCAGAAAGGCTGGCTTAGCTTGTAAATGTGACTTCACAGAAACATGGCAAAAGACAGAGATACCTTAAGCCAGTAAATGTTTCCAGATGGGGGCATTTCTGGTGAACTTTTTACTTCTACCACTAAATGAGGCGCTGTGAGCTTTTTACAGACTGGAGAGACTTGAGATTTTGGGTTAAATGTGGTGGAACTCCTCTTCTCCTCTCCTCTCCTCTCCTCTCTTCTCCACTCCTCTCCTNCATTGTCCTTATGGAAATAATTTCAGCTATTTGATCACGCTGCTGCCTCTCGCCCCTCTCCTCTCCTCTCCTCTCCTCTCCTCCCTCCTTCCCTTTCTCTTTCTTTCCCTTTTCTTTTTTTCTCTTTTGCTTTCTTTTCTCCTTTCATTCTTTTTCTTTTATTTTCTTTTATCTTTCTTTTACTTCCTTTCTTTTCCATTTTTTCTTGTTCCCTTTTTCTTTCTTTTTTATTTAAAAGTCTCCATTTTTCTCCCTTCCCTATCTATTTTTCTGTAAAACCAGGCAGCTAGGAACAAGGAAACGCTGCTGGTTTTCAAAATACACCTTAATATATTCCTAGACTCCTGTAAGCAGAGAAAGAACAGTCAAGAGGAGAGCAAGCAAGTTTTGATAGTAATAGCGGTGGGCCAGAGGAACATCTTGAAAGGAATTAGCCTTGTCTTAGGAAATTAGAAAGACATGTGTGTAGCTGTTAAAAAGCCTGAGAAAAGTGTCCATGGATCTCAAGTGAGGCAGGAGGAAGTTTACAAGGGCTTGGAGTAGTAGTATCCGTGACTTTAATCTGGTCTTGGAAATTATTAGTTCTAAGCATGCTGGAAGGAATTAAGACCAAACCAGGGCTTTCAGTTTAGAATCTGAGTCTTTGATGCTTTATGAAAGTAATTTGATTGCATGAAATGGGTCCCAGGGATAGGAACTTTAGTCCATAAATATCACCGATCCGCATCGTTAAAAAAACCTCAATCTGCACTTTTTTTTTCCCCTTCGTCTTTTTGCAGTGCTAATATTCTTTGGACATAAGAGGCCTGCAGCTGAATCAGCAGGGAGATTGATTTCTCTCTCTCCCTTTAAAAGAGGGAGAGAAGGTCCCTTTGGGTCAGGGTTAAGGGCTTGGAAGGGGCCTAATGGGAAAGTTCATCTCGCAGCTGCCAGTGGTATATAGTACCAGGCCCACGGATAACAACAGGATGTGGGTTTCCAGCGCTGTCAGCTCCTTCGTGATATATATCTTTTTAATTTTCTCCTTTTAAAATAATACACCAGCAAAGAACATTCTTTGTTATCATAACAAAATCTCTGCTCCAGTGACTGCGAGATGTTCCTAATTGTTTTCAATCCGTCAGGAGGGCTTTCAGTTCGCATTTCTGCAACCACTCCAGAGATTGCTGTAAAGAAAACAAACAAACAAACAAACAAACAAACAAACAAAATGGTCTGGGCTGACTCAGGGGCTGCGTAATGGGTGAGAGCACTTTCACCTTGCCCACCACTGCTGATCAGGAATCAAAAGCTGGACTGGTTGGTACTAACTCGAATGCCAGCTTTGAGCTGTTGTCAGCATTAGGAACCACCAAACAGGCACAGTCACCGTGAGTTCAGCTGGAGATAGTGGAAATCATGCGGAAAACATCCCATTCACCCACGTGTGCAGATGCACAATGAAGGGGAAGCATCCATGCAGCCCTTCGCACCATCATCCTATGAATGACAAATTGCAATGCGAGAGAAAAACACGTCTCATCTAACTTTTCACACGGTTTCATAAGAAGTGATCTCATTAACGTGAGAACAGAATGATTCCTGGGAACAGTCTTGTCCAGACTGGTTCCTGTCCAAGCCTACAAGAGCAGGCAATACAGAGCAGCCTTATACTACCGTAACTGCACCCTCATTCAACCTCTTTTCAATGGTCTGTGGAGACAGGACAAGGGGCAATGGCCTCAAGTTGGAGCACAGGAAGTTCCGCACCAACATGCGGAAGAACTTTTACACAGTGAGGGTGACAGAGCCCTGGGACAGGGTGCCCAGGGGGGTTGTGGAGTCTCCTTCTCTGGAGATACTCAAGACCCATCTGGACACCTACCTGTGTGACCTGTCCTATGGAACCTGTTTTGGCAGGGGGGTGGAACCCCATGATGTCTGAAGGTCCTGTCCAACCCCTACAGTTCTATGATTCTGTGTTCATGGGGGTGTCGTACTGGTCTCACACAATGGAGGGAACGGTGGGAACAGAGGGGCTGGGGGAAAGGTGGTGCACAGGAGGCCAAGAGCCCCTGGCAGATATCCCACATGGGCTGTGGGAGGAGCAATGAGGAATGTTCCCATCAGCGGTCCCTGCATGTGTGTGGGTGTTGCCTCCCACTACAGACCCAGCGTCCTGTTGCGACTCTGGTATTACAGCACAAATAGTGGGACCCTGCCCCAGAGAGAGTCCCTGCTGAACTGCAGGCTGGGGGAGACAAGTCCTACCTTGAAGAGCTGCGGAACTAAGATGGGAGAAAGAGCTGCCCCAGACAGCAAGCAAGCTGGGCACTGAATCATACAATCATAGAATGGTCTGGGTTGGAAGGGACCCCAAGGATCATAGAGTTCCAACCCCCCTGCCACAGGCAGGGCCGCCAACCTCCAGGCCTGGATCTACACAAGGTTGCCCAGGGCCCCATTCAACCTGGCCTTGAACACCTCCAGGGATGGGGCATCCGCCACCTCTCTGGACAGCCCATTCCAGCACCTAACTACTCTCTCTGTAAAGAACTTGGCCCAATGTCTAATCTAAACTTTACCTCCTTTAGCTTTAGTCCATTCATATTGTCCACAAAAAATGCTCATTAGCTGTGAAGCCCCGCCCTTTCCAGTGACTGATTGCTTATCTGCAGACTGTACGGATCTCTTCTTGAGCTTGGTGCTAAGATGCAGTGGTGATGATGACTATGGCCCATAGCCTTAGAGAAACCTGAATCCTGACCTGGTCAATGTTGAAGGCAACCAGAGAAAACAGAGGGCTGTGGATCAGGTCCACTGAGGTTTATTCAGGATCACCCAGGAAGATGAAGATGGTACTGGGCTCCTCAATCACAGCTCAGTGCTGTAACAGTTGTTCCACTGGGACTGTTGTTTTGGGGATCTCCATGGCCATCAGGGCTCCAGATGTGTCTCAGTGTAGAAGGAGCTGAAGAAGAGTTAGGGAAGGTTTTGTGTGCATAAGCAAAAAAGCAGAACCACAGGGACTGTCTATCAGTATGTCTGGAAGGTACTCATCACCTTGGCATCTGGTATTGCCCTGAGCTGCTGCCAGCTACCAACACTGAGAAGTCCACACAAAACCTCAAGAGCTCTGACCACCCCTGGCGAAAGGTCTGGGTGAAGAGTGGGTCAGTGCAGAGTGACATGGACTTGAGTCAGGCTTTCGTTGTGAAGCGTGGGGAGAAGGGCCCATGTCGGGAAGGGCTTATCTACTGGTTTGGGAGTCATGGATCCATTTGCTCTGCGACAGACTAACCTTGTGCTGTAGGCACATCCTTCAGCTCTCTTTGGCTGCCCTACGTCAAGTGGAGGTGTTGCCTTACTCTGCCTCCTCAGGGAGCTGTAAAAGACGGTCTATTTCCAACTTCCAGAGGCTCTCGTGGTTGGTCATGCAAGTGACTTTACAAACTTCAGCTTGCAGCAAACAGCCTTCGGGACCCCTGCTCAGTCTCAGTACTCAGGAGAAAACCCACAGTGAGAGAAAACAGAAGTTCCCATTCCCCCATTCTGTACTGAGGTGGCTGAGAAGGCTTGTAGCAGGACACAGTTTCCCACCTGGGCTGTGCTGGCATAAGGAGTTCTGGCTAAACACAAGGCAGCTGTTGGGTCCTTGCTTTCCCACAGGAAGTGCTGGATGCAGAGATAAGCTCCTCCATGTTCATACTGAGATAACAGTAAGTCTCTAGCGACTAGGAACTTGAAGCATGGCAGACGCAGTAGCCATGGGGTACGTGGGGGCTCTGTCATGTTTTTTAAGAAGAAGCAAAATTGCATCCCCTCTCACCTTCCTGGGAAGGGGAGGTAGACCCTTGGGTAGCCCAGCTTATCAGGAGGCTTGTTGCTCCTATTCCTGGTCCTCCTTGTGCTCCTTGACAGTAGGGTACAGTGATGCATAGCATGGCTGAGGGCAGCAAAGGAGCAAACAAGCTCTGGAACAGAACAGAAAGTATGTTCTCATGCAAACCTCATTAATAATGGAGAGTGAGTGAAGAGAAATGCTAAATATAAACGATGCATCGTGTTGGGAAGAGAGGGGACGTACTGCACCACTGCAAAGAGGGAGCGTGAAAGGTGAAGCCGTGCAGCGTTTACATCTCTCCTCTGCAAAACAAAATCTAGGCTAGTCCGCAGTTCCCGCAAGGCTTTGCCAGGCGGTGGGACGGCAAACACCACTAGCAAATAACCAAAGAAACCCCTTGTATATCGACATTTTTGCTGTTCTTTTTTCTTTTGTTCCATTTCAGTGCAAACCCTCCAATTTTCTCTCTCCCTGCTGGCTCTCTAGAGAATTCAAATCCCTGCTGCAGTGATAAGGCTTCTCTCTGGTTAAGTGTGCGGGGCCCGTGTAGCACGGTGCAGCGAATGCACGGCTTTTGGAGATGTGCTGCCACCAGCGACTGTGGCCGGGCAAATAATTCAGTGGTCTGGGCTGCTGGGCTACTGCCTGGCCCAGGGATCCAGTTAGCTGTTTTAAAGATGCAGGTAACCCTTAAGTAAAGAGCACATGTTACTTTGCCCATAAGTCTCTCCCATGGCGTGACATGAAGACCTCCTAAAATTGTGGTCCACCATTCTAGCTCTTTTATGCAGGCTATTAATCTCAGCAATGCATACGAAATTGATTTCCTTTTCACGACATTGTTTTCAAATGACTCTTCTGTTTTCTTCTGCTTGTTTTTGGCAATCTCAGAGGCTTGGGAGCCTACAAGGGATATCATTCAGGGCTTCTCCGAATGTTTGAGTGCCGAAGTTGGCAGTGCTTGCTGCTGCCCATCTTTCGTTGGTTGTGGGTACGCCAAGGAGGCTGCAAAGAGCAAGGGCATTGGGGTGGTAAAACTCGATGAGAGAATCCAAGTAATCATCAGAAATTATTACTTTTTAGCTTACAGGAGTAGAACCAAGAACAGAACTTGGATGCTAATCCTGCTAGCCCTTTGGGGTGGGGTTTTTACCTACAAAATCCAGAAAAAGCACCCAGAAGAGTGAGTTGCTTTAGTATGCATTGTGCTTCCGAACAGCAAAGCTCCCAAAGAGTAAAACTCCCCCTAACAGCTCTCCCTTCGGCTCTGAACAGCGAGCTTACATCCAGGGAGGGGGAAAAATGCAGCCACATTCCTTTCGCACTCCCACTCGCCTCTGAGGTTCTTCCACTTCCTTCCTATGGCTTTTTTTAGAACTGTAGTGTTTTTCTCACGTCCGGCAACAAAGGATGTTTTGTGCTGCTGCCGAGGTTGTTGGTTTCTTTTTTTCCTTTTTTTTTTTTTAAACTTCAGATGCAGCTATCATGTTTGAAAATATGGCTTTTGTTTGTGTGGGAGCCTAAGTTTTTTTGCTCTCCGATACCTTACAAGTGTGATCAAATGCTGGGAATTTGCTAGTTGGTAAAATTCTCCCACCAGACTTGACATTTGTATTTCCCTGTGAGGATCACCACACTGCAGCCCTAAAGGTAGAATGAAATTTGGGTGCTTGCAGTGGTTTCACTGCCCTGTTACTGGATAAGAAGTGGAATCACTCCAGAATTACCATAGCACAGCTGAGAGCAGGGTATGGTGCATGAATCGGTTCATAAAATACAGAGCTCATAAACCCCCCAAAACCCTCGCGGTGTTTCTAGTCAAAAGAAATCTAGGAAGGGAACAAGGAGGAGCAGATCACTAACAGAATCACTGTCTCCAGGCCTGAGAGCCAGCTCTCCCATTTTATGGCAGTGTAACACCATGAAATCAGAGTGGAGAAAAGCATCTAGGATTAAACCTTTGGGGTTTGATATATATTTTGTCCCTCATCCCTGTAGCCAGGTCTTTGTCACAGTAATAAATTGACTGCAGTCACATGCATCAACGTTATTCACTTTGAGGAATGAAACTCCAGACATCAGCCATCCCTGCATCAGGGACCCTGGATATTGGATATTCAGTCATTCAGTGTTTCCGATTTATTATAATTTGTAGGCATCCAGACAAGATGGGGGGAAAGCCCATAGACAGCCTTGAATTATATCATAAATCTCCAAAAGCCCTAACATAATCTTTAGGCCTGCCTTCAGTTCCTCAGACCAGGGAGCATGATTTTGACCTTTCCCTCAGCAGTGCTCCACAGGTATTAGTACACTCTTGGCTCCAGCTCCTGCAGGAGTCGAATGCTTCCTTTCCAATATGCTGATGCTCCAGCTCCTGGAAGCATTTGACTCCTGGAAAAAAACATAAGGACTTCTCCCTCAGTGCCTGCTTCATCTCAATAGTCAGGGTGAGGCAAGGAGAAAATGAGATACCCTCTCATGAGTCTCTGCTGCCTGGAATCCCTCCTGGTTCATGCACATGGGGGTGGAGGGAGGTACTGCACACTGTCACACTGGAGGCATCCTTGTGCTGCACGTAACTGAAGAAATGCGTGTACCCATCTTACATGCTGGGTGTTGTTTCCAGATTTCAGAGCAATACCAATGCTAGCCCTTCAAGACAGTCAGCAATATTCAGGAGTGCCCTGGGTTTTGGCCAGGGCAGAGTTAATTTTCACAGGGAGCCAGATAGAGCTCTTACAGTTCTCCACCGTGATGTTGCAATAGCCTTGAGAGAGTCTCAGAGCCTGTTCTGGTTGGTGCGAGCCCTCGGGTGTGCTCCAGGGAATCTTAACACCCTGCACACACTGTGCAGAGCACGGATGTCCCTGTCACTTCCTGCCAGCCCAAGTGTGACACTGCTGCCTGTCTTTCCCCCTAATGCTAGGCTGAGCAGAGGGAGAAATGTCCAATCTGGGTGGCTGGAGTTATCTCTTGAGTACCATCCTGACTCCAGGAATTCACACTGCAGTGCCATCCATCCCCCCCTTTTCTGCTAGATTGTTCCTCCCCAGCCTCCCAGAGAGCAACATGTACCCACACCATAGGCATCTCAGCAGCCCTGGGCTGAGGCAGACGTAGGGAGTCTGCTTCATGCCAAGATGCCAGGCAGTGAACTGAGAAGCACGTTTGCTTGTTTTCTCCAGACGGTTCTGGTACGAGGGCTGTGTCTCTGACAGAGTCAAACACCCAGGGAGGTAATACCTTAAACAACCACAGCTGTTTACCAAAAGTGAGTCAGTCTTCCATCGGGTTTGGCTAACATGCGCTGGGAAACCTGATTTAACCTCAGCCTTTTCCTTGCTGTAGGTACAGCCACTTGCAGCTGCTTCCAGAAAGACGTTTAGCCTGATGACAGCTCCTGGTCAGCTTTTTCTGTGACCTGAACAGATTCAGGTCCCTGAGCTATCAGCTGATGCTTTCTAACCCTGCGAGCGCTATGGCTTACGCCAGCCGTGTTCCTCAGAGGGAGGAGGTGGTACATCACAGCCATAGCCAGCTGCAAGGTCAGCACTCATCTGGAGAAAGTCAGCATTGTCAGTGTAGCCTGGGAAAGCATCCTGCTAGTCTATAGCCAGCTCACTTTGCAAGTCAGGGTAAATAAAAGACAAAATAGATAAAGCTGTAAAATTTACTAGTGTTTTAACTTGCATGATAGAAATGCCCTTAACTACTTGCCCAAGTAACACCAAAGAGGGTGGTGCTGTGAAGGCTTTACCTTGCTCTCATGGTGCTGCCCTGGGCCTCCTGGTCAAAGAATTGGCAGCCTGACCTCGCTGCTGCTGTTACTTTAGTGTTGCTGGTGTCTATTTCCATCCCATTAGAAAAAAAACCCAGTTTAAACCTTGGTCCCTAGAGGTGCCCATGATCCTGTTTCAGTAAAGACAAGCAGGTGTTGCTGTGACACCGCCTGGGACCTGTGCTGCTATCCCAACCACTGGGACACTTCCCAGACCAGGAGGGTGATGCCTTCATGGCCCTCAAGCAAGGCTGAGCACAAAGAGAGGAAAAGCACCTACCTTGCACCTTCCCATAAATGTGATTTATGAGCAGGAATGATCCACCTTTCAAGGCCGGCAAGCGCAGTGGGGCAGAGCTCCAGCTTGCCCAGCCAAGGCAGCATCCGAGACTGTGGTGCTCCATCCTAGCCCCAAAGCTGCAGGGAAAGGGAGGCTGGTGTTGCATGAGACTTGGCAAATCTGTTTGAAACTCCAGGGGAACTGCGCTTGGGAGAGAAGTGCAGCCCCTAGATCTACTCTACATACCCCAAACCACCTCTGGATAGATTTCAGCTGAAAACTTTTATGCCTGCAATAACTGCATTTGACAGCCAAACAGAGACCCTTTCATATTTAAAAATAAAAAAGCAATTAATTGTTGGAGTCAATATAATCCAGGAGCTGGCACAGCAGCAGAGCAGTGTCTGCAGCAATCTGACTGGCACAGGCCATGGTGGCTTTAGTGATCATCTGTCTGTCAGCCCAGTGGGACCCCCAGCATTTGGGATGCGAAGCTGCTCCAGTGCAGGCGCAAAGCAGGTTCATGCCCCACGGCAGCGGGGTCGATAGGCAGCAAAAATGAAGGCAGCCTCTGAACCCCTACAAAGAGCCTGAGTCAAGCCTAGCCTGGCTCAGCATTTGGGTGTACTCCAGCTGAAACTTTTGTGTGTCTCTGGTTTACTTTTCTCCAGTGGCTGTGAGCAGCAAGTGCCAGTGTGTGGCCAAGCACTGGCTGTGAGGTTACCGGGGCAGCCCTGAGGGTCAGAGCCACTGTCTGCTCTTTCCCGTGGCTGGGTAGTCTGGTTCTGTATGGTCTGAAGCACTGTGCAGCAAAGCCAGGCACGTCATTTTCTGTCTCAGTGTTTACCTGGCATAGACCACAGTGTGAGATGGTGATGGGACTTTGGGACTTCTGTCTATGTCTCACTCAGGGTCTTGGTAGCATTTGACCATCGGTTGTCTCTGAGTGCTTTGGCTATCAGTGAATGACCCAGAAGGGAGCTTTCTTCATCCTCCAGGAGAAATCCAGCTTGGTTTTTTTCTCTAAAGCCCAACTGGTGCCACTTGCTGGCTACAAACTGACTTCTAGGAATAGCAACTTGGTGAGGTAATAAAAGTCATCTGCCTTAGACACTTCATTTTCTGTTGCAAGACACTTGCATGTGACTCAGCCCGCTGATGTTTGGTGAGCCCAAACTGGGTGGAGAAATGAAAGGAGAAGCAAGTCCAGAGCTGGAGGAGACTGTGGCTGGGAAACCAGGGTGGTGCTGCCACATGAGCAGAGAAGAGACCTTTGAAGTGCGGCCTTTGGGCAGCCACCTGGGCCCAGAGTAAACACTGCACAGGACTTCCACTTTGCTCATGATAATGAAAGCAGTTCCTGGAATGATTTCCTTGTCCTGACAGCAGCACAGTTTGGTTGAGATATGCATAAAATTAACTAATTAATTAAAAAGAAATAAAAGAGGAACTGGTAAGAGAGGCCTGTTCTTCGGTCCTCACAGCCTCCTTTCCCTGTCCAAATTGGTAATTCACAGCAAAGCCATAGTTCAGGCACATGGTGGCTGCTCTTTTCACATGATCTAAGGAATAATTATACGCAGCTGAATTCTCCCAACACAGAAATTATGTGTGATCCTCCCAGTGTGAGGAACAGGCTGTGTGTCTGCAGAAAGTTCCCATTTGCTCCGCAGACAGTCAGCCTCAGGTTGCAGCCAAGGACGGTCCCTGACTGCCACCATGGAGCTCTTGCTCGGCTGCCTGTTACTGTGCAAGCGCGCTCACCGCTTTTGGGCTGGCCGAGCAGCAGGCGGACTTGGAGATCCTTTATTTCTCTGTGTGTGCAAGGGATGAAGCAGAGATTTCCCTAAAAAGTGGCCCACTGCTTGCTTAGTTTATCCTGGAATGGAAACTTTATTTATAGCAGCAGCAGCCACAGGCACCCTGGACCCTAGCAACAGCGAAGTGAGCTCCGTGGTTCCTAGTGGGAAATGTTGCAAGGTGCTGTGCTTCACCAGCAGGCTTCATTCATGGTTTCCTCCTCTGTACCTGCCCCATATCTTCTAGGAGCCTCGTATCAGAGATCCAGCCTTTTCTTCTTCCTCTGTACAGGTTTCTCTCTCTCTGTGCCTCCGCAGTCAGTGAAGCATGGTGCCTCTAGGGAAGGGCTGTAGTCAATGGGCTGTGTGGAGTTGTGGGGACACAAGGTGGTAGGAACCCTCCCAGGGGTGCAAAATAATTCTCTGGTGGCCTTAAGTCAATGGGGCAGCACCAGGGCACCTGTCTGAGCAGTATGGGCTGAGTTGAAAGTCACTCAGCCCTTTGACTTCAGGGCTTTTCTACCACATCCCCAGCTGCCATCCAAGCCCAAAGCCCCCACCCTGCAAGATTACTGCTATGGGATCCATGTACCACGCAAGCTCAGGTCCGTAGGAAATCCTTGGAGCTGCTCACATTCTCCCCGTTGATAAAGCTTGCCCGAATTCCCTGTCGGGATGCACACTTGCAAGGCAGGCGTGCAGATGGTGGGCCAGTCTGTGACTAACATATACACATCCTCTCTCATCCAAACTGCTCCTGGCGCCTCTCCTCTCTTTTCATTCAGGCACTTAGGGTGAGCATCTGGGGCTGAGATTGCCCATGTCATTCATGCCTTATATAATGAAATGGAGTCTTGAGTGGCCTTGAACTCAAGTCAGTCACCCTCTCCACATTTCTAAATGGAGCTTCACTTTGTCAATGTACATAGTTGGCCCCATCCATTAAATTTATCTCATCTTTATTCAGTCATTCCTTAAACTAGCCACCAGCTCAGATGAGTGCTGTTAGGATGAGTGCTGTTAGGATGGTGCTGACTGCTTGGTGGTCCGCACTGTATCATCTTTATCAGTTTTTCATCTCTCTTTCCACATGTGATTGTAGATTATCTGGGTTGTTTTTGTTAATAGGAGACAGATGGGAATTGGGTGTCAAGTTGTGATTCTGAAGCGTAGGAGCTTTATAGCCTTTTAAAAAAATGTATGATATTAAAGATCATTTAAAACAAAATTAGTGTCTGGCATTTAACAATTAGTGGCAAAATAGATGCTCAACAGAGAGCCCAGAGTGGGAGTAATTCTTTAGTCTGAGTAGCCACCTCTGAACCCCAGGCTGACATAAGCACAGCCATACAAAAGGCCGGACTCCTGCATGCTCTAAGTCTCCAGTGTTTTCCCCAGGACTGCTCAGCAGTTGTTCTGCTGGGTTGCACTGCATTTCTCGATCAGGTGATGCACAGCCCAGGAACAGTTGCGAAGAAGACATGCTGTCAGGACTGATGTATGTAGGACCCTGTGCATTACACAAATCAGGTTTTGTGGATCTTACTTTGCCTGCACCAAGCCTTCAAAATGAAAAGCAAGAGGGTTTCTTGGAGTAGTGCACACACTGTTCTAAAATGAGCCGTCGGACTTTTACACTTGGGTGAAGAACAACCATGCTGGGTTTGAAGGGTGTATGTCAAGTGGGGAATGGTCCAAAGCTGCACCAGGGCAGGTTCAGACTGGACATTAGGAAGAATTTCTTTACCAAAAGGATAGACAAACACTGGAACAGTCTTCCTAGAGAGGTAGTCGATGCCCCAGCTTGTCTGTGATTAAGAGGCATTTGGACAATGCCCTTACCAACATGCTTTAACTTCTGGTCAGCCCTGACCTGGTCAGGACTAGATGATTGGTGTAGGTCCCTTCCAACTGAAATTGTTCCTCCCCTCCCATCCCATCCTATCCTATCCTATCCTATTCCAAGGATCCAGTCCCAGTTCTAGCCAGGAGTGGATGCCGGAGGTGAAATGTATGAAAACTGCACACATGGCACAGTCCTTTTCCTAGTGCAGTCGTAGGGCTGGGGTGTCCTGAGCCAGAGATGGTATCTTTGTGTTTAGTAACTCCAAGCAACTTCTCCTCCACAAGTTTGTCTAATTGCTGTTTTAACTTCTGGCCTCTGCTACAGCTGATGGCAATGAACTCCACTGTTTGATTTGCACTGGAGAGAAAAGTGCTTATTTTGGTTTGAGTGAAACCTGCTGCCTGCTAATTGCACTTAGTGACCTCTTTTTTTTGTAAAAAAAAGGATGGGGAGAAGGCTCCAAACTCCCCAGGTCACAGGTGCCTGGGTGCAATGCATATGCAACTGGCTCATGCTTGACCTCATGTATCCACTGTATGGCTCAGCTTCCCGCCCTGACATGCAGGTGAACTGTGACCTCCTTACCAACAGCATCCAGCAAGCAAAGCACCCATGCAAGACCTCTTTTTGCAGTTCTGCAGGTCAATGTGCAGCGATTCTGGCTCTCATCCTGGCCTATCCTGTCTCTTATTGTGCTTTATATCTTAAAGTCAAGTCGAGATTGGCTGGCATTTCCTGTCTGCATGCATCTGCCCACAGTCAGCTGCACCCCACTCCTTGGAGGCCCAGTAATGAGGAGGGCAGGAAAATGAGGTGCTCAAGAAGTGCCTCAGTGCTGGAACAGAAAGACATTGCAGACCTTAAGTAACTGGTTTTCAGAAGCCCTGTAAGTATCTATTAAAATTCACTGCCACAGTTGCATGGGCCACCACAGAAATCTTAATGTGGCTGTGTGGGGACACGCAGCAGGAGCTCTGACAGCAACTGCCTGCTTATTTACTTACGGGAAATAATTTATGCTCCTATGGTCCCTGTCAGCTCCATTTTTTTCTTTCTTAATTTATACTCCTGGAGGAGTTCTTTTCTCATCAACTAGTAGAAACCACCCTCCTGATTTAGACCCCAGGGTTAAATATTCAAAGTTATGTAGTACTTTTATGTCTCCCTACTTAAACTGCCCTGCTACTTTTTTGGAAGGGTGCACTCCAGCCCCAGGTCTCATACTACGTCCAAGGGATGCTTGTAAACTGTAAAAGTGGAGTTTTCTATGTATTGGCACAAAAATACCATCAGATTAATCTGGCAAAGTCCTCCTAGTGTGGACACATGTGGCAAAGCTGTACCAGTATGGGAAACCATTTTCCAGGGGCAAAACAACTCTACTAGTAGATGCATGGGTTTGTCACAGTAATTGGGACAAGGGGAGAACAGGCTCAGGGCAAGATGGGAGCAGCTCTTATCTCCCTCCATCTGGAAGAGAGGGTGGATGGTGAGGTGGCAATGTTTGCTATTGATTGGAAGCTATTCAGGGTAATAAAAATGAAAGTTGACTGCAAAGACTTGCAGAAGGCAGTCACTGTAGTTGGGAGAAAGGCACTAAATGTGCAGACGAGATTAATTTATCTAAACGTGGAGTGTTGTGCTTGGGAGAAACTCCCAACCATAGATGCCAGTTGATAGACTGAGTTAGCTGTGCCTGTTCAGGAGTGAGAGTTATCCCAGAGCTGTGGTAGCTCTGCAACAGCAGCAGCTTCTTCTTTGAGAGCGGGGCAAAACCCATCAAACCCAAGGAGTTATTAGGAGCAGAGGTGGAAATAGAGCTGTACGATCTCACTAGTCCCGCCTTTCCTTCTCAGGAAGGGTGTGTTAGAAATAAAAAGGGACCTAAGTTACAGGGATATCCCAAAGTATAAGACCACTTCTAGGTGTCTGTGAGTCCCTCATCAGGAACGGGAGCAAGTGAGAGGACACGTCAGAGCTGCTGCTGAAAATCAGCAATGCTCTCCGGTGAGTCGTTAAGAAACAATTTGGGCTGATTCTTTCAATACAAGACTTATGGGACATCCCATATAATGTGGGGGTGTCGGGCTCCAGACAGGCCGAGGGAGAGGTCGCAGTTAAACCCTGAAACTCACCACAGTGGTGCTGTATGTTCTAAAAATTTGCAAGATAACAAGCAATTAAAGAAAACTCAGGAAGAAAAATCCACTGACAGCCATGGAATGCAAACACCCCAGCTCTGTCTCAGGAGATCACATGCACTGGGGAGCAAGGATGTTGGAGAAACACCTCTGTCCCAGGACGTTCGATGGCTGCTTGGCCTCCTCGGGGAGGAAGTGGCTTCCATTTAAGGAGCTGGAGAGGTCCTTGGCAGGGATCGCAGCAAATCGTCCTGAACACTGGGTCCTGTTGGCAGAAAGGCCGGGGGTAGATTGAGCTCGTGCTTTGGAAGTGCCTTCTTTTGTCAGCTTGAGACTTTCCAGAATTCCAAAGCGGAAAGAAAGAGAGGGGTACGAGGAAGCTATTAAAGATACGTAAAATAAACTTGGGGGTGGGGGGAGCGTGCTTCATGGAGAAACCGCGCACTTTATTCGAGGGAAGGATCGGCGAATGCTTATTATTTTAACAAAGACTTTTTCTGTCGCGAACAAGAGAAGCAGATGTTTAAAAGACGGACAGGAAGCGGCTGTGACAAATGAAAGGATTTTTGATTGAATTCATGAGCTGTGTTTCCTGCCAGTAATTCATTCAGCTGCAGGCTAGATCAAAACATAATATTTTGGTTTAATCAGCACGCTTTTTAACACAAAGCCAGAATATACAAGCCCTTGGTGCTACAGGTAAAAAGCCATGAGTACACTTGGCTCAGAGGCTTCTTTTTCATTCATTATTCATTCTTTTTATTCTAAGCAAATACGTTGTCTATCAGCAAACACCTGAGAGCTCCTGGAGAGCCGTGGTTTGGAGTTCATGCAGGCAGGTGTAGGAAGGGCACATCACTTTCAGGGCACAGCAGATGAAAATAGGCTGTCTAAAAGTTCAATCCGACTGCTGTTGCAGTCTGAGAAAGCTCAGCTTCCTTTTGACTGTGGAGAGCCTTAGAGCAAGCCGGTTATCCTTGGGGAAAGAGAAAAAAAAAAAGCCTGGCACAAGGGTTTATTTTTTCTCAGGGTAGTTCTCAAAGAGCAGTGTGCGTGTGCATGTGTGTGTGTGTGCGTGCACGCACACGCAAGCTTGTGTTAATTTTGATGTCTTCTGCTTCTTTTCCTTCCTCCTAATGAATTCTATTTGTTTACAGCCTCAAGGAAAGCTTGTCACTAGAAATTTCCTTTTGAGTTTTCAGCTCAAGATTTCACAACCGCAGAGCCGTTGCAACACAGTGATAAACAAGCTGAGGGAGGCAACTCTGGAGAATAGAGGCTTCTCTTTTTCACCATTTAGTTAAGTAAATAGTTACCAAATGTGCTGAGAAATAGAAAACTTTTATTCCTCGCTCTAACAAGTACTAACAAAAGTTCGTGTTTGTTTCTTTTTTCCTAGCCAAACACCTAGAGTAGACATAAGCTGTTTTGAACAGCTTATCCTTACACCTCTCCTTGTCAGCAAGGGTCGGATGCTGTGCTGTACTGCTGGGACACAGCACCAGGCTGTATGGGAGTAGGGGAGATAGAAAAAAGGGGGTTGCAAAAGCTGTCTAAAGCTCAGAGGCACAGCTCTGGCTTTGCATTTCCCAGGGCAAAACACAGGACCTGGCTGAAATCAAGAAACACTCACCCAGCTTTGCCCCATGCACAGACATAGTCAGCACAACTTTGGCTGCTGGGTGCATCTGTGACCCATCCTGTGCCGAGCGTCTCCTTTCAGCTCTTTGCCCGTGGATTAAGCATGGTGGTCCACAGGTCTGCCGTGATAACCAGACAGGCTTTCTCTGCTGCATTTAATCTACTGTAAAATTTCTACAAGTTGCCCTTTAATTATAGAAACCTACTGGGGGAAGCCTTGAAGTCACGATTTCCGGGGTGCTTTGGGATAAGGTGGATAAAGGGCAATTTTCTGGAGGTTGTGATGAAAAATCTAAGGCACAGGCTTTCCTCGCTGCAAAAAAATCTGAGCTTTGGATCAACCAAAACTTTTTATGAATACCTCTGAAGTTTAGCAAGAGGTTTTGGCCATGAAGTGGCAGAGCAGGCATATCTGGACATTTTTTAAATAACTGAAATGCTTTTGTTTTTTACTAGGAGACGTTTTGTTTTGAAATTTGTCTCAACTTTGTAATAATACAGAATGTTAAGAAATAAAAGTCCTTCCAGGGAAACAAAAACGTTTCAATTTAGGTTGAACGAAGACTTTTTCTGTTTGACCCAAGTTGAATGGAACCTTTCACTTCTTTGAGAAAGAAAAAACCTACCTTTGGATCATCAAAAGAAGGAAAAAAGGAGTCTAAGGAGTAATAATAAAAAAATGAATTGCCTATTTCTGTTTGTTCAGGTGTGCGGTATAATTACTGATATCAAGAGACGTATCAGATGTAGAGGGCCAGATCCCTCACTCGTGCGGAGAAGACACAGAACACATTGAAGGACTTACTCCTTAGACTAGCTGAGCTAAGGAATAACACAGGGAAACCAAATGTACCATCCCTCTCTTTAGTAGTAGGAAGCAGAGGAGCCGTGTTATGTGCTCAGAGCACAACCTGATCCCACATCAAAGCAGCTAGAAGAGGTGTGGTGGGATCTGCTGCCAACTGTTTGAGACAACCCAGATCACAAAATCACAGGCCAGTTTGGGTTGGAAGGGACCTTTAAAGGCCAGCTAGTTCAATCCCCCCTGCCATGGGCAGGGACATCGTCAACTAGACCAGGCTGCTCAGACCCCCTGGCCTTGAATGTTTCCAGGGATGGGGTATCTTCAACCTCCCTGGGCAACCCATTCCAGTGTTTCACCACCCTAGTTGTAAAAATTTTCTTCCTTATATCTAGAGGTTTTATATCTTCCTTATACCTAGAGCTTTCCAGTCTCCCAACCGAGGCATGGCATGCACTAATCCTCTCTGTGGTGTAACGGAGGAGGAGGATTCCCAGGTCCTTTTGTCCCATAGAGCATCTTCACTACTAGAACTGTGCCCAGTAAGTGGCAGCTCCTTGGTAAACAGTATAATCGTTAAATGTCAGCTACTGCTTACAGTTTAATTGCTTTTGAATTTTAGCAAGCAGCTCCTCATTCATAGCAAATTGGCGTTTCGTACATTCAAGATTGTGCTGTTAGCTGCACAATAGAGAGGCTGGTTTTCTGTAAATATTGAGATTTGGTAATTATAATCCGACAGTTATTAACACTCCACGGCAGATAAATGCTTCAGCTGCTGAATCTGCTGTGGGCAAACCTCCTTCCGGAAAGAGCGTCTTATCAGTGAGTGGAAGAAGGCTCTAGCTGCCATACTCCATTAACACCACGTTAATGAGCCAAGAGCCCACGCACCACAATGAAAACATACCCTGAAGTGTAGCAGATGGGCTCAGAAGCCAAAGCCACACAATGGGGAAACCTCGGAAATCACAGCTAAATTTGCTAGAAAACAAAAGCTGGGCAGCTTGGCCCTCCTTGTAGTAAATATCCAAGAGTAATCAGGCATTCCTGGAGCTTGCTGGGTGAAAATGTAAGCTTTCCACCGACTTGAGGAGGACCCGGGTCTCAGCTGGTTATGGGCAGTATGTCACAACCCATCCATAAGCCACCACTGATTGCCTGAGCTCAGCACCAGCATCTCCAGGTCAATCCGTCAGCCGGGCGCATGCAGAGGACTTGTGATCTGATCTTTTGGGTAGCTGCACTGCTGACCCACAGCGCAGCTTCGCTCTTCTTGGTGCTCAAGCTGCATAAAATAAAATAAACAGAAGTGAGTTGACGAATGTGACGGAGTCGGTGTGAGGGGAAGCGCTAGTGCATTAATCACGTAAATGAGTGGCAACTGCCTATTAGTCACATGTGAACAACACTTCCCCACATGCTACTAGAAGTGCTACAGCATCATCCATACAAATAATGATGTCATAACAGAAAAAGCCCTCACACATGAATGTATTTGCTGGGTGGCAATGGCTATTGCGTGTGAGCTAACCTTCCCACCAGTGTGACGTCACTCGACCTCATTGTCGTTACTAAGGGTGTTGTGCACATGAAGCACAAAATCAAAAATCAAGCAACTTTCCGTTGTACATGCCAAGCAAAGCAAACGCATCCTCAAAGCCCCTTGGTAGGGCTGTGTGTGACTACTGCTTGGCTGGCATTGTGGTTCGTAGGCAGCAGGGCTAGTATTGATGGGAGCATCCCATATGTCAGTCTTGTAACATTTGCCCTGTAGCAAAATGATTTTGAATGGAGTGAGACAGTGCCGGTTTCCCTGGAGGCTTGATACAGTCGGGAATTTTTGGACAAAAGTGCTTGCATAGCAGGATTTGATACAGCAAGTCATCACTTGTAGAGACATTTGCGTGTGTGATACTGTCACAGGATGGCATTTTTTTGGGAGAGGGGGGAGAGAGAGGGGCAGGGGGAAAAGCTGGCCATTCCTGGCCTGTCCTATGAGCGTGAGGTAAACTTCAAAGATACAAACCCCCTTGGGTTTTCCTCATGGCAGAAAAGCGAGAGTGTGCCCTCGTGTAAAATGGACCAATGGCTCATTTTCCAAACGGCTCATTTTCCCAAGGATTCCATTATCCCATGTGTAACAACTTGCTTCTAGGTTTGTTTTTTTTTTTGTAGCTGCAAGGAGACAACAAACCAAAACAGCTCATTTTTCAGCGTTTTGGTGGTGCCCTCTGCTAAATGGCAACACATGACTGCTGGTACACCACAGAAACCAGTAATCCAATGTTCATTGTGACGGCAGACTCAGGCAGCAGCTGTGCTGTCTAAAGGAGAGGGGAAGATAGTGCAGGAAACCTGAAGCCTCAAATGATTCTGTGTATGTGTGGAGGGGGGTGGTGAATGGGGCTCTGAGACACACCTCTGCAAACTCTGCAAAGAAAATGTTCAAAGCCTTGGTGGTGTTTTACAACATTGGTGTGCGGCACATCACGGGCCCACACGGTGACAGAATGGTTGGAAGGGGCCTCCAGGCATCAGGTCCAACCCCCATCTAGAGCCAGCTGCCCAGGACCATACCATGTCCAGACAAAAGGACCACATCCGTAGCACCAAGCTGATAGCATCTGCTTTGTGCCATGGGGCTTGGGTGCAGCTCGCCCGAGCCCAGGTGGATGTTACAGATCAGAGGATTTTGCCTTGAGGCAGATGGCAAGCACCAGTGTCGGATGCTGCTGCAGGAACTGAGCCAGCCTGCACGACACTGCGTGGGTAATGGGACTTGGATCCTTGTCTGCTGCGTTGCGGTACTGTAGGGTCAGAGAGGCACAGGACTTTAGGCTGTAGGGGAAAGAAACCTTCTGGAGGTGGGCATGTTTCTGGGGCTGCTTTGGCCTCCAGCCCGTGTCTCTTCCATAGTGTACTGTGCTCAAGAAGGGGATTTTCCCGGATTGCCATACCCTGCAATTTCTCTAAATGCAGGAAACTTACCTGCATGTTTTGGGGAAGTGTCATTCTGCACTCACTCCCTTCACCATTTTGATTTTTCACGTGGAATTTTCATATCTCTAGTGAGAAATATGTTATAAGAAAACAACTTAGATGAGTGCAATGTCCTTATACTGTACATATGGAAAAATCTGTGATGAGAATGGGGAGAGATTTAGCTGTGTCATGGGTGAAAGTGGCATTTGTAGAAAGCAGAAGACAGAGCACCACGGTATTGGTGCTGGACCTCTGCAAGATACACACCAGTTGAGCATTCAGCTTTATTTCCATATCCAGACAGCCATTTCTATTTCTTTCTTCTACACTTTTTTTCTGATCAGAGAAAAATGACGCCCTTTCGGGCTTGACTAAAATGGAGCGATCTGTTCATTTAGCTGCTGAGAAGGGAAATTAACTTCATTCTTATCCGTCTACCTTATTAGCACAAATATTGCGGCTGCATTATCCTATCCCACATAAAACCCCGTACAGTAGAGCCTTTTAATTGTCTGGCTAATTGTTTGGCCTCAGAGCTGTCTATTTCTGATTGTCTAACTCTCATTAGAATGCCAGCTGACACCGAGTCCTCCAAAGCTCCCTTTAGCTGTTTTTAACCACTTCTGGACTAATTTGGTGGTGTTGAAAGCACTTACAGAAAGGCAACCAACAATAAGAAACACAGTGCAAATGTTTCTCTTCCCTAATGCATTCAACATTTGAAATCTTTGCCATAAAGGAGTTTTGATGCCGCTTTAAATGCGTGTATCCCTACAGAGTCACGCCATTGTTGTTAGCATCCAGAAGCGTGTAAAATACGTGGACAGAAAATGTAGGCACAAACGCTTCAGTCCTTGATCTGAAATATCTCCTTCTGAAACCAAAGGGGTTTTTTTTCACCCTATGAATAAGGAATAAATCAGGATGGCAGGGTGCAGGCCCCCAGCAGGAGAAAGGATCAGTCTGTGTTACAGTGCTCTTTGTTAACCCTACATTAAGTGTTTCTGAGGACAGCCTACAAATCCTGAACGAAACAGTCTTGGGTTCACACTCTACATTTGCTGCCATATATTATCTCTCTTTGGCTTTTTTTTTTTCCACGTTTCGATACTTCACCACCAGCTGCAGAATCTGGTTTGGGCCATTGTCATAGTTAGAACACTTTGCTGTTGTCTCTTCCTTCCATTACCTTCTCTAATTGCTCTCAGTGATCTAGTGAGTCATTTGAGACTGGCCAAAGATTGTTCCATGTTGCTATTGAAGTGCACAAATGCAACAGGTAGAAAAACTCAGTGGGGCAGGGCCCCCTCCTACCACTGCTGCCCTGAGAGAAGTGGGAGAAAGAGATGTGTTCTTCCCAGGTTTCAAGTGACTTTTGTTAACCTAAAGCCTAGAGAGGGGTTGAAACATGATCAGCTGCTGAAACCAGAAAGTAGAGAACTTACTTCTGTATGTTTATTACCACTTTTAATACCAGATTCCTCCATCAGAAATACGGGAGAAGAGTAGGAAAGGCATCAGTGTTGCAGTGATGGAGGGTCTGCTGGCTTCCTGAAGATGCAGGGGCCTCTTGCTTGACTTAGGGAGTCTTGGCTGTTGGGAATTGGTGCCTCAAGATTGCCTTTTGCTGCACTGGGCAGAACATGGGAGGCTTTCTGCAGGCTTTCCCAACTTCTCCCTCCAATGCAGCCGGGTGGGCAGATGGACAGAGACAAGGGAAGCCCTAGCAGCCTCTCTTGCTGCCCTGTAACAGCAAGCATCGCACCTCGCAGCCGGGACACCCAGGACACCAAGCACCCAGGTCACCAATCCCCAGCAGCCATGGCAGCGCATTTTGGAAGTGTTGTGTTTGACAGCTGCTTTTACCATGGATTTTCTTGCTCTCTAGAAAATCTCAGCATTCTCCCCTGACATTTTCTCCTATTTCATGGTGATGCAAACAGAGGTGGAATTTATGGCTTTCTGGGTTTTATTTATAACTGTTTTTAAAAAAGACATCTGCAACGAAATTCCTGTTGGGCTGTTTCTTCCCCAGGCACCCCACACTTCACAACTGCCACCGCACACGAGGCAGGGCTTCTCAACGTGGTGTGAATTGCCACCTCTGTAGCTGAAGACACTCTGTGAGCATTGCTCAGGGATCTACCTGAATGTGGTGCTTGCCTGAATCAAACCCTTCATGTGAGCCATGTGCTTTCCACGCAGCATAACCATGCACACCTTCACTGTCGCCTGGCTCACAGGGGGACAAGTTAAAATGGAAGGAAATGCCACACATTGCCTGTTGTATGCAGTTGTCAGGCGTTTGCCTGCATTTAAATTTCTAGTTGCCTTTGGGCCTCACAGACTAGTAAACTCCTTCGGCTTGGCTTTTTATAGATTTTTATATTTTTTTAATGGCTATAATGCAGTTCCCTAGCCTGAATTTTTCAGATATGCACAAGTATCTGATTATTTTTTCCTTTTAGCCTAGGTTCCTAAGGAAACAAACCTCGTCCAGTTGTGTTTCTTGTCCGTAATAACTTCTGGGCACTTTTTGAACCAAATCTGATAGAAGGTTAAAGGTCCGCAAGACATAAGTTCCTGCAGTTTCCCTGAAAATTAACCTGGTTAGAAGAAAGAGGAAGAAATTAAGCTGGCACTGGAGGAAAGGCAGCTGCCACTCAGTTTTCAGTGACAGCAGCCAACAGCCAGCCAACGGGATCTAGGCGCAGCAGTTTGTCCCACCAAACAGGCTGGGAATGTGAGAGGGAGTTGAGCAAACTGCTGTTTCGTGGTGGGATTTTGAGGACACTGGGCACCAACCCTGAAGAAACTGGAGTTTACCAGATCCATTGCTCATGGAATGACTTTATTAAATAGGAAGGCTAAGCAAACATTTTCCTTCCTCCTGATTGTGTGTCATTTCTTTTCAAGCCAGCGCTTCTGAAAACAAGAGTCTAATGTTAGCACAGCTTCCCCAGAAGAGGTTTCCAAGACTCTGTGCTCCCAGCAGCTCTTACAAAAATTAATGAAAGCTGCTGGGGCTCAGTGCTTCCAAAAATAAAAATACTTTGCCAGTGGTACAGATGCAGATGTCTAAATTTAAGCTGTAGTTTTTGAGTATCTGGGGCCTAAATCCTCATCTGAGCACTGCAAAACAAGTGGCCTGATTTTTTACAGGTACTCAACAGCCTTCCTGAAGTCGAGGGACTTGCGGGCTGTGTGGATCAGACTATATTTGCAAGTCAAGCGGTAGATATGGGTAGCTGAAATTTAGGCCCATAAATGGGAGTGCATGGGCCATGCACCTGAGAGTGGGACTTTTCAAAGCAATCAGCCTTGGCACAAGCGATCTCATTGAAGTCACCAGAGTCAAGAGGGAAAGAGTTAAGTCAACATGGAGCACTTCAGAAGGCTCCTGGCTCAGCATGTACATCTGTGTTTCAGAAGGATGCCGGAATAAAAAAAAGATTTTGCAGGTGCAACACAGCCAACTTAGCGCAGTAGAAGGAACCGTAGGTTTTTTAAAGCCTTGGACTGAAGCAGTGGCTCTTGCAGATAATGCCATGCACATACCGGGGGCTTTTTGTATTTATTTTCCCTGTGTGCCTTGTTTTAAGAAAAAGGAACAGGGAGCAGTTGGCTGGCAGAGCCTGCGAACTCGGCGGGAGCTGCCAACAGGCCTTGCTGGGCCTTTGCAGTGAAAGGAGCGGGCTTGTGGAGTTACAACTGCGCTGCAAACCCCTCCTGCCCTGATCCTGCCCCGGCTCAATGGGGCTTTGTGTAGAAACAGGGGCTGCCTGGGCAGAGCAGCCTACCGATTCACTCCCTGGGATGGAGACAGGCTGCCTTTAACCCTTGCCTAACTCTACAGCAGGATGTTGATCCAAGCTTGTGTTTTGGATTTGTTTGCCTTGTTCCAGCATCAGGAAACAAAAAAATCCCAAAACACATCCAAAAAACACACACAAAACGTCCCCCCAAATTCTCCAAAACCTTCAAAAAACCCCCACAAATAAATAAATAAAAATAACTTTCTCTGGGCTCTGATTCACCACAAATTAAACAAATAGCTTAGATGTTGCTGACAGGGGAGCTGATCTTTAAGCGTTGCAAAGTTTAGTCTGGAGCTACCACAGCCCAAGGCAACCCCCATCCTCAGTGATGTGGGAGAAGTACCATGCTTGAACGCAAAGAGGCAGGATTTATTTGATTGGAGGTAGATGATTTATCACCTTTCACTTGACATCTGCAGGATTAAATGTACTATTGAGTCAGAGGTGGCTGCCTATAAGGAGATTTACCTGTAAATGTGCCCCCTGAGTGAAACAGTCTGGATTTAATAAAGATGCCAGATTTACCACAAGCAAATGAGAGGCTACAGAGGCCCACATGATTAAGTGACAAAATGGAGGTGGAAACTGGGAGGAAATGAGGTGAAACACAAGGGAACGACAGTTCGAAAATATGGACTGAAAAACAGAAGAGGGTAAAACATCTGGGCAGGACACTTGAGAGGCTCTTAGGTGCAAAGAGGCAGGAGAAACACTGTTCAGATACCCTTATATAGCACTGGCCTTGAGTCTTTGCCTGTCCTCCACTGGAAAATGTGGCAAAACATTGCCAAAGGTTCCTAGTGCTATTTATGGAAATGAGATAAAATTGAAGCCAGGTTTGGGGTAAGCAAAACCTCCTTATTCCAGAGCTGTAAAACCAAAACCCTGGTTTGGATTAAGGACCTGCTGGATCTGCATCTTCTGAGCTGGTGAGAGGGGAGCTGATGGGCGCGCAATCCCATCAGTGCGTGGCTCTGCCTTAGAGAGCTGCTGGGATCTGGCTGTCACAGGAATGCAATACTGCAGAGCTCTTGTGTTCTATGTATTTGTTTAAACTCGACAAAAACTCAGGCCCTTAATCTGCAACAGTTTATTTGAACAGTCTGGGTAGACTAGGTTGTTGTTGTTGTTTGAAAGTCCTGTAACTGAAGAGCTTATACTAAAGATTCGTGGATGTGCGTGTCCACCTAAGTTTGTGAGGATCTTCCTGTGGAGTACCCTATGTTGGGAATCAAAAACCATGTCCATACAGGGAAGAGCTAGTGCCAAGGTCAGAGTCCCAAAGATGGGCACTGAGGAGCTGCCTGAAGAGCTGGACACGAGCATCCCTGACACAAGCTCCACAGGATATGCCCATCCCTGAGTCCATTTGCTTTGCCCCAGCCTGGGTTGGGAGTGACCTGTCCCTTCAGCTGGGTTCATGTGAACACATGCTCAGTGGACACACTTCTTTGGTGCTGCCTTCCAAAATCTGGCACTAATTTCAGACCAATTTACTATTCCAATGAAGTGAACCTGCAAAACACATGGCGCAAAAAGTGTTTGCCTAAGTGGACTGCACGGTTCAGGTTTGATTTGTGACTTCTCTTTGCATTCCCGTTCTCGTGGGAGCCCGTGAAAGATCTTTAAAGAGAGTAAACTGAAGCCTGTCCCCATCTGCCTTTCATCAGGGCGAGGGCTGCAGACAGGCTCCAGAGCCCAAATCTCTGTCCGGGGCAACTGCTGCAACTACTGTGGAGGACGGTGCTCGCACACCGCAGGCAGCAGCCGCAACAAAGGCAGCAGGGTCTCGCTTGCCTTGTGCCTGTTTGTCTTTGAGGCAGACATTACGGCCGTGTACAGAAATCCAGCTGAGCTGGGGAAGAAGAAGGGAGAGAGGAGAAAGAATGGAAGGAATCATTTAAAAAAAAGAAACAACCCACCCCACCACGATGGAGATTTGGGTAGTGAATTTTAAATCACAGTTAGACATAAATCCTTTGAGTTCACAATTTCCATAGATTACTGGCATCTGTGGACCCCAGATAGACTGTAATCACTAAGATTGTTCTAATCTTCCTATGGGAGGTTTTCAAAGGAAGTATTGAATTACACCAGTTCTTAGCAGGGCTGGGTTTTAACTTGCAAGAAACAGCTTTAAACCCAAATGCATACATTAGTGCCAGGCCTATAAAGCAAGGGCATGATGCTTGTGGCTTTCATACATCCTGATGTGCAATTTGTTATCTGGACAATAAAACTTTGCAAGAGACATGCATGCACAGCTGCACACACTAGTAAGTACATTACAAACCATCAAGCCTGTGCTGTCATCTCTGGACCTTGTGCGTGACCTCTGCTCTTTGCAGAGAGCTGTGCTTGACTCATGCTCCAAGATTGAGTCATGCCCTGGTTGAATCTTGCCACAGCGCAGCATTTCACACCATTGCCTACTGTGCCTGCCCTTAAGCCCAGCTCCCATCATAGTCTGCAAGTAGGAAGAGTTAAGAAACGGTGTGGTTGTAAGAAGTTCTGTTTGGTATGGAGAGCTTTGTAGAAAGAGGAAAACTGTGCTCCCTGCTTGTGACCCCAAGCGTGTGGGGAACATCAGAGAACATCAGTAGAATAAACCTAATTCTGCTCACACTTATACAAAGGCCCGCTGGGGTCACATCCACTGAACATGCCAGAGGGATGTGGGGAGCTGGTATGAGATGGAAATCCCGAGTGCTGTGTGAGATTAATCACTGGTACATGAAAATGCATGGAATTATAACAGGGATTATACTGTCCCCATATGGGTTTTTATGCCTGGTAACTCCTCAGCTTTAATGGGTATCGAATTTGCGCCTGCTGTACTGGGTTGCACAGCTGAATGCTTTTGCTCCAGTGCTAAGGGATTAAATAGACAATTGAGGTTTCTCAGAAAGGATGTAGCAAATGTAAATCAAAAAGAGTCACTGGAACTGGTTGCAGTGCTGACAGCCCTTACAATGCATGCTGCCTCCAACCGCTCCCAGTGACCAGCTGCAGCAGCACCCGGGCTGATGCAGAGCAGCATCAGGGCCATACATGGGGACAATGGGACAAAGGACCAAGACCCTGTGAGTCCCCAGCAGCCTGCTCCAAGGGATGCCATCTGTAAGCTGGGAAGCTGAATTTGGTCTTCCCTTGAGGCTGGGAGAGCTGGTGTGTCCCCGAGGTGGGGAGCTGCTGGGAAATGGATGGCTGTGCCCTGATGACAGTGCTGGGCTCGGCAGGACTGGGTCCCTCAGCTCAGTGATTCTGCCTTATTGAACATGTCACTTGCCACGCAGACACCAGTGTAGGGAAGTGTTTGCCTTTGCATTGCATTCGCACAGTGCTGAAATTTTAGGGGCCTGTCAGGAAAGTTTGGAGGAGTCTAAGGCCATGCTGCACCTGCCCTGAGCAGAAGTGAGCTGGGGGGTGGGACCTGACCTTGAGAACAAATTCACGCTGTTCTGTGTTACTCTGTGCTCAAAATCATCCAATTGACCAGAGGGCAAACATTTTTGTTACCTGCTTGGGAGCCAGTCAGCACTTCTTTTATGGCAATGCAAGTTTCCAGTCTGGGGTTTGCTCAGGGGAAAAAAAAAATCTTTTTGGTTTCATTTGGTTTGAGATTTTTGTTTAGTTTGGAAGAACACTACTTCCCTGCAAGGGACCACAGCAATTCACTCTCCACAGCTGTCTGAGAGCCAAGCTGTGCAGAGAAAACCTGTTTGAAGCACTTGTTGATGTTCATGCAGACTCTGCTTTGTGTGATGGGACAAGCAGTGACCACGATAGAACTGCGACTATAACTCCATGCATCGGTGTGATGTTGTCATCACCATGAGGCCAAGCTAGTTGCCTTGTCTTAAGTAGAGGAAAAAAAGATGAGGAGGTTGGAAAAGACGGTGCCAAACACCGCCACAGTGCACTCAGTGGTAGGAGCTGTTTGTTGTCTACGGTGTGAAATGAGTCCCTGGGCTCCTTTCTGAATAGATCTGTGGAGTACAGAGGGTGGTTTTGGTCAGCATGGTCTGCAATGATGTTGAGGGTGCTAGGAGGAAGATGATCACACTGTGGTGTGGTTTCATCAGCTTTTCTACAGATGCTGATGCTTCTGTGCAGTTTTGGCAGCCACACTCATTTTACTTTCCTGTGTGAGAGTAACAAGGTGACAAGCCCACAGTGACCCCATGTTGGACTTCCCAAGGTACTGCAGAGCTTGATGTGAGCTTTCTGTACATCCCCCTGCCCAAGGATCTGAGCACCGGTGTGTACACGAGCAGGGAAGGTGGCTGTTGCTTGCTTTTCAGACCTTGTATTTGTCAGTGTGGCAGGTTGCACAGAATCACGGAGAGGAGGGTTTTGAATATCTCCATTAAAGCGCTTTGGCTCTTAGTGGGCTTTCTCCAGTGTTTGACTACTTCTCCATGACACATGTTGGCTTGCACATACATCTTGGCTTAAGAAACTTGCCATGGTATAACCCTTTCTGTAATGCAATTTGGAATGGTTATCTGTGTTCCCTCCTAGCTGAAGTCGTGCACCTTCTGTCTGTGGGTCAGCCCTCTTGGTCGGGAACTGCAGAAGTGACCGCTCAGGAGAGATGATTTGGAGCAGGACTTCTTGAAAAGCAGTCAGATGTTTGAGGAGACGCTGTACATCCTGGTTGCCTTCAGGTGGGACCAGACCCCCGGGCAGGTGGTGAGCTCCATGCCTTTGACAGCTGGAGCTCCACAGCTGTCCTACGGAAAAGCAGCTTGACACATTTCCTGCATACACTCTTGATGTGTGGCTACTTCATTCCCATCATGTTATCAGCCCCTCTGAGAGAGCTAGACAAATGTAGGTGTCTAGTAGGAGTTCTGTCCAGGTGGTTTGTGTGGCTTGAGGACAGACTTGGGGGTCCTTACATGTGTAACCAGCCTCAGAGGTTGGATTCCTTCTCCAATGCCTCCTTGCTCCCTGGGCCTTCTCTTTTTCATCTCCTGTTTATTTCCTCCTTGCTGTCAGCAGATCAGCAGGACGCATTAGCTGAGGCATAATTCTGGACTGGAGCTGGCTCCCATCCACTCAGCTTGGAGTGGCCTCACTTCACACAGCCATATATGCGTGTCCAAAAATATTCTTCAACTTTATCGAGGACCAATGTAAGAGCAGCATACATACGTACAATAAGAGTAGTGATAAGACTAACTGGGCTGCCTGAGTTGTCCCAGGCTTTGTAGGGACTCTGTCTCTCAGATTGGACTGCATTCATGACTTGAATGGATTCTTTATTTACTGGAGGTTCACATACAAATACAATAAGATGATGAAACACGAGGTTCCTCAAGGAAAATATTCTTCAAAGAAGGGTTATTTTCTCTGCCTCTTTCTTACCTTTCTGAGTTTAAAACCAATGATTTAGTAGCGGAGGACGGTCAGGGGAGGACAGTGCTCCTGATTTTTCTCTGACATACGCTATGGTGAATTAATAATAATTCGGTGGAAGGCAGTGAAGCGGTAATAAGCAGGATAAATCTTGGTAAGAAACATGATTACAAGTCCCGTTTATTTTCCACAGCACTTCGGCAAAAAACTATACCCATTATGCATGACAGTTTCTACTTGGACCTAGTTTGAAAGATGCTGCAGTTAGATTTAGGCCCAAATTACCATGAGCAAAACCACAGCACCTTAGCTGAGGTGGGGAGTTCTCCTTGTGCATACGTGTTTTTAGCCTGGAGCCAATGTAAAGGACTTAGTTAAACCACAGTTAATTACAGGCTAAACCAGGGCAAGTTGCATTGCTGCAGTCTTCCTGTATGTGGAAGATGAGTTACCATTTCTTGGCTGACACATGTGGTAGGATCCAGCTCCAGATTGTAAACACGTCATTGTAGTATCTGAATTCTTACTAAGCAGAGACCTAGGCAATACAAGCAGTAGAGTCCCAGGAGCAACTCAACTGTGAGTAGGGTTGTGTTCATCCATCTTATCATGTTGTGCTTTTTAGAGCCTGCCCAGACTCCAAGCTGTCTGTTTGTGGTGAGTAGCATGTCACTTGACTTCCACTGGAACAAGGTTCTATATATCCTGGATAACAATATCAAATACTCTGAGGTATTGACATGCAAAGTAACATGTCAAGGCACGCTTACTTTTGCTTGAGCTGTTGCTGAAGGACTGCATACTATAGCGCTGTGCACCTCTGGGGCCAAGACTGCAAGTTGTGTAGCAGCCTGGAGAGAGTAAATCACTATTTCACAAGATTATACGCATTTTGATTTTTCCTATCTGTGACTATTTCTGTTGCAAAGGTGACATATTATGACATCTTAACTCCATGTCATAGGGAAAGATCTGCTATGATCCGTCATTGACGGATGGAGTGCAGAGCCAGAGGCCCAGCATCACAAAAGGAGGTGATGCAATCATGTCCCAAGGTAGTGGGACATGGCTGCCTGTACAAACGTGACACCCATTGAATGTCCCAACACAAACATTTTTCTGGCACAGTTCACCATTCCCAATAGAAGGTCTGAATGTGTATTCAGACCCTACTTGAGAAGTTAAAAGAGTGCAATGATTTGGATCTGGTCTGTGGTGTGTTGGTGATGGTGAACATCAAAGAACAACCCCAGGGGTATTTAATTTCCTAGTAGAGACATGGATATATGGGTTGTCCATAAAGGTGCACAAAGAGTTAGCATAGGCCAAGGAAATTAACTCAGCTCTTATGCCTTCTAAACCCGTGCCTTAACAGCAGTTTAACATACCTGCCAACCAGATGAAAAGAAAGCAAAGCATGGCTTGTAGGGAGATGGAAAAAGCCACAGCACCTCCTTCCCTTGGAGAAGAGTGTAAGATGGTGGTGTCCAAACCAGTGGAGATCTGTGCTGGTGAGTCTGCACGGCACAGCATGGAGGAATGCTGGGAGCCATGAGGACGTCAGGAAAACTAGTACTGCATCCAGTTCTAGGGTCCCCAGTACAAGCAAAGCATGGCTTGTAGGGAGATAGAAAAGGCCATAAGAAAGCTGTAGAGGGATAGTTTATCAGGGAGTGTAGTGACAGGACAAGGGGGAATGGGTTTAAGCTGAAGGAGGGGGGCTTTAGGTTAGATATTAGGAAGATTCTTCCCTGTGAGGGCTGTGAGGCCCTGGCACAGGGTGCCCAGAGAAGCTGTGGCTGCCCCTGGATCCCTGGCAGTGCTCAAGGCCAGGTTGGATGGGGCTTTGGGCAACCTGGGCTAGTGGAAGGGTGTCTCTGCCCATGGCAGGGGGTTGGAACTAGATGGTCTTTGAGGTCCCTCCCAACCCAAACCAGTCTGTGATTCTGTAGTATGGAAATGGTGGTGTTTGACACTTGCCAGGCATTATTTCTCCAACAGAACACTGTTGTTTTGTTTGATACCATACAGCCATGATGGCCACAGATTTTCCCCTAGGCCTTAGTGATGGGGATCATTCTCTGAGCTCATAATTTATTTCAGGGACAATTCATGACATTTCCCCATTTAATGTGCAGAAATTCAGATAAAACCTACAGGAGGAAAAGCACAGTCCCTCACCAAAGAACTGTGCCACTTTCTCCCGTTTGACGACTAATGGCAGAGTTTCTTAAACCCTATCCCTTGGTATCACTTGGATTCCTGACAACTCTACTCTCTCATGGGATGAGTAAATATCAGTCTGTTCCCAGGAAGATTAACTGGTGAAATGATTGAGGGAAAAAAACCCCAACAAACCCAAACAACACAACTGTTCAGCATGTTGCACTCACACCGCCCTCCGGACTTCCCTTTGACCCTGCAGGTTTTATGTTTAAGGTGTTTTAATTTGCCTATGTTCATAAAATCCTGGAGTGCCTAAAAAAAATTTTTTTTTTTAAAAAGGCATCTTCTTCTCCCTAAAGCAGCTAATTTGAGGAGGGATTTAGCACTTTAAATAAAAACCTTTGGTCTGCTAGGAAAAGAAATTTGTAAAACTACAGTTAGTCATTGCCTGCAGCAGGGCTGAATACATCTTGCTTGATTTAAGTCAAGCTCTCTGTATTTGAGCAGTAATGAAGTGTGGACCACCAGACAGGGGTGAAAGCAATCCCTGCCCACTGCAAGCCTGTGAACTTCAGTGAAGCCAGATTTCTCCTTGGCATCCCTGGGAGGAGGGATTTACTTCACTTTTGTTTCGTTAGAAACTTGGGCCGTTTGTCTTGGCTGCCTATCTAGGCTATTCCTGCAGCCAGTGGAAAGAGAGAAGCATGTTCATGTGGCACCTGTCCTGGCCTTTGGGTGGGTTGCATTGCCCTTAGGAGGTGCTTCTCTCCACAATGACTGAAGGACTGTGTTCCTGCAACAAGGATGAAGGTTGAATCCCATGCTAGATGTCGGCAAAAACTGCAGGGCTGTTTAGATGTGGGAAAGGGAACTGGAAAGCAGCAAAGACAGGGTGTCAAGATGACAAATCTTAACACAAGCCTCACTACCACCACCCTTTCTGTAGCTCTCTCAAGGGTTCCTTGGAGCATGTGGCTTCAAAGCTGACTCCTGCTCCTCTCTGTCACTGTGAGGTCTGTATCTGAGAGCCTTTCTCTCCCTTCATGATCTGCTTTGCAGAAAGACCTTGGGCAATGTTGGTCCTAGGGCAGGGACAGGCTGTGACAAGTCTCAGGAGCCTCTTCCCTGCAGTAACCTCTCAGTTACTTGGTCAACTTGACATTGTCTCAGCAGCTGTTTTACCCCTCACATTGTCCATCAAAACTCTCCTACATGTTCGGAAATCGGGGTCTTGGGCAGCTGCTTCACTTAGCTTTACAACCCAGTTCACTGTTGCTGGTACTACAGAAGCATGAAGCACTGGTGGAGGACTTCATGGACACTTGACTTTCCTTTTGCATTTACAAAAGATTCAGGATCCAGCCTTTTAAACTGAACATTTCACTGAACACAAATTAAAACAGACAACTCGAATACAGTGAAGTGCTTTATAGCATCTGACTCTCCAGGCTTCTGAGATCCACTTTGTATAGCAGATGCTCTACATACACTAGTTAATCCCTGCCACTGACACCAGCTGAGGACTGTTTACTTCATTACTTCATTACCCAGACATGATAATACCATACTGCCACTTCCCCAGTCATTTTATCCAAGGAATACAAAGCTCTTTCCTAGTGTTAATGAGTTAATCAGCATGACATCCCTATGAGCACACTGAGAAGCTAAAAGACCTTCCGACATTCACCCTGTGCAAACTGGGATTGAACTGGAGATGCCACCTACCTTGTCCCTAGTTGTTAGGAACTGTCTCATCTAAAGTAACGCAATTGCACACAAAAATACAGCTCTCCATTTGGGGTTTTTGATCTTTTTTCTGTTTGTTTGTGGTAATGCTACTAATGTGCAAGAGGATCACTTTTTGTCTACTAAGTCAGGTCTTTTGCAGTTGCAGCTAGCCAGGACTTGGAGCACTGGAACACCAAGCTGAGTAATTTCTTCTTAGGTTGGTTCTCAGGATGACACACATAGTTTTGGTTCTGAAATGTATAGACCACCCTGGGACTCAAGGCAGTGCTGGACTTTGAGGACGAAGGAGAGGAGAAAGAGGACTTGGGCTTTCTCTTGGGATCTAAGCTTCAGGTCAGGTAGGAAGCCATTCGAATGACTTCAAGAAATTACCCAGTTTGAGGAGAGGAGGTTCAGGAGTTAAATCTATACTTCTTGTTAATCAAATGAAGTGTGCACACCTGCCTTTGAGAGTGGGTTAGGAACATGGGTGCTACCTCTCCAGGGCAGCTAATAGCTAAAACTGTACAGTCCACATGGGAACACACCTCAACCCAGGTGATTCTTCTCTGATCACAGTGAAGGTTTCCAACTCAGATTGTGAGAAAGCTGCATGCCCTGTACAACAGATGGAAATCTCTCTCTGCCTGTTGTCTCTCCAGCAAGGGATAGCAAGCACAGGAAGGTCCTCTCCCAACAGTCATGCTTGTTTGAGTTTATGCCTTCTCCCTGCTGTGAGAGAGTTTGAATGTTAGAAAAACAAAGAGTGTATCCTAAAGCCATGCAAGATACTGTATCTGCTTTGCACTTGTGCATTGCTCTGGTGAAATCCTTAAGCCTATGCTTAGGCTTAGCTGTGGCATGTGGGTTTTACCAAATTAAATAGAGCTGCTTACCTAGAACAATAGAAGATGGGGTTGGGAAAGCACCTCAAGAGGAAGCCCAAATCCAACTTCTCCCATCTTATCTCAAGGCAGGATTGTCATCTTCTGAATGCAGTACTTGTATAGCCTATTCCTTCAAACCTCCACCAACAAGATTCCTCATCCTCCGAAGGCAGCCTGTCCTGTGGTACTTATTGTTTCAGTCCTCGGGTGGCTTGGGACCAGATTCAAAGACATTCTAGGATTTTCATTTCAGAGAGTAATTTTATGAGTGCTTTTACTCATTTACTTATGCCACATGGAAACAAGGCTTTAAGCATTGGTGATTCAAAACCATTAAGAGTTGTTTTTTTGGGGTATCCTGCATCTACCTTTATCTGAAAGTACAGGGACATCAAAAAAAGCAGCACTGGTATCTAAAGTGATTATGACAAATACAGGCATAAACTTTTTACTAAGAGAGTATCTAATGTTTTTTCTTAAGTCTTTCATGCAATATACATGCATTCATTCTGCAAGAAAGCTAGTTATGTGGAAAAGGTAGCAAATGTCATTTTAGGGAGAAAAGGGTGCTATTTATTTTAAGTTAATTACTTTTTACGTTATCCCATTGCACTACATGGGCACTATTAGGTACCAAGAAAGTAGCAAGTATTTGCAAGAAAGCTTTATGTTGGGTTAGAGTGGGAGTTAATTTTCAGATAAGGAATATAGGAGGGTGACTCTGAACCCTCTGGGCAGGACATAAGTGGTTGTAGGTCCATATCTATCATCTGGGATCTTTCTTGTCTGGAATGGTGGAGGAGCAAAGCCCTGTCTCCTCCCTTCAGTAGGGCAGTGAGAGGAGGCAGGCCTGAGGAGCACTGGGGACTTGTGGCTGTGCCACCATCAGGCCCTAAAAGTCACATCAGAAGCCAGACTCTTGGGTCAGCCACAGCAATAGCACCTCTGCTACTCATATGGGTCTTAGTCCTTCCTGAATTGGTCTAGTATTACAGCTACTCCTCTCTTGGACTGAGCAATGGCACAAAGCAGCTCATTTCACTTCATCTTCCAGTCAGTCTCTAGTCTAAGTGGCACAGATTTGGCTTTAACTGTAGACCCAAATACATGCAAATTTAACCATTTCATGTTCAAGGAAACATTCTTAATTCAAATGAAGAGTTGTGTTGTCTGCCCTTAACACATTGCAGCAAAATTTCTGTAAGGAGTTGGTCCATCTGCTATTGGTGGTACCAGGATGCTTGATCTGTGCCAACAAGGTGGTGTCCAGTACAAGAAGCACCCGAACCCTGGTTCTTCTGACCACAGGAGCAGGTCTGGAATATGTGTTATGGTGAGGACAGCCACTTGGGTTGGTTGTCCTGATTCAGGCTGTGGTGGTCTGGCACAGGGATACACCACAAGGACCTCCTGTCAGCACCACTTATGTAGCTTATGTGCCTGAAGCAGCCTTTTCTCACTTCTTGACCATCCTTTTCATCACTGTTTCTCACCCCAACTCTTCTCCCAAGTAAATGACCCACCCCCAGTGACTTTTCCTTTTGTTGGTCCCTTCCCAGATGGGCTTTTCAGGCAGGGAAAGTGTGGAGCTGGTTCTGGTATAAATCTGCAAGCAGAGGTATAAAGTGTCACCATTTTTGGATGCATGAAGCCAGACTTTGCTCAGTTCAGGGTTTGTCAAAGCATCTAGAAAATTACTCATTCTTTTTTTTTTTTTTCCACTTCTCTAAAGAAGCCACTGTTTGACTACATCCCTGTAGGAAGTGTTGGTCAGATCCTTCACAACATTGTTTATAGCTCAGGTTTTTTCTGCTCGTGGCATGCAGCAAACGCTTGTGTCATTTCAGGCAGCAGCAGGTGAAGTACTGAAGAAAGGAAAAGATGAAAACTTCTGGAGGGGCACTCTGCAGCATCGTTGCTTAACCATGCATGCGGTACATCTAAAAATAACAGCTAATGGAATGGGAAGCTGAGACGATCTGTTGATTTATAATGGCTTTTTTCCTGGTTATTGCTTGAGTGCCCTGCCCACTGAAATTTGACATTGCAGCCAGACTGCCATTAGATAATCAACAAATGCTCTTCTCTTGGTTACCATATAGCCCTCTGAATTACTTGGCATGCGCCCTTCTCTTCTAATGTCATCCAAGCAAATTAGAACGATGACTTCTAAACTAATCAAGGCATTTCATTCTCCTCTGGTGATAGGCACAAGATGATGTGCATAGGATAAGAACTGGTGTGAGAGACACACTTTCGAATCTGACCTAGATCTAAGAAATATCCTTTTGCTGGATTTATACTCTGGTTTAGGTCTGAGTTTGTACCATTGGTTTGCACTGAGAAACATGGAGATAATAAATGTAGGGGTCCAGACTTTGTTCCTTTCCAGTTTCAGAATTAATCCTTGAGTTGCCTTTAAAAAGGATTTTGCCACTAGTGGAAGCAAAACATGCAGGCCTATTGATCTCTGTGGGTAGTTTTTACTTTTCAAGGCCCAGTAGATCATACACTGAGAAAGTAATATTTTATAGGGTTTGTAGAAAATAAATCTGTTTTATCACTGCAATAAAAAGGGAGCCAGATGTTTAGTGGAACATGTTCCATATGGAAGAGGCTTAAAATTGTGGAACTTGCTAAAACCATGCAAAGCTGCAATTATGGAGAAAACAGGAAGGCAGCTTCCTCCCTGAACGTACACCGGTTCCCAAGGAGGAAGCGAGCCTTTTTTCTCTGCTCTTTGTTGATTTTGAAGCAGAGAGACAACTATTAAGTCATGACCATAAAAGGCTTATGCTGGCAGTGACATCAGTGGTAAAACTGCTCTCCTCCCTTCCCCACAACTCTAACTACAATTTTAAGAGACTTCTGCTTCCCCTATAAAAAGGTGGAAGATGCATTGATTTCTTCATTTTACGGCCAGTGTGCTATTTAATATTGGGACACCAGCATCATCCCTTTTCTGAACATACTTCCATCTTTGCAGAAAGCAGAGGTGCCTTCTAAATTTCCATGAAACGAAACAAAGAGCCTCCTTAATTAGATCATTTAACTTGGCTTTATGACCCAAAGCCCCACAGTACTGAGGTGTGGGCTGCTGCATCCCCAACCGTGCCTTGCTGCTGGCTGGCTTTAACCCAGTGACTGGGCAGTGCTGGACACTTATCACCTGAAGTGTCATTTCACGGGAGGAGAAACAACACAGTACTATGCTATGGAGACCATCTAATTGCATTTGGTTTTTAATGGGGACTGAAAGAGGTCCGTATGCTGCTAGAGGAGAGCAGTGGTAATCCCATAGCTTTCTGAGGACTTGTGCTCTCCTCTGCCGACCACTCCCGAGTCAGGTTGGAAGCTGGTGTTGTCAGCACTTGGGATTTAATCCTAAAGACCATAGCATTTTGCTCAAATCCCATGGGCAATTCCATGAGAAACTGAGGCTCTGAATTCCCAAAATGTGCTGAATGTGTGTCATCACGCTGTGCTGGGTTTTGTAACACTGGCAGTGTTGTGTCACCACCTCACCTTTAAGTCAGCCTTTGGTTACCATGGCCTATTGTTATCTAGTCTGGAGGGGCCATGAGGAGGTGTGAGGGGCAAAGGAAACCTGCTAAACTTCACATTTCCATCTTGCATTTACAAAGCGTGCTGTGAATTTCTGCCAGTCCTCGTAGCCATAAGTTTTGAGCAGAAACAGGAGGTAAAATATTACTTAAACTTGATCTTTCTGTAAATATATCCCAGGAGGCCAGTAAGAAAAATCAAAATTGGTTGTACTACAGATACCTTTGGGTTTCTACATATTTCTGTGACTTTTGGGGCTTTCTCCTTTGCCTTGTAAATGCTCGCAGTTGCATTTCCTGTCCTGAATTTCCCCGGGGCAATTCTGGGTACTTTGGAAGAGGAAATACTTTCCCACTAGTAACCCTGCAGTCGGTATCTTTTCCTTTGTGATGGATTTTCCCATCTTACTGCTAGACACTGATTGTTCTTAATGCCATGTTTTCTTTCTAACCCTGAGGTGTCTCTGCCAGCTGGTAACTGAGCACCACACAGCCCCCAGCTCAACCTCTTCCCACTCAGTGGTATGGAGAGGAGAATGGAAAAACAAAACCCTCGTGGCTTGGACAAAGACAGTTCAGTAGGATAACAAAGGAAGGTGATGAGGCTGACTATAATGATAAATATTTAAATAAATTAACAAATACAAAAAGTGATGCACAAATGCAATTGCTCACCACCTGTGAGGAAAAAACCCTCTGATGCCCAGTCTGTTTCCAAGCAGCAGTCCTACCTCCTGGTTAGCTTCCCCAGTTAAATACAGAGCATGACAGCATATGTTATGGAACATCCCTTAGTCAGTTGGGGTCAGCTGCCCTGGCTGTGTCCCCTCCTGACTCCTTCTGCACCCCCACCCTGCTCGCTAGTGTAATGGGGTGAGAAGCAGAAAAGCCCTTGGCTCTGTGTAACCACTTTAAACAGTGACAAAAACATCCCATCCCTGTACTATCAACACTGTTTTCAGCACAAATCCAAAACAGCCATGTACCAGCTACCCTGAAGAAAATTAACTCTATCCCAGCCAAAACCATCACAGTGCTATAGGGATCACCTTGTGAACTGGTCACCATATTGTGTATGTGCAGAGATGAGGAGGCAGAAAACAATACTGCAATATTCAGATTTGATTCTCAAGCATAAGAGTACAAGTGGCTTTTTGAATCATGCAGTCCCAAGGGAAGGTGTCATTTCAGGAGTCACTACCAGCAGCATCTGACCTTCTGTCCTCCACCTCGGGTACATACCGGTCTCTCAATGAACTGAAAACTTTGGGGTCAGTGTAGGAGGATCTGGGCAGTGAAAAACCAGAAGATCAAACTAGGTGATTCAAGAGTTGTCTTTATAACCACCAGAGCTTGCAGGAAAGGGTGGTATGTTTGTGGCCTGGAAATGGGCCAACATGAAGCATCATCAACCTCAGGTCAATTTGACTAAGAGCATTTTTGTTTCTAGCTCGTTTTATCGCACCAGACCAGTTACTTTCATGGGATTTGGAGTAAGTGCTGCTGCACCACACTGGAAGTTTTGACAGTTCTTTTAGTACCCTTTAACAGGCTTAAGAGATAGGCCAGCAAGGAGCTGGGATGACATCCTCTAGAGCACAGGGCTTCAAAGTGAAGGGATTCCCCGCATCCCTCCTCCCCCTCGCCCCTCGAAGCGCAGCGCCTCGATGACTTTGGAGTTACAGATTTTGCAGCTGCACTGAAAAAAACCAAAAAAATAAAAAGTGCTGCAAGATGGAAGGAAGCAAGAAGTATTTGTGACATCAGAGCCAAGTGATTTATGAAACAGTGAAAGGAAAAGATGTAGCAGCTTTAAATTCTCATGCACATATTTCTTTGGTGGGGAAATGTTTTTTAAAATCCCCACCTTTTGTTCTTTCTGTGCGAGTTGACTCGCAGTGCTGTGCAACAGAAGCAAAGTCTGTGTCCAGATCTTTCCCAGCCTCTCTGCCTTCCTCAAATACATTCAAAAGCATTATTTTCCCCTCTTTTTAAATATTAATATAGAATTCACAGCATAATTTTTATTCTTTGTATATTAACATAAATTCATTACTTCAAAGATTTACCTCATAGCCAGTGATAGAAATCAAGACACAACAATTCTGAGCTCAGTTTGTTAATTTATTTATAAATGTAATCTTACATATTTGTTGTCTGCACTGGAAATTTGGCATCATTTATGATGCAGAGGTATGTCATTATTAATGCCTGTAGTTAAATGAGGTTAAAGCCCTGGTCACAACTGTGATTGATTGAAATCAGCAAGTAAATAATTTAAAACACAGAATAACAGAATCACAAGGTTGGAAAAGACCTTTAAGATCACCGAGTCCAACCATTCCCATCCTATGCTAAACCATATCCCTAAGTACCTCATCTACCCATCTTTTAAACATATCCAGGGATGGTGACTCAACCCCCTCCTTGGGCAGCCTGTTCCAGACCCTCACAACTCTTTCAATGAAATTTTTTTTCCAAACATCTAGTCTGTCCCTGCCCTGGCACAGCTTCGTGCCATTTCTCCTTGTCCTATCTCCTGTCACCTGGCTGCGGTGACCATCACCCACCTCTCTACAACCCCCTTTCAGGTAATTGTAGGTGATGATAAGGTGTCCCCTCAGCCTCCTCTTCTCCAGGCTAAACATCCCCAGCTCCCTTGTAGGATTTGCCCTCCAGCCCTTATACCAGCCTGGTGCCCTTCTATGGACACGCTTAAAGATCTTGATGTTCTTTTACATCTCAACTTGATTTGTATAATTAAAATATTTTCCAAAGTTCTCATTTTGTAATGACTAAAATATATTGATTTGCAGCCAGGAATAGATTTTACATTAAATGCACTGCCCAGGGAGGTGGTGGAGTCACCGACCCTAGGGGTGTTCAAGGAAAGACTAGATGTTGTATTGAGGGACATGGTTTAGTGGGAGCTAGTAGTGATAGGTGAATGGTTGGACTGGATGATCTTTTAGGTCTTTTCCAACCTTGATAATTCTGTGATTCTGTGATTCTGTAAAATTGGGGTGGTTTTAACAATTTAGAGGATATATAACAGATACACATTGAAGCCATAGCATACATACGTAATCAAATTATTACATTAGCTATAATAGACAAGATTATGAAATAAATCCATTTTTATTATTGACATTTTTCAGGTAATTAGTATCAAATTGCATGTGCATGGAGTCAAAATACAAATAAATAAATTTAGAACACTATGATATTAATTTGTCTTTTATTAACTGAATATAGTAGATGATACAAGAATAAGAGTGTTGAAACTAGTCTATTTTTTGAAAAAGGTACTTGATACCTTAAATGATAGGAAAAATGCCACAAAGAACAGGATTGGACAGAGTATTTCAGGCTGTCTTGTCCTTCAATTTCAAACTAGTGGATGAAAACATCTTGTACATGGTTTTTATTCCTAAACTAGAAAAGGAAACTTGGTTTGCTTTTTTTTTTTTTTTTTTTAATAATAATTCTCGAGTGGTGTCTTAGCATTGAGTGCAATCAGTATTGCCCTGAACTGAGAGGAAGGAACTGAGAGGAAGAAGAAGTGCTTTCTGCACCTGCAGAACAACTTGCAGCTGTCAAGAACTGGTTTATCACTTCAGTAAATTCTTGGTCCAGGTGCTCAGCAAGTCACTTCCCCAAAGCCTGTTGCTTTACTTTCTTATTTACTTCAGTAACAGCATGCACTGCCTGAGTGCTACTTGTATTTAATTTCGATTATGAAAATAGATTGCTTAAGTCTAACCTAAAAGATGTCAGAATTTTAAATTTAATGTAAACAAGTTTATTCTTAAAGATACACTGTATTTAAATTGGGTTAAAATAGCACAGAATCACAGAATCACCTGGGTTGGGAGAGACCCTTAAGATCATCAAGTCCAACCACAGCCTAACCCTGCCTAGTCCACCTCTAGATCATGTCCTTAAGCACAAAACCTATACACCTTTTAAATACCTCCAGGGATGGTGACTCCACCAGCCTGTTCCAATGCCTGACAGCCCTTTCAGTATCTTCCTGATACCTAACCAGCATCTCCCTTGGTGCAATCTCAAACCATTTCCTTTCCTTTCATGCTATCCCTTGTCACTGGAGAGAAGAGACCAACCCCTACATCTCTGACACAGCCTTGCAGGTAGTTGTAGAGAGCAATAGGGTCTACCCTCATCCTTTTCTCCACTAAAAATCCCCAGATCCCTCAGCCATTCCTCACAGGGCTTGTGCTCCAGGTATCTATCTGAATAAACTGAATGATAAAGGTACAAAAATCCACACATTCCCTTTAGAAAAGAGAAAGAGATTATATTTGTCTTGAAACTATTCTTTAAAATGTACTCCTTGTTTACTTAAGTCAATAGAAAGAATGTCTGAATTAGTGCATATTTTTTTATTTCATCTCCTTTACTCAGTTTATTTATAGACTATTGAAATTTTAATTCAGTTTTTGACATGTATATAAAATTAAGAAAATAAGTTACTGTTTTTACTGGAGGGAAATCAGATGGTAGCTTGAAGAGCATTCCCCTAACTACCTGTGCTGAGAGTGAATCCTAAATTCAGATTTTTCATTGCATTTTTTTACTGGTAAGCAGTCATGAACTCATCCTACTGAAACAACATCCTCACCTGAGGGTGCCCTTAGAAGTTGCAAGCAAAAGGTCCATCTAACCTGGTCCCCATGCCTCGTAATGCCCAGGAGTGGATATTTAGACCAGAGTGCAGGGAATTAGATGATCATTCACCTGGTAACCGTTACCAGTTTGCAGTAGTTGCCAGCGCAGCGAGACCAGACGCGGTCCCCACTGAACCGCTCTGCTCTGAACTTGTCCGTCCATGTTCTGAATGAACTTTTGGCAGTAAGTTCCTACTCAACCCTGCATTTCATTGGCAAGATGGTTTAAACATTGTAGCGTACACAAGATACATTCCTGCTTTTCACAATGTCACTGTGGGGTTTTTGGATGTCAGGGAAGGACTTGCATTACTTTGGTCAGAGACTGTCACCTGCAATGTGAGAATTGCGTTTGGCTGGGACAATGGGTACACATCTACTCCAGCAAGCTTTGGTCACCTTGAAAATGTTTTATAGATGGTGCCCCTCTATGAGTCTGACTGGCAATTTTTCAGCATTATTCCTGCCTTCAGAAGCACTAATTGGTGTGTTGAGCACAGAGTGTGCTTTCAGAAGGACTAGGGGTGAGTTTCCCACTCCTTTATGTATGAAAGAATTACAGCAAAAGAACTCTTGTTCCCCTGTGTTGTGAAACACACAGGCTACAGAGTGGCTCAAAGCACAATGTTTTGGACCTCGATCTAAAATTTCCTCAAATCTGAAGCTCAACCAGAGCTTTCAGTTGTTTTACATGCTGCTTGTGGGTCTCTTGCTCCAACTACTGTCAACACCCAACCCAGTAAGCAAAAAGCAGCAAGGAATTAGGGATCACCCAGCGTTTGTAGCACAGTTAATTACATCTATAATGTATAATGATTTCCTGAGATCTAGCAAGAAGGCCAAATGTAGTGACTGCATCTAGGTTCCCTGTAACTCCAGCTCAGCAGAGGAACGCATCCTCCTCCCTCGGTTTGCTGGAGCAAAGAAAGTTATCTGTGCACAAGCAAAACTGCTTTATGAGATAAAACCAAATCAAATGTGGGCTCAAAAGCTATATTTGGTTAGATCTTCCAAAGCATGTAAGGAGCCAGCCTGCAATCCTGGCTCTCCAGCTCTCTGATGTTTGGCCTATTGCCCTTGCAGTGGAGCCACAGGATCAGCAGCAAAGGGGGGAATGATGAATGCCTAGATTTTATTTGAGTTTGATGTTGTGAGGGTACATGATGGTCATTCAGGGGGCCTTGGAACACCTTCTAGAGCTTCAGGTTCGACCTATGACACTCCCGCCACCCACTGAGCTGAAATTATCCAACTGCTTTGAATCTCCTGGAGGAAATGGGAAGGCAGTTAGACAGGTGGGCAGGACAGTCATGTGAACATTATTCCAGTGGGACGCCAGCCTGAAGAAGTAGGTTTTGGATATCTTTGACTTAGACGTACAAACTGGCTGTGCATGAGGACTAACAGGAGTAAATTTAGACAAATAAAACCAAAATTAAATTACCATAAGAGTGAAAGGTGAGATCCATTACCCTTGTGCCAAAAATTCCCCATGCTTACAGGAAAAGATTCACAGTTTTGGACAAAAGAAGGTCAGTCTCAGAAGAGGGGAGTACATTTTGTTGAAGAATCACTGTTCTTTGTGCTGAAAGGTAGAATGTGTTTTTCCAAAGGGTCTAATATTTTGCCTTTTCAGTTATATAGCAACAAAATTTAGAGATATCTATGGAATGGGAGCTGTTGTTGGCCAGCTGAAGTCTGAAGCAGCTAAGGAAAACAAGTTTTACAGCCCAGGAACAGCCCAAGAGTTCCTTCCCTGAAGCACAAAACATTCACAGAAAACAGTGGGGGTCTTGGATGAGAAGGGAGCAGAATTTCTGGTTGAGCTTGTAGCTCCATACAACAGTTTGGCATGTAACATGCTGAGGGTCTGCGCTAAGGCCAGCAGGGGCATAGAATGGACTTTATGGTTAACGTACAGATACTGAACCATGGGGATGGGGTGTGATGGTCTGCACAGGCTGGCAGTGTGGTGCTTGATCTGGATGTGCATTCCCACACTGCTGCCCCATAGGTACGTCCACCCTACACATCAGAGAGTGCTGGCTGGTGGAAGAGTTGGGGAGTGGTCTGTGGACTCGGAGATGATTTACTATCCATGCCTGCTTATGGAAGGACACACAGATTTCAGATACAGCCACGGGAGCTCCCACACCAACCCCAAAGCATCTGAAGAGCGGCTCTGCCCACAGCCTGTGCATGGAGGGGATGGAGTCCAACCCACATGCTGCTCTTGGCATTGAGCCTGCTTACAGGGAGCGGCAAGAACTGTGTCCATATTTAATATCAGACAACCATTGCAAGGCAGTCAATGTCGATTTGGAAAGGAGAAAGACAACTAAAGAAAAGACAGACAGACAGAGAGCCCTGAGGGGCTCACCAGGGCCTACGGAGAGGAACTGCCCCAGCTTTTAGCCAGGTGGAGGGAGTTTCATGGCAGCAAAAGGCGCCATGTGAACGCCTGCACGGCGCACGCTGTAGGATGCAAGGATGTGGCTGGGTTCCAAAAGGAGTTTGCTTTGTGGCTGTCGATACAGTCCCTTGATTCATGGCTGGTTTTGTTTCTCTCCCGACTTGTTGTTTGAAACACATGTGCAAACTGGCCAGAGTTTTGCTTTTCGTACTGTTCAAGGATGATCAGAACACAAAGTGCTGTCTCATGAGTTTTGTCGACCCAATTCCCTTCCAGAAATTTGCTCACATCTGATTTTGTTTCCTCTGCCCACTCTCTGTAGACAACTGAGTTTCCAGTGTCATTTGCCTCCTACGCACGCTCATTAACCCATTTCCCTCCACGTCCGATCCTACAATGCCCATTTTATCCAATTAATGGTAGGAAATAAGTGGAGTTTTTATGACAAGGGTGTGAAGTTCCGTCTGACACTTTGCATCTTTCCAAAGAACAATGCCCTCTCAATAATTATGTTCAGATGACCATTAAGTTGATGCTGCCACAGTTCTCCCTTCAGTTTTAATGAATATAATAAACAGGAATGAACCTCTGCTATCTGCAGCTGCTGCCATTGTCTGTGAACCGTGCGCTGCTTCAGAGAAGTTTATTTTAGCTTAAACCTTTTTCAAACAATGTACAAGAGAGTAAAGAGGGAAAAAAAAGGGGGGGGGAAAGTTGGTTCTTTTTTGTCAGCTCTCGCCTTTCCCAGATGTTTTTGGCATGAGAAACGCTGTAGTACAATTGAAAAGAAACCTCTTTCTCAGAAGTATTTGGGAAACAGGACCCCAGGAAAGTCCCAGGGGTCTGAAAGTGCTGAGAAAATCATCAGCGCTGGGGTGCAAAGCCTCTCCCTTGTTGTATGACCACACAAATCCTGGTCCTGTCAGTGGAAGAGTATCGGTGTAACCGAGCACAGGTTTTTCAGTCCTGTTCAGACAAGGAGAAAATCCTGGCCTGACAATCTCCTTGTTTGCAGGAAATCTCTTAAGCTTTTTTAAAATGTCAGTCTATCCCAGTAATACTTTGTACCTAGGACTCTTTGAGCAGGGGGCTTCAGAGCATTTTAAAACAATTTCCAGCACTAGGAACAGACCTGCATGAGTCTGGGACAAAGACCCCGAGAGTCACAGTACATGGTCCTTGCTCTGAGCAATAACATTTAACTGGCAGAGCTTTGCAGGTGGACAAATATTTCTTCTCCTCTCAGAGAGCTCAGAATTGAGTTCTTATTCTGTGTATTTTGACCTTTGAATTTTTATTCGTTATTCAGACAGAACCAGTGCTGCACACACTACCTGTAGTGAGCTTATCCAAGCAGAATTGCCCTTCCCTAAATATTGTGTTTCAGATGCAGGTAACTGTAAGAGTCCTGGAAAGTTCTGAACACTGGAAATATTTGCTTTATTATTATGTACATACAGCTTTTGCAGCATTGTGATTAAGGTTGTGTCAGCAAGTAACATTTAAAAGCCAAGTTTAGGGCCTTACAACTCACTGAAGAAATTCACTTGGGGCTGAAAGTTGGCTTTCCAAGCAATTCTGTGGGAGTTAGCCAGTATCTCTGAGTTTCTTGGCTTCTCTTGGCCTTGAATCAAAATGTTACTGAAACATGAGTTCCTTATTTGCTCTGTTTAAAAACTGATCTGTTGGCTTCCCACCCATAATATAAGGTAACCCCAATTGTTAGTATTGACCTAAAAATAGTTATGTGTTTCTTAACAGGTGGCAGAAAGCTAGTCAATTTGCAGACAGATTAACTAACTAAGTGAGCCCACATTGTGCGCTGTTACTTAGTTTTATTTCTGATTAAGACGGCCTCACAACACCTTTGCTCTGACAATTTGTAACATCGCACCCCCGGGGCTGTTTCTGAGAACCACAGTGTTTTGAGGAGTTATTAATTGCCCCAAGGGACAGTTGATGTGCACAGTGGTGTTCCTCTTGCGCATGCATGGCGGATAGAAGTCCAAATGCCTTCTTCTCCAAAGGAAAATGTTCGGCGATGACTTGACTCCCGTTTGGTTGATTTGCACAGTTGGTGGCTTGGGGATGGTTTTTTCCCCACTTTTATATCTAAAGGAATGCAAACACTGTGAGGCTTCTTTCCTCTGAGGTTTTTCAAGGGTTAAATTAAGGTTTGCAGCAGCCCTGGGAGGCAGATGTCCAAACCGCTGACTTTTGTGGAACTCCTGATAGTATTGCGCCGTGGGTCGGTAGCTGAGCTCGGTGCAGCGCCGTGTGCATTATTGTAGGGCTGCACATGCGGTTACTTTAAATTACCGCTGCGGTGACGTCATTTGGAAACCTCACGCCTTTGCTTGCTTCGCGCTGAAATGAAAGCAGGTTCTGATTAGGGATAAGTGAAGGTACTTTATGAACCTGTTTGAAACATATTTATGAGGAGGTGTTCAGAGGAGGATTCAGACTTATTGTGGTTACCACAAAATTTCAGGTTTACCTCCCTCCATTCCCCTCCCCCAAAAAAAAAACCCTTCAGATGTCATCATCTGCCATGCTTTTTCTTATGGCTCCCAGAGTCCCCATGCCAGCCCTGCTCTGATGTAAGCCTGGGATTGAATGGTCTCCTTTTCAGGAAACCGTCAGCTACATGCTTAGGAAATTGAGGACACATCCTGCACTTCCATAGGATCCTGTGAAAGCAGTTTTGGGTTGTGTGGGCTCCACGCTGGCAGTGATTAGTCTGAGGACTCCTACTCCTACTTATGATGAACCAAGCTTTTATTGACCTAAAGTCTGGTGTTGGGAAGAAGTCCCTTGAGGGGACAGATTGTCTTCAGGGGAGTGGGACGTTTATGAGAACTGGTAGTGATGGGAAGGAAGTGCAGAGGACATGGCCAGAAGGGATGAAGAAGGTTGCACCTCCTAAGGAGAGTGCCAAGGAAGCTGCTGCAGAAAGAGGTGCTCTTGGAGGCCTGCAGACAAGGCTCCAGAAGATTTAGCCTGTAGCAAGACACCTTGGATGAGGCTTTAGCAATTGTTAAGCTCCAGAGGGAACTCTTACTGCTGCTTTTATTGTTTTACTTAAATAAATACTTCTTAAGGAGAAACAGGCTTTCAGCTCTGGCATTATCTATGTTATCAATCCCTAACACACTAGAAATCATACCTGTCCTGCCTTCCTCATCCCCATTTGCTGATGCTGTTGGCAGACATACCACCAGTCCTCTCTTCCCAAGCTGAAGTACCCCCGTTTCCTTCCTTTCTGCCTTTTTTGTCCACCTCGTCGTCCTTCCTTTACAACTGCATAACTGTTCACTTGCCCACCTTCTCCTGCAGCTCCCTCCAAGGAGCAAGGGTTGGAGAGATGTCACTTTTCAAAAGTAATTCGTGACCCTGTTTGGGTTGCTCTGCTGGAGGTTTCACCCAACACTGCTTCTTGCCACTGGGGGAAGGGGCCAATTTGAAATGGCTTAGCTCATTAACGTGGCTAGCATAACATGGCTTAACGTAGTCACTCACTGCTCTGCAAAGCCTCAGGTTACCAGTCGTTGCCGCTGTTTTGCAAGCCTCAGAAGTAACCACAATGTGACATGAACACATTCCCAGGTTAGGCTGGAAGTACGTGATGGTTGCAAGGCAGCATTGCAGAAAGAAGGAAACATCAAATACATGGAGGCTGCCACCACAGCTTCTTCCTTCTCTGACATCACAGGGAAGGAAAAGCTGCCTCTCAGACAGCTAGGAAAGACAAACATGTCGGGTGACTTGATTGGCTTGTGCCCATGACGTTCAGCATGGCCACCGCCGCTCTTGCCCCAACACCAGGGAAGGGTGTGCAGCTGGCACCGGTGTTGGTGCAGGGGGCTGAGAGGGATCAGTTGAGGTAGCTGATTAAAACTCATCTGCTACTTTGGTGAAATGTTTACCCATGGCTGTTTCCTGGGATTCTAAGTGAAGGCGGGCAGCACTATTTGGTACCCACTAATTAGATGCAGTTTGAACTGTGTTGTGGTAATGTAGTGAAAATCTGGCCCCTGCTGTGACATCTGCAGCCAGACAAATGACACCACCCAGCCTCTGGTCAAAGCCTATGCTTTCAATTCAGCAAATAACAGCTAAAACACTGTAAGGACTTCTTCAGAAAGACAGAGACTTATAAAGACCAATTCCAATGCTAAACAGGGCTGAAAATGCATACTTTTTTTCTTTCAGAAAGTTGTTTTATGGACAGTGAATAAGCTTGGTGATTTTTTTATATTATTCTTGGGAAAAGGGCTATTACTATTCTGTTGAGTAGTTCCATGTTTAAAAAGGGAGAAGAAGCTTCCTTGTAGAAATTAGGAGATCTGAAGATTTGAGAGCCGTTTGCTTTGGGGTACGTGAAGTCTTCTTCCTAATGTACACGTTAGTTAAAAAAGCCAACATAAGCCTTGCACATAATTCACTAAGATGTTGGAAAAGTGTAATTAAGTCTCACAAGTTGATTTTTATTTTTCAAGAAGCAATGATGCCATCTCCAAAAGCATAGCTTGGAGGATCTCCAATTCCTACACTCCTAAAATGGAGGGCAAGTGCCAAAAAGAGGAGAGATTTCATAAATGTTGCAACAGTATCAGAGGAAGTGGAATGACCTTCCCCACTGCCCAAGCTTAGATGAGTCCCTTTGTGGGGGCTTAGGACTGAGCAACAGCTGTAGATGTCAAAAGGGTTAGCTGAGAATGGTAGTGCAACCAAATGGATGTCACTCTGTCCAGCAAAGTCATACATTCAGTAAACAGGAGACTTATAAATAGTGGTTTAAGGCCTGAAGAATTATTAAAGGAGAGCTTAGTACCTGGTTATGTGATCCTTCAAGAGCTCCAGCTGCCCACTAGCTTGTTTTGAACCACAGCACAGGACCAGAGGCAGTACATTTTACAGATGTGCGAATATGTTACTAGAGGTCATGGCAGAACGTGGCCCGTGTACTGCCAGGACGGTGTGGGCTGTAAGTTTCCACATGCAGCTGCTGCCACTGCAAGAGGACACTGGGTCTGTTGGCTCACAGTGTCACTGCCTCCTAGTCTCATCTCTGGAGGTCTCTGGGTCAGTGTGCTGGCAAGGTGGCAGCCCCCTCAGAAACGCCCGTCACCCATCTCTGCAATAGGCCAACCGCTTTTCCTAACATTAATATTAGCAACCTCTCTCTCCCACACAGAGTATGGCACTGGGCAGAGCAGTTGCGCTGCTCACTGCAGCTACCATGGAGCACATTCAAGCATTGTTTGGTGCTGAAAGCTGCCTCCAATTATCCCAGCTGCACATCCTTATTAGGAGCCGAGAATCAGCTGCCATTCAATGTGCTGCTAACCACAGTGCTCCCGCCTGCCACCAGCCAGAGAATTTGGTGTGCCCTAGCCTCATCAGCTCCACAGCCAATTGGACTTCCGTTCAACAAGATTTAACCTCCTCCAGCCTAGATCTGCAATGAGGTTTGGTTTCCTAAAAGACTAGAGAGTGACTGGGAGTAAGAGGCCTTTAGCCAAATCACAGTGTCACCTAAGGGATCTAGGTACCAGCTGCTGCAGAGCTTTTGAAAAGACCAAGTTTGTGGAAGCCAGTGGGACATAGGGCATCAGAAGCCTAAAGCACCTCTTTGGTTGCTCTCGTACAAGCCAGTGGTCCCCCATTTGCATTGCAGGTTCCCACATCTTTTTGAAGCCTGACCCCACGTGCCTGAGGATTATCATTCATCATGTCTACCTGACTTAGCAGAAGTCTGCTGTAAGAAAGACAATGAGGTCCTGGAGTGTGTCCAGAGAAGGGCAACCAGGCTGGTGAATGGGTTGGAGAGCAAGTCTTATAAGGAGCAGCTGAGGGAACTGGGGTTGTTTAGCCTGGAGAAGAGGAGGCTGAGGGGAGACCTTATTACCACCTACAGTTATCTGAAAGGACGTTAAAGAGAGGTGGGCGATGGTCTCTTCACCTAAGCTACAGGTAATAGGATGAGGGGGAATGGGTTCAAGCTGCTCCAGGGCAGGTTCAGATTAGACATTAGGAAAAAATTCATCACCAAAAGGGTTACCGGGCACTGGAACAGGCTGCCCAGGGAGGGGGTTGCATCACCAACCCTGGATGTATTTAAAAGACAGGTAGATGAAGTGCTCAGGGATATGGTTTAGTGGAGGATAGGAACAATTGGACTCAATGATCTCAGAGGTCTTTTCCAACCTAGTGATTGTGTGGGCACTGTCACCCCTTCAGCCATTCGGGCTAAACCCAACCTTGACCACACACCAGTACCACCAGCTCCCTGCCCATACATAAACGTGAACTCCAGGCCAGCTGAAGACCCCAGGCTGATCGGGGCCTGGCTGTGTGGCATGCACACCAGTGCTGCCCCAGAGCCACAGCCATTGACTCAGGGGCCTCGAAGACAGCTGGATTTGCTAAATTAGCCCTGCACAAATTATCAGAGTTTATGAGTCAAAACTGAAAGGTCCTTTTGCAAATGACTTCTACAGCACTCAGCAGCTTTTGTCATGCTAAATTCAGGCTGCTTGGCTGGGTCTCACAGGAGGCCCTTTGCTCTCCTTACACACATGCTAGCTTCCTCCGGAGCACTGGGAGCAGGGATGCTCCCTGTCACAGTGAGCACTGGCGGTTCCCTTGATGGAAAACTCATCTGAGAGCAAGAGCACTGCCAGGGAAGTGCCTCTGAGTTGTGCACCTCTGCCGGGCATTCAGCTGCTCCCTTTCAAGGAAATAAACCTTAGCAGCAGCTTTCAACCTAGAAATACCCTGCCACGAGCGTGTGAAGCAGTACTCACACTCACAGCCTGGCTTCATCTCCTGCAAGCACCACACTAAATCCTTGGAAAGGAGCTGTCAGCCCTGCAGAGGCACTTGGGAGCTCAGCGTTGAGGCAGGGCTCGGCGTACATCTCTACAGCAAGAAGCTGGAAAGCTCACGAAACCAAATTACTCAGATTTTCCCATCTGTGCACATGTGCTTAGCTGGTGTTAAATTATCAGTGTAAAGGCCTAGTAGCTTCGTAATGTACACACAGAAAGATTCCCACAGATTTTTCCTCTTTTTTTTTTCTTTTATTTTATTGAAGCCAGCTGAGCAAATTCATAGGAAGTTGCAACAGGACAAGTGAAATGTATACCCACATTCCCCAGGAATCCAAATGCCTTTAACACATACTGTATTTCATGTGAAATTTATTTTAGAAGACACCAGAACTACGTAACTTTTTCATCGCTGTGTTTTAAAGCTATCACTTTTGAACCAAATAAGGTGACAAGAAGAAAAAGAAAACGTGAAAATCCCAGAACTCGATACCCTCCTCCCACACTGTAAGAGAAGAGATTAACTTCTCCATTTTTCTGGGTCACTTTCAAATTTATTAGTAATTACAGAGTAACTTTAAAATGCAGCTCCAATTTAAGCTACTGTGAGTGAGAAGCAGCTGGAGTGGCTGAATTTACTTTGGAGTTGGGCGCTGCCTTTTGCTTATTCTTTTTTTTTTTCTCTCAGAAATGGTTGCAATTCTATTTCCCTTAAATAAAAGCTATTTCTGTCTGTGGCAGGAAAGTGCTATCTGGGCACCACACGAGTGAGGGCTGTTCAAGGGGGCTGGGGAAGTTATCTGACAATCTGTAGGATGTTCAAGCTGCTGAAGAGCAATGTCCACACCGATCTCCACAGCCTTAGCAGATCTGTGTTGGTCCCAGCAGCCATGGTGGCAGCCACTGGTGAGCAGCCTGGTAGTCAGCTGTGGCTCGCCGGTCCGGGTGTTTGCGGCACCATGATACCGTGGTGTTCTTCATCCGATTTCTAGCCAGGCTCTGCTGCTTTTTGTGCTTAGCCTCACAGAAATCTGGGAGCCAGACCTCCAGCTTGTTTGAGTCAGGGGCTGATTTATGCTATCTGAGGGATCTGAAGGTCTCCGCAGTCAGTTCCTCATTTGTAAAATAAACTGAGCCGAGCTTAATGAGATTTTGTGAGATGACTTTGTTGAGCCCTGCATCGGGAGCGTAACACAGCTCACAGCACTGAGGGCTGATGCTGTCTGTGTTGCCCGCAGCCAGGCAGGCAGCTGCCAAGCTGCAGACATGGAGCAGTGGTCACTGATGGGAGGAAGAATTGCAAAATCCAGCGTTTCCTTGGGGCTGGCACCGCCTGCTCACACAGTTTGTGAGGATAAACGCTCAGAACCTTCTCTCCTTGAAGTCAGTGTGAAATCCTACACCAGGATACATGTCTGGGTTTTCTAGAAACAGTTTCTGCATTCATTCTGGAATTAAATGATTTGTTACTCAACAGCATGATAGCTTCCTGATAACTGTAGATGCCACTTAATATTGCAGGAGCTGCTTCTGCAAAATTTTGCCCATGAGTGGGTGTGCCTCTGAGCTGCAAGGGATTCCTTGCCTAAGGTCTGCAGGTCTGGGCTCCGGGTGTTGTGTGAGGTGGCACACCTCCAAAAGTGCACGAACAAGGTAGGGATGTGTCCCACTTTGTGCGGACAGGGCTTGCTGGGCTCCTGACCCCTTCCTCTGTTGAACTGGAGCAGGAGTGGATTTTAGCAGAGCTGAGTTCACGCTTTGAGCCCTGGAGCTCCTCAGCAAACATGGGTTGAGTTGGCATGTCCAGCAAACACAGATCGTACCCCTTCCCCCACGCTTTGTCCTTCATCAGTGCTATTGCTTAATGTGAAGCCTCTTCCAAATGATCTCTGTCCTGGCATGCTGGCCATCACATACACACCTAGCAAGGATTCTCTGCTGCCTTCTAACAAGAAATCAAGACATGTTAATGAAGCGGGGGGGACACATGACAAGACAGTGATATAAAAGCATTAGCTTGTAAAATAACTGTTGCTTTACAGTAGTTGAAATTTGTTTCTGGAGGCTAAACTATCCCACTGATAATTGCAGTAAGGGTCCAAGTTGCCAGGAGTATCAGCCCTGCAGTTTTGTGCTATCATGTTGCACAGCTGTGAGTTTCCTCAGGGGCCAGGAGAACTGGCCTCCAGGTCCCAGAGGTTCTCATGCTCCAGTTGTTAAGCAGAGCGTGGGGTTTTGCTGATTTTTGAGCGGTACCACTTGTCTCTTCTTGGCTTTACCCCCGTGCCAATGCTTTTCACAATGCCTATGCCCTCTTCTTCCCACACTGTCTCCTGGCTGGTTTTTCTGCACTATATTCTCTGCTCTGGAAGACGAGTGGGACTTTCATCTCGGGTGAGGAGCTCAGCACTGGGCTGGATCCAAAGAAAAAAACAAGAATTGGTGCTTTCCTGCAGGAATTCACTGACACAGCAAATCTGAGCAGCTTTGCAGAGAGACTTTGATTTTGGCACAGTTATGCTAGGGTATGGTGGACTCCCTGTCTTCTCCCCTTTCGTTCCCTGCTCCACCAGCTTCCTGGATGGAGACAGCTCTCCAGGGCTGTCCGAGACTATGAATGCCAGACAGCCCCACAGCCCAGACCCAGTCCTTCTCCTGGAGCATTTTGAAAAGTGTAGGCTTTCCTTCCAAATCACACCTGAAAGTCCAATTTCCAAAGAGAGAAATCCTTCCTAAGGCTACCTTGCTTCTCTCTGGACCGCACAGGATGGGTCCTTTCCACTCCGATGTATGGGCTCGGTCCAGCTTTCAGAAGCTTTGTGCCCCAGCGGGGCATATGTTTGGCAGGGCTTGCATGCTGCTCAGCAGTTCTCATGCAGTCATCATGACAGTACTAATCACATTTACAGTCTGATGGGTGGCTGGACCTTCTCAAAGAGGGCAAACTACAGGTGCAGGTAGGGAATGCTGTTTCCTTCCTTCCTTCCTCCACATCATCTCTTGCTGATTCCTCATCACCCCTTGCACATACCACTCCAGAGGACTTTTTGCTCTTCTCATGGAAACATCAGTGGCTATGGCCTCTCCCTGTTGGGAAAACAAAAAGTTTGGGGGCATTCCTCCCCCACTGTTCTCTGCAAGGAACCCCTGGCCTTGGGGAGAATCATAGAATGTGTAAGGTTGCAAGGGACCTTTAGAGGTCATCTAGTCCAACCCCCCTGCAGCAAGCAGGGACATCTTCACTAGATCAGGTCACTCAGAGCCCCATCAAGCCTGACCTTGAACATCTCCAGGGATGGGGCCTCCACCACCTCTCTGGGCAACCTGTTCCAGTGATCTACTACCCTTATATTGAAGATTTTTTTCCTAATATCCAACCTAAATCTCCCCTTTTCTAGTTTAAAACCATTACCCCTTGTCCTATTGCTGCCTGCCCTCATGAACAGTTCTTCCCCAGCTTTCTTACAGGCACCTTTCTGGTACTGGAAGGCCAGTCCCCCTGGAGCCTTCTCCAGGCTGAACAAGCCCAACTCTCTCAGCCTGTCTTCATAAGAGAGGTGCTCCAGCCCTTTGATCATTTTTGTGGCTCTCAGGCTCTTGCAGACAACAGTAAAAAATGGGCTAAATTACCTCAGATATGGGGTTTATTGCCTCTTAAAAAAAAAAAAATGCCATCACCCCAGTGTCTGAGAAGACAGGGGGAAACCCTGTATTCTTTTCTTCCCTGGAAGAAACCATCTGGGGTGGCTGTTACCCAACCAGAGAGAGGCACCTGGTCACAGCACCCTAGGAAGATCATGCTGGGTTTGTTTTGAGAGATTTGCTTTTCCTGCAATACTTTCTTCCCTTTGTCAAATGTTAGGGCCCAAGAAGGTCACAGGGCTGGTTATATTGGCTGTGTGCAGGCGGCATTCCGGCTTCCCAGCAGAGCTCTGTCAGCGCAGTTCAGGCCTGACCATAACTCCCTTGAGCTAAATCTGTCATTTGTGCTTAGTTTTCTATCCATGAAAAATATTTACTGGGGCTTGAGTTAAAGTTGCTAGATAAAGCCTTTGTTTCACCGAGTAGTCTGGTAGTTAAGGGAGCTTTCTAGGATGCAGGCGGAGGTATTCATCCTAATACACTCATGGCATTCAATAAAATAAAACCTCTCCAAATACTGCAGAGGAGCTGAAATCCTCAGGTTCCCCCTGTCTAGCTTAATAACATCATCACTGAGCTTTCTTGGCTTGTCGTGTTCTTGAAGTGAAACATGCCAAAATCCTAATGACGAGGGATTTTTAAAGAGTCGGTGATTTGTTATTCTGGAAAATGGACAAGTGTGGAAGACAACAGTTTTGGAAAGCTCAGAGAGATCACCTACCTCCCTCCAAGTTTTAGCTAAGACCTTGTAAAAATGGACTGTCAAGGTTATCAGCACATGGACAATAAACAGTTCAGGAATGCAAGGTTTTGCAGGCAAGATACAACTTTAAAATATTTGCTGGGAAGACCTTGGAGGAGGTTTAGGTCTGAAACCTTCCAAAGATAAGCAGTCATAGCAATATTTGTTATTTACATGTAGCTACCATCCCTCTGCTTTGCAAGAATCCCTCACTTTGCAAGAATTCAAAACAGAAGCTTGTATATAGATGGCTTTGGTTAGGGACTCAGAGAAAATGCTCCACTTTTAAGGCTGCTCCTTAAACCTCGTCTAAACCAAGATGGTACAGTGGGTTTGTTTCTCTGAGGGTGTTAATAGTCTCTGGTGAGCCTTGCTGGGATAGTAAGTTGTTGCCACCTAAGCCATCTACCCCACTGCTCTGGGAAGGTAGTCCTGCCCAAGAGCCAAGACAGCAGAAGGGAGTGTCTTCTCCCACCTCCTGCCCCCAGTGCCTTGACAAGGGTGAGATCAGCCCTTAATACCAGGCTATGGGGTGGGGAGCCAAGACACCGACCCACATTCCCACCCATCGGTTGGGATGGGATGCCAGTGAGACTCTTCTCTTGTACCACCCCAGCAAGATTCACAAGAGCCCATCTGCCAAAGCCCTCAGTGCCTGAGGTTCACTGTATAAAAAGGATAAGGGGGATTTCTAGCTTTAAACAATTTTTTTTCAACTCTTGTAAACCTACATTTCGTGTGTCAAAGCCCCTTTAAGAACATATAGAGATTTGGGGGTGTTTTTTCTCCTTTCTGTCTTTTGCCCCGTGACATGTTTGTTCTGAGATCACCTTCTAGGCATCTTCTATTAAAATATATGTGACAAGCACCAGATCCAGTTTCACGCAGCTGTGCGGTATGTTATTTTTCATGCTAATGCACTGTTACAATTCTACTGAGTGCAGTTATCTAGAGATCAAATTCGCCACATGTGCGCTGTGTTTTTTGGCTACCAGGTCAAGAGCAACAAGGAGAAGGAAGCGATGCTTGTGCGTTAACTGTTCGTGTTGCCTTCATGAAACATGGGTTTAATTTGCAGGCAGCCAGGGGAACTTTTGCTTTGCCTCACCTGCCCCCTTGGTTTTTTGTTTTTCTGTCAGCACAGCTGACTGCTTCATCGAGATTTAAGGCCAAACGGACTGTTATTACATGAGACAGAGTCACTGTCTGCCACCAGGAGATGATTTAATGTTATGTGATACACAACCTTACTCCATGCCCCCCTACTGTTTTCCACACAAAAATCATTCTCCAACTTTCTTTGCTGTCAGGTTTCACCTAGAAGAAAATTTGAGTCACTGACTACAGCAATGACAGCAACCAGAAGTAATGATTAAAGAGCTCCTTGTCATCGCTGTGCCAGATAGTCATGGGTGAAACAGCCTTATGAAGAGACATTCCAATCTTATTTACCCCAAGCCCAGCGGCTGAATTCTGCCTTAGATGCGATGTGTACGATAGGCATCAGGGCTGTGTGCAGAAGTTGCTAAAAGAGCCCCAAATCTCAAGCTCTGCTACTGAAACAAGGAAATACTGGCTTTGGAGAAATGCTAGGTATCTGTATGGTCAGAGTCCCACTCTCAGATTGCTCCTAGAAATGCCAAGGAACCTTTTGGTGTTGCTAAAAGGACTCAAGGTGACAACACAGAAGCAACGCAGCCTGTCGCTCATGTACCAAATCCCTTCCACAGCCACTGGGTTCTTTCCTGCCACCATGTCTTCCCTGTCGTGAGCTACTGAACTCATCTAAATATGAACCAAAGTTGCACTCCTTTGGGGTGAGAGGTTTGAGGTCTTATTCACTGATTTCAGGCTTTGAAGACGAATCGTGTCTCCCTAGCACCTGCCCCTTTGCTGCCTTCTGGGAAAAGGGCAAAATGTCTCCACCTTCCAGAGTGGCTTCCACCACTCATTTCTTCAGGTATCAGGAGAGCCCTTGTCTCTTTCCCTGTCCTCATTTTCTCGTGGTCTCAGACTGATGGACCAAGGCGGAGGAAACTATTTCCCAGACTTTTCTGTGACTTCTGTATTGCTGAGTGTACAAGAAGATGCCTTTTAAGGCACTTGATAAAAAATAACGTCTTGTTCATAAGTTAATTATTTGAGAATGTCACAACAATAAACTTTGACTTTTTAGCCTTTTCTAGAAATGATGCCAAGACCAAATCCTGAGGCTGCTTTCTAGCTACTGATTAGTAGCTAGAAATCTGACCTTTTCTGTCTATATAGAAAACAGAGGCGGTTATGCAGCTCTCCATGCTGCTACAGTCAACTTGATTATAGCTCCATCTTTCTTTCCAAGTAACACCAGCCCTTGGGTGTCTTTGTCTGTACCCCTTTTTCCTTTTGAAGAAAGATGGGGACCCAAGCTAGACTTTGAAAATGTCCAAACATCACTACTAGTTGCAAATTAGTTAGGCTCCATCTTTGCCTCTGCTCCCTTCTTACCAGTTGCATGCTTGTTGTTGTCATGTTTGACCACCTTTGAGTAGTGTGTTGAGCAAAGGAGACTGTCCTTTGGTCACACACCATTTGTCCTGCCAGCCTCTTCCCAGAGAAGAGGAGTGTCAGTGCTTGAGAGCTTGGAAGGGAGTTTAATTCCATGCCAACACGTACATTAAACATCCTTCCAAGATTAGGTGGAAGAATGGCATGCCGCCTGGGGAGCAGATGGTGGCAAGGTCTGTGATACTCAGTAATTGCTGTGAGGTTTTGTACCGTCCTATGGACAGGACCTGGAGTATGTGCTCTTGTGTTAGGAGCTCCATCTTGCCAAGGAGTAAAGTTGTCAGGAGGGCTCATTTTCACCCCAAGACCCGTACTGTGCACAAAGCTGCTCTGCGGTGCAGAGCTGGCAGCAGCAACTACTCCAAAGAGCTTTGTTTATCACATTGTTGTACACTAATGATTACTCAGCCTCAAAATTATGTGTTCTTCAGGAGTGACAGAGTTTGGGACTGTCAGTCAAAATTTGTTATGATGAGTGATGTTGTTTTCATCCCAGTTTAGCTGATGCCAGTGAGGATGTTCCAAAAATTGTTGTGTTTGTCATGTATGCTTTACAGTTTAAAGGTGATCTCCTTATGCTATTACCCCCTCTGCCACTGTTGCAAAAATAGCATCTTCTTTTTAAGGTGTTCAGAGTCATCTGCTTAGCACTGAACTGATGACAGCTTCGTATTTGTCTCTGGAGGTTGCCTGGAAATTAACCCCTCTGTGTTTAGCTTGCAGGGTGCCTTGTCAGAGCCTTTTCTGGGCGGTGGTGAGGTGGTACAGCAGGGCTTGGTGGGCCGGAGCCGAGGAGGCTGTCTTGCCCAACATCAGCTATTCCTGTAGGCTGAGGTTTGCAAAAATCAAGGTGCTGACAGACAGAACCCTGATGAAGTTTGCTGTAAAAATTAAAGCATCTCCCACTTGCAGCTCTCTGCTGACTCCTGTCCCTGGTTTACCAGCCCTGTCTCAGTGCTGGCAGGATGGAGTCTCTGGCTCAGCCTCTGCGGTGCACCGTTCAGCAGCTGGGCAAGGCCAGCTTTCTCCTGGTCTTCAGGCTGAATACCCCTCCTGTGGTCCTGCCTGCCAGCTTTGTGGTGAGATGGTAGTTTGTGGCTGAAGAACAAGAAAAGCTGGTGGCAGCGTCTTGAAACTCCTGCTGCTGTGTGCTGAGTGGCTGTGACTCAGAGCCTCTTGGCTCTGAAATCGCACAGAGCTGCACCTTGGGGAGCAGCAGGGTCTCGCAGAATGCTGAGCTACAGCCCCTGACATCCACAGGCATTCATGGGGTTAGAATTTATCTACCCCAGAGCAAAAGAGAACAGAGGCCAGTCTCTAAGTGCCACAAATGGGGAATTACTCACCTTTTTTCAGAGTGTCATTACTTCTCAGTTAATCAAGTCCCTTGAAAAGGCTCTGGCCGCATTTTACATCTAGTGAACTAGTGAAGTCACCTGTGTGTTACCAACAGTGGTTTTGGTCCTTAAGACGTTTTAATTGTGAGGAAGCCCTTAGATGCTCTGTAAAACAAAAGCAATTAATGGCATACCTTTGGGATTCAGACCCAAACCAGTTTAGCACTATAGGGAAGATGGATTAATCACCATTTTATTCTGCATATAAGCAAAAACATCTTTCAAGTCGGTTCAGTGCTGCAGAGGAAGTTAGTGAGCTTTACCCGTAATGGGAGTAATGAATATTGGCTGGGATGAGCATTTTGGAGCCACAGCTCTGCAAAAATTCAAATCCCTGAAGGAAGTACAGTAGCAGGAGGTCTGCAAATAACGGATTACAATAATCCCACCAGGAAGTGATAATGGCGTGTATAAATATTTGCCTTAGTTGATTGCAAATTATGTCATCCTAAATGATGTTTGTCAGTGTCATTAGCCATTAGCATCTTCTAAATGCTTTACCAGCCATGGTGTCATTCACAGTGAGGACTTCATCTCTACCAACCACGACCAGAGTGTCTGAATGAGATCAGATTGCTTTTTCCTAGCATTTTTATTCTGCTGATTAAAAGTGAACCAAAAGCCTGTGGTGTCAGTCTGGAGTATTTTCCTGAAGAGCGCAGGGCGTGCAAGCCACAGAGTGAAATCCCAGCCATGAAGAAATCTGCATCCAGCCAGAAGCTGAATTAAGATCAGATTTGTATGCAAAAGGGGAGGGTAGTGTGTTTATTGCCCCACACACTGCTACCCCATTTTTTAATGGCCTCGCTCTGCAGAGTCCCGGCTGAAGGTGCGGATGGCTCTCATGAATGGGAACAACCTGTACCAGCAAACTGCCCCTGCAATTTCCCCACCGGAGTCCTGTCAAGCCGGGCTAAATCACAGCCTTTTACATCTTGCAAATTCCAAGAAGGATTAAGCTTTCATTGTCAGTCTGGTGAAGCAAGTTGAAACTCAGCTGAAGTTTGAAGGAAAAAAAGAAAGATCCAACAGCCTTCAACAGAGGCAGCAGTCTAGGAGAGAATGGGATTTAGAACAGAAGCACAGCCAGGAATCAATGGAGCTTTTATGGCATCCCTCCTCATTTATCTGTAAATCTCATTCTTTCAGCTATTTAGGCCTTATCTCCACACAGAAGCTGAATTAGTTTTATTTTGTAAACCAATTTAGCAAAGCTAGTGCAAAGCCCTGTATAGACAGCCGTAGTATTTCAGTTTAAGAGTGGCTTGCAGAGGTTTAGCTGGCACCTGAAACAAAACCTCACTTAAAGTGGTACTGCTTGGGCTTATCTGCATGGGAGATAGAGTGAAATAACCAAAATGTGAATTTAAAGTGTTTGAGGTAAAACCTATTAAACCCCTGGGTGGGTGCTTTTATCGAGGTATAAAGGAGCCTTTAGTTTGCTTGATTCATTCCTAAAGCAAATTACAGTTTCTTTATTTCTGAATGAAACCTTCCATATAAGGATTTAATGTGCTTAACTAATCTACTTTAAATTCACATCTGTAATTTGGCTTAGTGTCCTGTGTATACAAACCCTTTGTGCGTCTCCAGGTCTGATTTGTTGGAGAAGGAAGAGGAAGGCAGAACAATTTCCTCGCTAAGCTATGTGATAATTACTTATAAATTTCTCAGTAAAATGAAATGAAAGGCCCAGGTATCTCCGAAGCATCGGTCAGCCAGTTCTCCCAGCCCTATCAGTTCACACCTTTTGCAGATTGACCCCTTTGCCTGTGGTTGGCATTGCTGTTTTCATGTTATTCCCCACTGGGGATGGGTTTGACGTATCAAGCAAAGCTTTTCTTCTCGTCCCCCACATTCAAGCTACGCTGAGTGGTGCAGTTGACATGACAGAAGGACGGGATGTCATCCAGAGGGACCTGGAGAAGTGGGCCCATGTAAACCTCATAAGGTTCTACAAGGACAAGTGCCAGGTACTGCACCTGCATCGGGGCAATCCTCGTCATCAGTACAGGCTGGGAAATGACATAATAGCCCTGCAGAGAAGGGCTTAGGGGTGCTGGTGGATAAGAAGCTCTATCTGACAATGTGTGCCTAGAAGGCCAAGCGTATCCTGTGCTGAATCAAAAGGAGCATGGCCAGCAGGTTAAGGGAGAGGATTCTGCCCCTCTACTCCTCTCTGTTGAGACCCCACCTAGAGTACTGTGTCAGCTTCTGGAGTCCCCAACATAAGAAGGACATGGAATTGTTGGAATAGGTCCAGAGGAGGGCCACAAAAATTATTAGAGAGCTGGAGCATCTCTACTATGAAGACAAACTGAGAGCTGGGCTTGTTCAGCCAGGAGAAGAGAATGCTCTGGGGAGATCTTATAGAGGCCTTCCAGTACCTCAAGGGGCCTACAAGAAAGCTGGGAAGGGAGTTTTTAGAAGGACATGTAGTGATAGGATGAGGGAGAATGGCTTCAAATTGGAAGGGAGTAGATTTAGACTGGATATTAGGAAGAAATTCTTCTCTGTGAGGGTGGTGAGGCACTGGAACATATTGCCCAGGGAGGTGGTGGATGCCCCCTCCTTGGCAGTGTTCAAGGCTGGGTTAGATGGGGCCTTGAACAGCCTGGTCTAGTGAGAAGTGTCCCTGCCCATGGAAGGGGGCCTGAACTTCATGTTCTTCCAGCCCAAACCACTCTATGATTCTATGATTCTATATCTGAGGGCACCTTGGCTCTCAAGGTGGCAACCTCTAACCTACCTCATGCTCCCGAGAGCACCTTCATTTCTCCCTCATCCAGCTCAAGCAGGAGCTACGTAAGGTCCCTCCTCAGAGCTGTTAATTGTTGCATGGGCTCTTCTACTGGGTGAACTTTCGCTTTCAGTACGTTCTCAATGAGAGGATGTGGTTTGCTGTGTGAATGTAAATTAGAGAGGAGGATCTGGCCCAGTAAGTCTGCAACTTTACATCTAAAATACTCCAGGGTCCTTGGCTGCATAGCCTACTTGGCTGTTTTTGCTGCTGTCGTTAGTGAGTGCTGTGGTGACGACCGAACGCTCATCAGAACATTTCCTACTGCCTAGAAATTAACCTACTAATTCAGGGGAACGCTCATTTACCGAAACATCCTCTCCATGACAGTGATTATTGTAGGTATTACAGGAAAAGGTGCAAACAAACCAACCAAATAACCCTCAGGGCAGACAGTTATGAGTGAGCTTGCCAGAAGGTACTTTGAGTTGAATGCTTTAAAGCATACCCACATTTATTCACGCTGCAGTGTCACAGCAGAATTGCGCTACGGAATCGATTGCTATAGAAGATGCCACAAACAGAGACATGAGGCTCTGATTCTCCTCATCTTTATAATTGTAGAGGAATGAGAATTAAAAGATAAGAAATGCAAACTGGCACCTTTTGGTATTCTTGTGCTTAGTGACACGTATCAAACATGTTTTAAGACCACCAATGAAAACTGATGCTCATATTCCTGACTTTTCCCTCTCGTGGGCTGGCTGGGTAAAAGTCAGATAGTGCCTGTAATTATATGCTTGCATTTGTCTCTATCAGCACAAAAGTGTTCATAATTTTAAAATCTCCAAAGTACATAAAAGTAGCTTTGGGTTTTTTGTTTCCCCTCTCTCCTTTGTTTCCTTTTCTTTCATGCTATGCTGTGTCTGTGATAGTCTGAGCGCATCAAGCAATGGCAGTAGCCCATACCATAGGTCACTGTTCTCCTTGAGCATGAGACAGGTTTCTTGCAGCTTGTTCTGCACCCGGATCTTGTGAAAGGGACAAAATGTTAGTCAATCCTATACCAAGTCCTGTATCTGGCACAGACAGGCATTACTCTTACCATAGACACCTGCATCATCCATGTAGACTACCACTCAATGACCATACTGGGCTTCTGATCTGTGTCCATCGAGCACCTTGATGTCAGGGCCTGAGCCCGTGGTGTTCACTTGTTGGTCTCTGTAAAAGCTTGAAAGATGTCTTCTTTTTTTTCTTCTTCTTTTTTACTTTCTTATTCCTGACTCACATTTGGGCTTACTGTGCCCACATGGCATCTCTAAAAACTTATTGCAGGACCAAATGTATTCACTATGCTACAATTCTTCAGGTAGATGTACTGCCAAGGCAGTCTTAATGTCACTTCCAGTGCAGTGCAAATGGATAAAAGTGTAAAGTGTGTATCTAACCTCCGTAACGATCTGCACAAACCTACAGGGTTCCTGTGTGATTTAGCCTAGGTGATCCTGCTCTGGCAGGGGGCTTGGACTAGATGATGTTCCGAGGTCCCTTCCAACTCCCAACATTCTGTGCTTCCGTGATTCTGTGATGGGGATCTGGGCTCTTTCAGAGACTACACTAAAGTTGTTATGTGATGTGGCCAGATGCTTTCCTAAGGAAGGCTGCTGTTCAGTGAGTATGGACACGTACATTTGTGCATTAGGAGAATCCATCGAATCAGAGTTTACACCTGAGCCTTTGAAATGTAGGTATCATCTCAGGGAAGAGGGGCAATAAAAGTTTTGTATGACCTAAAATGAAGCCCAATGGGAGCATGCCAGTTTATGTCACTGTTTGTCTTGGTCTGTACCACATAGGTAATCTAGACATCTTCTTCCCACTGACTGTCCATGGCATGTCCGTCACCATGCATTTAAACAGATGCCACGTTTCAGCTCTAGAAAAATGGGGGAAACCCTTGTTTTCCGCTCTCCAATTCTCTCATGTGGAGAGGGTGAAGTTGAGATACGGGATCTGCAAGGCGTCATCTTCGGAAAGAACATTTCCAGTTCCTGTGGTCTGCTGGGACCCGGGGAAGGGGGAACTCCCATTGAGTCAGGGGAGGGATCAAAGAGCGGGGTTTGCCCCAGGGGAGCTGTGGGGCAGCCCTGCCCTGGGTGATTTAACACCTGCACATACCCATAGCTGGCAATCAAAGGCTGCATGACCCGGAGCTGAAAGGGTCTATTTTTTTTTTGTTGCAAAACTTGTAAGTTGAAATAGTATTGAGAGGGTTTGGGGTTTTCTCAGATTTTTCTATACATAACTTTTCTGTTTGTCTCAGTTACATGGATCATGAGGTTTTTGGCCAGTAGTTAAATTCAAGAGATACAAAGCATTTTGGTGCAAGTCAGAATAACCCCATAGAGCCAAGGATCAGGCCCATCACGCTTTTTAAGTCAGATGCTTTCTTATCAGGAAACAAAAACTAAAAGGTACTGATTTACCCCTTTTCCCTAGCTTTAAGCCAGCATATTTCCACTCAGTTCAGTTATAACCAAGCCACTACACTGTCCTGGAGTTAGAGTAACATGGGCAAAAATTAGTTTTCTTCCACATCATCCTGTCTAACTTTGATGATATCTTGGGCATTGTGGTTTGAGCCAAAAAAAGCACTCTTTTCACATGATTTTTAGTTTGATGCAAGTTTTCAACATCCTACTCTTTAAATTACAATATTTTAATTATTGTTTACTTTATTTAATTGCTGTTTTCCTTGCTAATTCTAAATATACATCTTTCCTCTCTACTTCAAGGCTTTTGGGACTTTTCCAATCAGCCCAGTATCAGAGAACATTTACAGTCTTGTATTTAAGCTTCTCATGTGTGTCAACTAAAACCTGCGTAGCCTCAGGGTTAAGGCTCTGGCTGTGTGTTGTAGGGAGCTGGGATTTTTATATATGTATATGGTAATCTTTTGGGAAAAAGGTCTTTTGTGGGAGTGAAAATCTTATCAGAAAGTTGATGTTTACATATTCTGATTGGATGAAAAGATAAAAAGTGAAAAATCTGAAGATGATAAATTAAATTTCTTCACCCTCTGTTTTTATAACTTTCTTTTTTCCTCTTTGTTCTTTTTTTTCTTCCCCTGGGTTATCTCTGTGAAAGGAGTGTGAGAAGAAACCTGTGAAGTCCAAAAGCCTTTCCATTTCGTGTTAAAAAAAAGGGCTTTGTTATTCTACTGAACATGAGAACATTTGGGAGATAACACTTCCCTTTTGGAATTATATACATATATATATGTAAGGAATATCATGAGCAGAGACAGCCCTGGGCTCCCGAGGCACTTCAGTCCTAATTGCATTCTGTCTGTAGAATTTTTCAGGATTCTTCTCTTTTCACTTGCCACGCAGGAGATCCTTAGGACTGTATCTGGTAGGGAAGCACTGCACTCAGTGAAGCCCCTCGAGTAGGACAGAGAGGTGTAGCATCACCGAGCTGCGCAGATGAGTAGAAATGCAAGCGGTCAGGCTGGTAGCAAGGAGCAGCAAGCGATGTGGTGGGATGGGAGGTATCTGTGGGTCCCGAGGACCTTCTGTCTACACCTGTATGTGTTATGGGGTCTTTTGCTTTGGGCTAAGTCTTGTGTATTCACATGGGCTAAACAGCCTACCAGTGGCTGAATACATTCAGTGTGCCTCACGAGCACAAGTTCTGAGTTCATTTAACTTACAAGGATGAGTTTGAGTGTTCTGGGACCACTCTGTGATGTGAGGTAATGTGTGGGAAGTGGGAGAAAAGAGAGAGGTTTGCTTCACAAGACTTCAGCCCATGGGACATAAAAGAGTTGTACGGACACTCCTGCAGTCACAGAAAGTCAGAGAACCTGCTGTAGTCATGCTGGGAAGGCAGAGCAGGGCTGAGGGGTCTCCCGACCTGCACCTCTCCCCACTGAGCCCCCCGTTGCCTTCCAGGGAAGAGGTCCCCCTTCCAGTACCTGAGCTGACAATGCCCAGCAGCCCCACTTCTTGCAGATGTTGTGGTTGTGCCCAAAATTGCAGCAGGGAGCGATGGACAGCTTTCAGAAGCAACAGAGCTTGGAGTCAGTGTTGTCAATATTGCTGTGCTGAATAGAGCTTTGAAAGATGGGGTTGGAAATCTCTTGATAATAAACTTTCTCACGAGATTTTTGGCAACCTTTGTGTCTTGTCCCAGCTGGAAATGCTATGAGAACATCTTTTCTCTGGGTATTTTGTCACTCCCAATTTCAGAGAGCAAGTGGGAAAACATTTATTTAACATCAGAGAGCTTCAAAAAATGTTCTGGTAAACTGAAGTGTAGAACAAAAGGGAAATCAAGGGGCTTTTGTTCTATCTAAACTCCTTCACCCAATACTCTACAGAAGGTGATCTAAAAGTTACAGAAGTAAGAGATAAAGAAAGATCTCCTGATCATTAGGACATCTAACTAATCTTTCTGGTTCAGAGTTACTCCTTGTAGTACAGTCTTGCATGTTGTCAGCCTACTTTTAAACAACCCAAGCAATAAGGCTTCTACTTCTTCCTGGAAACACAACATTAAAAGTCAGGAGATCTCCAGCCAGGGATTTTTTTTCTGATATCCAGGCTGCTTTTTTTTTTTTTTTCCTTTCTTTTTTTCCTTAGCATTTGACCTCACAAAGGAGTTACCCAGCAGAGCTCAGCTTGTGTGATGTTTCTGTGCCACTCCAATGAAGCTTAGCTCTAAACTATTTCAGGGCCCTCTAGGGCAAAATGAACTTTCGGGCTAAAAGTGCACAGGTAAAGAGTAACCGTGGTTCCACGGACACATGCTAACTTGCCAAGTGATGTATGCCTTACATATGTCAAAATTTTAAATCCATCCCTGATGTTCCCTGGTAAAAAAACCCCCATAAATAATAACTGCTCCCAAGGCATTTATATTAGCTGGGCACATCAATTCGGAGCTCAGACGGGCTATACGCAGTTAACTCTGAATCCTTTCTCCTCCGCTGGTCCTTCCATCCGCCTCATCTCTTTTGCGGCTGCCTCCGAGTTTCCTGCAGCCTCCCCGCCCGCCCAGCGCTGGGGCCGCAGCGGGCTGCTCCACGTGCTCACAGCGCAGCCGTTTACGAGCACATCGTAAACAGGAGTTTAGCTTTAGGTATGAGCGGAGCTTTGAGTGACCCGAAGGGTGCACTTTCTATACATCTAATACTGATTCCTCTAAGGGCAGCTATTAATTTCCAGCCTAATATATCGTGCACAGTTCTCCCTATCCTTTTAACAACCGCCCTTTTCAGAAAGATATGCATCTAGGGCTCTGTTCTTGTGTCTCAATTATCTACAGATCACATAGGATCAATGAAAAGCTCCTCTCTTCACCCTCCCAGCTCTGCGAGCCTAACCTGGGATCTCACAATGAAACTTGGATCTTTTTTTTGGTTACATGTCATTCCCAGGAATCCTGTTTCAGCCTGAACTCTATTATCAATACAATTAAGGTGAATTTGAGCTGGCATGTAAAGTTTTCAAAAGCGCTTACATGACCTTGGAGGCTGGGGCTTATTTTCAAAAGTGACTTAGTGTACTTGGGAACCCAAGTGAATTGATGCTCTATCAAAATGGTGCTCCCTTATCATTTAAATGCTGTTGAAAAGGGAACTTGAGGTTCCTTAGCCTTCTGGGCATTTCTGATGAGATTCCTAATGTTATTTAGGCACAAACATACCTGACCTCAGCTAGCACAGAAGAACTGGGAAAGTATGAAGCTTAATTTTCAAACCAGAATTTGAGTTTAGGGGTGTAACACTCAGAAAACCTCTGCTGGAAACTAAGATGATTTGATCCTAAAAGTAGTGAGAATAAACACAAAACTCTTAAGTTCTGTCTGAAATATAGTTTCAAGTCAAAGTGACTGGCAGCTGCTGTAATTCCCCACTCAAGGACGCTCAGCAGAGCCAAAGGAAGCAACAGGACATAGTAACAAATAAGACACTCCATTATATTTATATCCAACATTATATTTGAGTCATTTTTACTGGGTGCTCGCCTTTGTTGTAATGGGCTGCTTCTCTTTGTGGTCCCTAATGTGTTTGTAGAAATACTTTGAGTAAGTATGAAATCTTTAAAGATGCAAAAAATACAGTACACGACATGAAACTGCAATGTTGCGTATAGCTGTATTGATTTATTCCTGTTTGTCTTGAATATTGTCTGGGTATACTACTAAATGTCCTGAAGTTGAGGTCACTAGAGTTTTCTGCTCTACAGTTTTAAACCGTGTCAACTAAATGGGCTCTGTTCCTCAGTCAAAATGCAACTTTCAATCATTTTCTGCTTCTCAGTCATGTTTACTGTGGCTTCTCATTGCTTATATTCTCTCATGAGAGACTGTTGCTCACAAATAGCTACAGAAATTCTGCTGGATAAAGGTACGTTGCCAAAAAGGTGCATTAGAAACAAACTTTAGCCCACCCGGGCAAATTAATCTCCCACAAAATGCTACCCTTGGAGTTAGAATAGAGTTCGTCAGCACTGTGTATAATTGTCCTGGAGTGAGATTCAAATCTGAATTCACAGGGCACGTCATCCTACACTATCAGAGGAAAGAAACAAGTCCTTTAGTGACCCAGTCTTTCCTACAACAAACTACCTCCCTTTAAACAGCTTCTTTCCCACACCCACCCTCCCGCCTTTAATTTCAAGGTTTTAATTACCCACATCTCTGTATCCATTTACATCTCTGAAGAGGAAGTATCAGAGGTCCAGAAGAAGAAGCCCTGATAGACTTTGTAGGTAGACAATCAGTTCAGTGAACTGATGGTTCAAGATGAGAAATTTAATTCCAGATTTCTCCCTCTGCATGTGTAAACTTGTTCCTGGTTTTACAGGGCACTTCTTTAGATGGCTCCTACAGCCAGTGTGATGGCAAGAGCGGCAGCATGGCTGACTGCAGTGCAGCACTAAGGGCTGAGCAAAGGCAGGATGGGGTCTGTTGGCTGTGATGGTATCACATCAGGCGTAAGCCAGGAAGGAGCTTGTCCCCGCACCTTTAGGGTTTATATATTTTTAATCCCTTGGGTTAGATGGCATTGGGGATGCCAGCCCCTGGGTTGTGATGCAGAGATCATTTGATTTTTTCAGAGATGTACATACTTCACGGTGGTTCTCTGTGTGTTTTTGTAATTAGGCATATTTAACTGTGCCTTGTTTTACTGCTGTAGGAAGAATCTCATTTGTCAGCAGTTTTAAGCTTTGCCAAATAAAGGCTTATTGGCAAACTGCATTGAGCACTCTGATAATAACCCAACTTTAGAAAACACACACCCTGCTGTGTTGTATTCAAGCCATGGTGCTGTTGAAATTAAAAGGGGAGACAATGCCTGCTTTCAAAAACTGGAGGTTCTTTGTATTCTAATAAAAGCCTAAATTAATGTTTTAAAAGGTTATTGCTATTTTTTACCAGCTAGCTGGCACTGTGTATAAATCTTATTTAGGCAAGGTCCTACATTATTTCACTGTTTTTAACGCGTCAGCCAGTATCATACTGCCATGGATAATCAGTTCCTGAAATTCATTAGTCCAATCTGTTAAATCCCTTTTGTTTAGCTTTAATAGCAGGGTATTTCTGTGTATTTGGGAATCTAATATATGATGTACATTCTGACAACACCGTCAGGGACCACAAATATTTCTTACATAACCTAAAGGACATATGTTTGGCTTATGGCAAAAATAACCTCATCATTCCAGTGCTTCAGGTTGAGATGTCCATGTGAGGTCCTTTTATAAGAGCAAAGTAATAGGAACTATGTATAATTTAATCTCGTTGGCTTTTAATACATTTCCTTCAGCTTTTAAAGAGTGCTCTAGGAAATGGAAAAACACAGAGTCAGCTATGAAATTCTATGACACTGATGGAGTCAGGCTATAAAATATTCTTTGCATCTTAATTGCATTTTACACAGCCGTATAACCTTGTGTAATTCCTAACTCTGTAAACCCTAGCTTTGCATCCCGCTCCGGCAGCTCGGCGAGAGCGGCAGAGGAATGTTTCCCACAGTTCATTGTTCAGGTCGGTGGTGTGGGCAGCGCACAAGCCTCGGGACCGTGCCGGGAATTTGCGCTGGACTTTGCAAACTGCTTTTTGCTGACAACGGATTCTCCTCGTCCCTGTGGATGAACCTGATCTTGCACGATGAGATCCAGACCTGAGCTGTCTCCAAAACCAGTCGAGACTTAACAGCCAGGTGAATAACAGAGTCTGTTTTATGTAGCGGGATTAACTGAACGTTTTGGAGGACAGTTTGGGGGAGAGAGTAGCTTTATTGGCATATAAACATATAAAATGTATAAAATTAGAATGAAGCAGGCCATGACAGAAGCTAAACACCTATTACCAGGTGAGAACTCAAGCCAAAACCAGAATAATGTTTCAGGCGCCACCAGCCCTGTGAAACACTCACATAATTCAAGCGTGCTTCTAGCAATGTCATGCCCAGCAACACAAGAGGTGCTCCTGACAGTACTTTCTTCCTCTGATCACCCTCCTCCAGTGAGAGCCCCATCCCCTGCCAGTGCCACACTTGCGGCCTTTTGCCTGCTTCCCCACTGTAAAACAGAGAAAGGAGACCTGAAAGCAGAGAATGGAGACTGTGGCTCAGAAGTGAGGAAAACAGTGGGAGGATCATAAAGCAATGATGGATGTGATATGTTCAACTCTGTAGCTTATTTCTAATAATAGAAGGTTTTTAGAATGGATAGACAGAGACATAACAGGATCCAGTGGCTGAAAAGTGAAGCTGGATAAATTTAGATTAGACATAATGCTCTGTCTACACTGCAGATTGCAGCAGTGTTGAGATACACGAACGTTAAATGAGCTAATTCAGAGAGCAGAAGCCGACCAACAGCAGCGCCGGGGAGATCCCAAATTGAATTAGCTCAGCAGAATAAAAGCGGCTGCCCAGAGGTCTGTGCTACGGCAGCCCAGCCATTCCCAGCTGTCCAGCAAGCATTTAACCTCACCGAATGCCCCAGTGCTTGACCCGTGCTCTATAGTGGAAGCAGAGCCCATGTCAGAGTCCTCAAGAGCACGCATACCTCATATTGCAACATCTCATCAAGGAATGGTGAAATAATTGCATGGCATGCTGTGTTTTGCTTTGCACATAGATGTAAGATAGGCTTTACTTTAAGGTCCCCTTCTGGATTTAGGAGTTCTGCATTGTTGTGCAAAATGGGTGCTGTTCACAGATTCACAGCACAGACAGCATTGGAAGGGACCTCTGGAGATCCTCCTATCCAAGCCCCTTCTAGAACAGGATCACCTACAGCAGACTGCACAGGATTGTGTGCAGGTGGGGTTTGAATGTCTCCAGAGAAGGAGACTCCACAACCTCTCTGGGCAGCCTGCTGAGGACCTGTTGAAAAGTTCTCAGGGAGGTCAAGCTGTTTGCATAGTTGAAAGTTTCTGCGAAACCAGCTGAAATTTCCATGTCAGAATTTCCATGTCATGGTGAATTTTGATATTTTAATATTTGGCTTCATTTTCTTTCAGAAAACTTTTATTTGTTTCTTGTAGCACTGATACTCTGTAGTGCTTTTTTTTTTCCTTTGGGAAAAAGTTCCACAAAATATATTGCTTTTGACAAATCAATGGAAAAGGGTTTTTGACTGAAAATTCCTGTCTCCCTATCACACAGCTTCAGTCGAACCTCATGGGTTAATCTCCATGAAGTTTCGCAGGACCACCCTCTGCAGGAGGGACTTTTACAGCCTCTTTTAGAGCATGAAAAAAAAAAAAAGGAACTGTCTTTGGCCCAAAGGGATTAATTGGTACCCTTATTTCATTAGTTTATTTAAAGCACAGATCTCATTAAGCTTTCATTAGAATAATGTTAGACAAGGTCTGTAAGCTGCAGTTGTTGGGAAGAAGCAAGAGGTCAGCACATTACCAGATGATAACAAAAAATAGTATTAAAGTCTGCGAGAGACACAGTTGAGGGAGAATAAAAGCACAGACTGGAGATTTGGGACCTTTCATTCTCCATTTTTATGGTTGTTGGATATGTGGGCGCCGATGTGTCATTTACTCCATGTCAAATCTGTTGAGCTAAGGAGGTTTTCAGAAGCTGAGGAGACCTCACAAGCCTGGAGTGTCAAAATAAGACTAGGTTGTTCTTGTGGTTCTTCGCTGAAGTTGTTTGGTGCTCTCTGGCCTAATTAGTTTCTGTGCCAAGGATGATTTATGTTCTCTTGGTTCAGCTTGTTGAAACCACTCCACATGCATGGTGCAGCACTAATGGACTAGTCTTGGCACCCCAAAGTGATTGCATGCATTTTGGGGCGAGAGCAGGACAGCATGGCAACACAGGGAAGAGAGCAGAGTAAACCTGAACTCCACATGCCTTTTGTCACTTGCAGCCTTTACATTTCTGAAGCTGGAATTTCATATTTATTTTGTATTAGACACCTGGCAGTTCAACTAGAAAGCATTTACATTGGTTGAGCCTGAGGAAGGGGTGAATGATGGTTATGTCCTGGTTGGTTTTGGCCCACCTTCTGTGCTATGTGGACGCTTAAAGCAATGTTTGCACTGAGGGGATCAGACTCCACACAAACAGCCTTCTGGGGTCGCTCCTACCATGAGATGGCAGGTTCAGAGGGCAGGCCCTTTGCATTTGAAGGGATGCACAGTCTGCACCGAAGCCATAGGACATGTTGGCCAGGGTGCGCTGGCGGCAGTCAGGATGTCTGGGTTCCCATCACCATCCCATGGCTCTAACCCTCCCCTTCCCCATGCCCCTCTATTCTTTGTCCTTCTCTGTGATGGTCTGGGCTGTGCTCAGCCTACCTCAGAGGGCCAACAAAGCCCCGGGGCCCACTACCCAGGGCCAAGGCACCCAGATGCATCCACATGTGGAACTGGCTGCTGGTCTCTGCCCTACAACACCTTGTTCCTGGAGGGCTTACACAAATGTTACCAGACACAGGCTGCATTTCTGAGGATTCAGGGAAAAGAAAGGTTCAAAATGCTGTCTTATTTCAGCATCATCTGCCAGCACTGCTTGCAGTAAGCACAGTGAAGCAGCTTATCATTAAACAAACTATTTGCTAGTCAAATCAGATTTGCAGCCCTAAAAATTAAGGTTGAATGATTGTTCTTCCTCTCTGAGACAGGAATGCTAACGGTGTCATACTTTGATGCCACTAAACAGACATAATGCTTCGCTGCTGCAGCCAAGGAGGGTTCTGCTTCTTTCCCTTCCCCTGCCTGTGCCCCCCACTGCTCCCCTTCTGCTGGTACTGATGATTTTCAGCCCCCACCAGCAAACCTGTTCAGAAAGCAAAATCAGCAGAAAACTAACCCAACAGAAATGAGCAGAGAAGCCGTCAGCTGGCTCAGATCTCTGGCCCAGCTCATCTGAGGCCAGAAAAATGCCACTGCACAAGGAAGAGTGGGAGGGTAGAGGCGGGACCTTTTTCAGTGGTGGCTATCGTTTCAATCAGAATAGTTTCCCCACAACCTAAGGCATGAGAATGCCAGGATGGGCACCCTGCTCTTACTAAGCCTCCTGGGCCGTTGGTTCCCAACCGAACAGATTGGGCATCCCACATGCTCTCCAGCAAGCCCCTTGCCTGCAAGGCCCTGCAGATCCAGTCCACAGGAATTCTTGGCTGGGGGAATATTCCTATTTCTACTTGCCTTTTTTTGTATACTTGCACTGTGTTGCAAGTGCTGATTGTGTTTTTCCGTAGAGATGAGAAATCCTAACAAAGTCCACTGAAATCATAGAGCTCTTTCAGTTAGCAGCTCCTCGCCAAAAGAATTTGGGGTTTTTGCTGTAAACAGGGTTACAATCAACCCTTGAAATTTGGCAGCTCCTGAAGGCCTGTGCAATATCACTGGAAAAGGAAGAAAGTGGGCATCAGTAAAAGGCAGGGAAATCTGAGCTGCATCAACCAACATGTCTTCCACAGCCTGCACGTACATAGAGCTCAAACTCTCAATTAGGTTACCACACTTCAGTAATTGGGCTCTTCTGATTGCTGGTGGTAACTGTCCACATGCATGCTCTGTTCCTGACAGATAGGTGGAAATGTGACTTTGCACAACAAGCTGCCACTGAAGGGTAATTTGGTTTACGATTACTTGAATTATATCCCATTTGCTAGGTACTATGAACACATGTGCACATAGAAGCACACTCACATGTGGAGTTGCCATGACTGAGCTGACACCTGCCAACGTGTCAAGCTGTGGGAGATGAATTATGGCTCTGAATTCATATGGATGTATTCTACTGGAGGAGAACCAACATATTTGTACTGGGTTTAAAAAAAATGGAAGGACCTGCTCCTTAATAGAATTTTGGTATCTCAGTCTGTTTCTTCTGTGAAAGAGAAGGCTAGGGACTGACTTTGCTAGCCTTGTGTGGTGCTGCATGAGGTACCACAGGTGGGTAGAAAGCCCTGCAACCACACAGACAGAACCAGAATGGGCTTTCATGGCTGGAAGCTGAATTCAGATGAACCTGTCTACAGGTCAAATGTGATGGATAAATACATGGCACATATTGATCTTTATGAATCTATGATTGAACTTCCATTGACAGCTGGTCAAATTCTGAGTTGAATTATAATGAAGTACAATTCCATTAATTTCAGCCACTCTCTGGCATATCTGCATCTCTCTCACAGTTCCTTAAAACTATGTGTTCCCTGAAATGCATACGGCTGGTAAATATGTGTGTGTGAGGCTCCAACAGCTCACTAGAAAACCTTTCTTCTACCAGTCCATCACACATGGCAAAAACTTGCCTCTTCTAGGTTTTTACATTATGCAGGGTGGCAGTAAAGGATTTCGTATGTTTGAATAGACCTTATTTCTATCTTCAGAGTTTGGCTTTTATCTGAGAAGACTTCCACACAGGACTTGAGATAGTCCATGAGGAGAAGTGAGAATGCTTTTGTCCTTCATGTTCGTTCCTCTAGTGGTTGCCCAGCCAGAGCCATCACCTGCACAAGGCAAACACACAGGCCTTTGGTTTCCACACAGATGTTGAACTGGCAGCTCCCTAAGGACAAGTGTGTGTCCTCCACAGGGCTGCTCCAGTCCTGGTCTCCTACACACCACACTGCGGGGCTGTAGAGAGCTCCACCCACCGTGGGGAAGACAACCAAAGGGCAATTCTGACATTTCCCTCTGCTTCTTTTTGCCTTCACGGAGAAAGCAGAGCATTCATGAGTCAGTTCCTCAGCGTTGCCAACTTCAGTCACTCATGAATCATTGATTGGGCATCCAAAATCAAGTCTTTTGGGGCTGTTAGGGCTGCTGTGTTTTTTTAACTCTGTATCTTTTGCCCCCTTGGTTGCAGGAGCTTTGCGTACCTTCCTTTCATAGTTCCTTGTATAAACAAGCCATAGTACGTTCAGCAGCAGTCTCACCTGGACTGTATCTTCAAATGCAAGGCAGCAATTGTAGGCTGAAGTTTGGCATTTTTTCAGCCACATTTTGATCTCCTGGTTATTTTTCTGCTCCCAAACCTGACTTATGAAATGCTTGGGTTTATAACCAACCAATAGACACCATAGATCCAGAGTTCATGTGCTTTCCTGTGTGTTAGCCAGAATTTCAAACACACCAAAAAAACCTACTCCCTGTGCTCTTAAATAGCATTAGAATTGCCATTTTGCTACTATGAATCATTAGTCTCCAGCAATGTAATGCCCATTATCTGGTTCAGCTCCTGATCCATGTCAGATAGTTCTCCATAAATATTTTCCTCATATGAGGTCTTGCATTCAGCTTACTACGTTGTAGACTTTCCACTGCTTCCCTTGGAAAAGAGTGGATCGAGAATACTAGGAAACATCAAATCACATCAAATATGTAATTCCAGACTGTAAACAAACAAAGCTAAAAATAATTTGAGGACCTCGTACAGTGGAAAACTTCCACTTCCAGAAAGCTACCAGGCAACTGTTCTAAGGGAGCCCTTGTGTATCCTTGTGCAGTTGTTGTTTTTTCTTTGTCAGAGATTTTTATTTAAGCTATAAGGTAAGAAAGAATATACTAGAAGCTCAGAATAGCGGTTTCTCTTGGAGAGAGAAAAAGCAACAGACTGGTAGTTCTGCTGCTTGTTTACTTCTCATCCACCCTTACTGGCAAATAATTATAAGCAGTATCAAGCACTAGATATCTGCTATGCTGAATCCCACTGCTCTGATTTAGTTATACTAAGCATGGAGGTTTGGAGTCTGATTTTTAAAACTGTCAGGCGCCAAATGGCATGCTTCATATTAGCCCGCAGTTCTGTACCTAATTTGCATTCAGTTATGCAAATTAAACATTTGACTTGAGTAATCACACACAAATCAGCATGTCTGATCATTTGCACACATGCTTATTCACTTCATTTGCTCAAATAAAATATATACTCAAACTAAACAGGCAGCTTAGTCCCTAACCGTTTTAGCAACCAGCTTCAGTAGTTCCAAGGCTGATAATGTTGTTTCTTAATAGGGCAGCTGCAAGAAGTTAATAATAGAGGCATCCCTTAATAAGCTTTCCCTGGTGTATTTTTGCATGCCTTTAGAATCTGCTAGTGATGGACATACGGTTGCCTGAATGCAAGGAAAGTCAAACGCGTGGAAGTTTTCTAAAGCTGGCCAGTTGACTTGTTGGCTGTTGATACATTGAAAGCAAGGAGGAAAAAATAACCCAGAGGACTAGTTAAGTATGCACATAGAACATAACTTGGTTTGGACAGCTTAAGCAAAAAGTGCATCGACCCATACGCTAGTTATAAATGTGCAAATTTAGCATTTTCCTGCAGTAAAGTAAGAAAAGAAAAAAAAAAAACCAAAACCAAACAACTTGTGTACCTAAATATTTATTCTGTCAGTAGCATTCCTCTGTTCCAGGAGGTTACAATAATATAGATTGCTATCTGGTGAAAGAAGATCAGCTTTTGGGAGAAATGTGAAATTATTTAGCAAATGAAGCTGAAAGTGGGGGGGATGTTAAAATATTTCAAATACATTCAGTTCTTCGGGGAAAAGCGGCTGTTGGCACAGGCACAGGAAACTGCCTTGATACGCTAATGCTCAACAAATATCTCATTTATGAAAAATGCATTTGATAAGCAAGGTCTTTTGAATTTAAGGCAGTTTTTATTATTTCTTTGTGTGAAAAATTGGAACATAACCAATTCTGGTAAATTAGATAAATTAGCTGTTTAGGAATTAATCTTAAAAAGTAGATAAATACTGCCTGTTCAGGTGGTGCAGTACCAAAGCTGCCCCCCTGCACGGTGAACTCTGAAGGACCACAAAGGCCATTTGCTATAGATGGGCCATATCCAAAACTATTCAGGTAGGTGAGGAAGGCTCAAACACATTAATTTAAGGGAGCTCTGTAATTACAGAAAGCTTAAATCCCTCGTAAGCTGTAACAGTGTTGAGATGTCTGCTTCTCTGCATGCGCTAGGATGCTTTGGGGCATATTCCTAAGCCTTTGGTACCCAAGGAAATGGCGTCTCAGGAGCATCAGCTGTTGTTTTGAGGCACCGTCATGAGTTAGCTGTTGCTTTAGATATCCCACCTGCATCCCTCTTGGTTAGGTACCTGATGTCCACAGTGGTCAAGATGGCCCAATTCTGGCCAAGGTAACCCAGGAGAGGAGCTGCCAACATCTGTGTAAGGCACTTTTAATAGAAACTGGACTCTTGCCCAAAAAGTCCAAGATGGTCATGGCAGTGGCAGACAGCCCAAGAAACAGCATTCTCCTAGAGAAACTGGTGACTCATGGCTTGGATGGGCATAGGCTTCACTGGGTGAAACACTAGTTGGACGGCTGGGCACAAAGGGTTGTGGTAAATGGCACTAAATCCAGCTGGAGGCTGGTCGCCATGGCTCAGGACGGGGGCCAGATCTGTTTAATGTCTTTATCAATGACATGGACAAGGGAATCAAGTGTGTTGTCAGTAAATTTGCAGATGATACCAAGATTAGCGGGAGTGTTGATCTGCCAGAGGGTTAGCAGGCTCTGCAGAGGGACCTGGACAGGCTGGATCGATGGGCTGAGACCAATTGCATGAGGTTCAACAAGGCCAAGTGCCAGGTCCTGCACTTGGGTCACAGCCACCCATGCAAAGCTACAGGCTTGGAGAGGAGTGTCTTGAGAGTTGTCTGGAGGACTGAGTCCTAGGCATGTTTATCAACAGCTGGCTGAACATGAGCCAGCAGTGTGCCCAGGTGGCCAAGAAGGTCAATGGCATCCTGGCCTGTATTAGGAGCAGTATGGCCAGCAGGAGTAGGGAAGTGATCCTTCCCCTGTACTCAGCACTGGTGTGGCCGCACCTGGAGTTATTGTGCGCAATTTTGGGGCCCTCACTACAAGAAGGATGTCAAGATGCTGGCGCATGTCCAGAGAAGGCCTTCAGAGCTGGTGAAGGGTTTAGAAGACAAATCTTATGAGAAGCAGCTGAGGGATCGGAGATTTTAGCCTGGAAGAGAAAAGCAGACTGAAGTGAGACCTCATCACTCTCTACAGCTACCTAAATGTTGGTTATAGTGAGGTGAGGGTTGCTGTCTTCTCCCTGGCAGCTAGTGACAGGACAAGGGGAGATGGTCTGAAGTTGGGTCAGGGGAAGTTTAGGTTGGATATTAGGAAAAATATCTTTAATGAAAGGGTTGTCAGATATTGGAACAGGCTGCCCAGGGAGGTGGTTGAGTCACCATTGCTGGAGGTGTTTAAAAGAGTAGATGTTATACTTGGTGACATGGTCTAGTGTTGGACCTAGTAGGGCTGGATAGATGGTTGGACTCGATGATCTGGAAGGTCTTTTCCAAATTAAACCATTCTATTCTATAAGCAGTGCTATCCCCTCCCCCCTGCCCCAAGCATCATTCCATGCTATGCCACGTGCATGCATGGAGACCATGAGGCTGCTGGGAACATTTAGAAGGCCTCAAGTGGTACAAATCCACAGTTTATGAATCAAACCTGCCAGGCAGTTTTCACTGGCAGGAGTAGTCGTGCAGGCCCTGAGCATTGCTTGGCTTGGGAGGAGGGAGGAGGCATGCCTCGTTTTGTCAGACTAAACAGCCCCTTTACAAACAATGCGGGTGAGAGATAAGTTTTGCTTTGTTTTGTCCCCCATATTAATTGTGATTAAAAATAGAGCCCTGGGCAACAGCAGGGAACAAAACAACTGTGGCATTGTTAGCTTTATCAGGAGAAACAGGGAGCATGAAGGATGAAAACACAAGGCAAGCAGAGGCACCAGGACTAGAAAAATGATGTCAGGTCCAAGGACTAGGTCGGGCTGGACCACCCATCCCCTGCTGGGTCAGTCTGCTTGCTCATTTTTTAGTGCAGAACAGTAACACGTTTCCGTCGGTGTTTTGCGTTTAAATGAAAGTTTTAACCTGTTGGTATTCAGTGGCTGGAGCCAACAAACCTGCTCTTAGATCATCCACTCACTGCTTCCAGTTCAGGATTGTACAACTACAACTAAATCTTGTGGTGTTCTCAAAACTTAAGCACTGGAAGTGCTGAAGCCCCACCAGGATTTCCAATAACAACATATCCATCCTTTTCAATGGATTTCACCCCAGGGAAATAACATTCCGGCTTATTCTGAAAGTCATGGCTGAGTTGATCTCTAAAAGCTGAAGACTGCAGCACCATGGATTTGTCCTCAGAGCTGTGTATGAAGATGCTTCTGACAGACCAATGCCTATGTTTTTTAGCAGCTTGCTTCAATGCTGTGGTGGATAAATTTGGGCTTAGTGATGAAAGAGGAATTCAGAAGCCTTCTTTTAAACAGCATGGAACAGAATCACCCATGTCTGCAGTAACAGATCCCTTCATTAGCATTCATTAGGGCTTGTTGTTACACCAGCACCCAATGATCTCTACCACATGAAAGCACCATTTTCTTGGCTTTTAAATGAACATATATATAACAAATCATATTTGCAAGCCAGAAAATGTAAGACCTTAAAAAAATTTCTCGCATTCCTTCCTAAAGTATTTTCTACATGCTCACTCCCAAACTGAGAGCATTTTGAGATGATCAGAGCTAGCAAGGAAAAACAAAAAAGCAATTTTTCATTTCATTTCATACACACATAAAAATGTTGTGATTTAATCTCAGAGCAAGCACAAATAAGAAGTGTGGACCAGCTAAGACCAAAGGTTTGTCTGGTTCTGAGCAAGGTCACTCTTGGTGGTCATTAGAAGGAGAGAATAATAACCAGATAAACCTACACTAGCCTTCCCCAGGATGCTCTCCCAATCTCCCAGCCTCCAACCATCTCTGGCTAAGCACCAATAAACAGTGTATTTGCATTTAATAGTTTGGATTTTTCTTCAATGAATTTATCCAGTTGCCTTCTGGACCCACTTAAACTTACAGCACGTATGATACCTTGCTAAAAATAGCTCCGTGTCTGTGCCTCACACAAGGACCTCCTTGTCTGCTCTTACCTTGCCTTGTGCTCATTTTACATGATGCCCTCCAACTCTTGCATTGGAAGATTCATCAATCTCCGTTCAGCTACTCCACACAACATGTTTTATACATACATAACACCCCTCAAATTTTCTTTTCCTGGGCTGAAAGATCTTAAGTCTATTTAACTGGTTCCTCTATGGAAGCTGTTGGGATTTTTTTCCCATTGACTGTCATCTGTGCCCTTCTCTGTATTTTTCTTTCTGCTGTGTTCTTTTTGAGACAGGGATTTAAACAGTGCCAACACAATGAACCTTTGCTTTGCTCCCTATTCCTTTGCTGGCGTTCAGCTTGCTGCCTGAGCACTTGCTCTTCTGAGCACTGATATGATGCTTATAGCACTGTCTCTTCTGACCTTGAGATCTCATCCCTAAGGAGTAAGACTGAGTTTAGGGCTCATCACTGTAGGCAGAGTAAGGACTGTTTCCTGTGTGCTGGATTTGTCTATATTGAATTTCACCTACTACCACCTCATTGCTGGTAATCTCCCTTCGCTGTGAGCGGATAATTTACTCTCACCCTCCCGTTCTGCCTTTTAACCAAAGTGAAGTGCTTCCCTCTTAACCCACAACAGCTCGGTTTCTTTAAGCATCTCTAAGGACTGATCTTGCTGAGAGCCTTTGGGCACAAGCTTTCCAGTTAAGGTTTGTCATCATAGCTTGTTCACATGCTTGTTATCTCCTTCTAAAAACCTTACTGGAGTTGTGAAGTACAATTTTCCTTTGCAAAAGCCGAGCTGGAGTTCTCTAGCATATCCTATTTATCCAGGTGTCACCTAAAGCTATTCTCTAGTACGTTTTCATATATACATTTTGCCTGGTATAAGCATTTTCCCTAGAACCTTTTAAAAAACTGGTGCCATATTTGCCACCTTCTAGTTTTCTGATGCCAAGATCATCGCCAGCCTAAAGCTGCACACTATAGTTAGCAGTTCAGCTGAAACGAGAGGGAAGTAGAAAAAAATACAGATCTTATTTCATTTTTTAAAAATGTTTCCTGGAAAAGAGTATAGTTCTGCAAGATTCTGAATGACCTGGCATTTTAGTTTGCTGCTAATGTCAACCCATAGCATTTAGTGATTATCTGCTAGTTTATCTTTTTGCTATTTGACAAATAATCGTGATAAAGGACACTTGGCCAGCCTGTGAGCAGAGAGGCTGACCTGTGCTGAGAGCACTGGAAAACCTGACATGAAATGATGAACACAAAAATGGAACAGTAAACCTGAAATGATGTTAAATAAAAACTTGGAAGGAGGCAAAACAAAGCACTCAATTTTATTTTGAGTCATTCTCAACGTTTTTCCATTTCAAAGAGGTTGCTCTTCTCAGTGAAAACACAACTTTGCCGTAAATGTTTCTACCACTGCTAGAACTGAGCTTGTAAGAAAGCAGTGCGCTCAGCAGTATCTGTTACTCATCGGGGATGTTGTATATTTAAACTGACGCAGGACTGCACTACAGAGGCTGGAAACGTTAAATAATGTGCAACTTAGTGTTTCCTTGTGAACATAATTGCCTGACCTCTACAACAGATGCAATTTGCTGAGATCTTCTTAACAAAGGCAGTGACCTTAGTTTACGACATCATATGAATGTATTCAAGCTTTGCCGCCGGCTTATACTGCATCCCCTTTCTTTCCTCTGTGATTTTGCCTGTTGTTTAACTCACTCTATTTACTTGAGGCCCAAAAGAACCGGCACAAACTACCTGCCCCACCACATGTATTGATGAGGTGGATATTCCTTATTTTCCAAAGTTCTGGCAGAATGCAGCTCTGTGGGGCGCTGCTTATGAAATAAGGCTGCTACAAGGTCAGAGGACCGTCAGCCCCGTGGGACAGTAAATAGCATTGCAGACCGTATACTGTTAATTATTTAAGGTGTCTTTGGATGAGTGATTTGAACTGAACTGTCTCATCTTTCACAGCTAAACAGTGAAGATGACTCAAAAGCTTTTATGGCCTAAACCATCCTGGGTAATTTACCTCTGAAAATTGAGATGGTAAAGAAACAGAAAAAGAAACTGGGTTTCTTACAGATTTGAGTCACTGTTCCTTTTAATTCCCTTTTCCTACCAATCACAACGCATGCAGCTCTTTCTCCTGTATCTTGTAACATCCTCACCAAGCAAAAGCTATTAGATGCCAGCTGGGTCAGTTCGTAACTGCGCCAGCCTCTGCTGAACAAATACGGCTGGGTTCAACCAGCCCCAGGTTGGATGCTCTCCTCTTCCCAGCTGCTACTGTTCATGCAATGGCTAAGAGCTTTGCTGCTCTGAGACTCCTGCCAGTCTGTCAAATCTGACTGGAATTAGCTCCATGTTGGCAGGGAGAGGGGGGAAATGCAAGGACTCTATGCTTCCGAGACTCCAGCAACATGGTGCTCTTCTGTGTTTGTTGTCTCTGGAAATCAAACATTCCCCATGCCAATCATCCAGCCAGGAACATGCAGTTTTTATATAACCATGATACTTAAAAGTAGATAATAAAATGTGTGCGTCCTACAGAGGTTCACCAATGGCAAACCAGTTCACGTACGAGCTGCCCACTAAAACTTGAGGGAAGTGAAGACCTGCCCTCATAATACAGAGAAACCACCCTCTGGGCCTGCCATCCCTTATTCCTTTGCTTCATTTACTCTTTCTTTCTTCTTTAGTTTTCCAGGATACTGCTGCAGATCTCTTCAATGTTTTCTCTTCTCTGATATTCCTTGGACTAAATACATTATCAGTCTTCCCTCCCCCGTTGCCTTAGATGGGTCATTTCCTTCTTTTTCCATGTGCTTTTCTTTCCTTGTCCAACCTTCCCTCATCTTCTCTTATCTCTCTGCTTTTCTACCCCTGTCATGTTTCCATCTCATCCTTACCTCCCTGCTTCATCATCTACTCTTTTATTCTCTGTCCCTCATTCCTCTTTGCTATCTTCTACTTGAATTTCGCCATGCTTACGTTAACTCAAACCTAAAATGCATGTCAACCATACTGGTCAGAAAGGGGAGGCAAGCAGGACCGCTTGATTGGGCACCTTGTAACTCAGCCTCAGATTTTCCAGGGGAGTTTAGACAGCTGCTTGGCTTTGACACATAATCCCCATTGATTTTGAGTAGGATTTAGGGGCCTAAATCCCTCTGAGTCTTTGGTCCCAGGTCAGCAACATTATCCATCCCACATCACAGCCCATTAGCAAGACCCACCAATGTGGTCTCACAAAACTTAAGCTATTAACATCAGAAGTGGCCAGCGTATGTGGCCACTTTTTGCTCTGCTCCCATCACCTGCTTCTTAATTAAATTGGCGTTGTGCTGATCTGTGGGGATGTACTTAAGCCTGAAATGATGATAAAAAGCTGCTGGGGTGAGTGATTGAGAGGGAAAAAGGACAGTGCAATATGGAAACCGCGGCACTGTTGTGATGTAGGAGTGCCAGTTTGGGGATTTCCCAACTTCACCAGGTTCTAATTAAGCCTCTACACACATTCTTTTCCCTTTTGCTTTCTCCAATGCTACAGCAAGAGAACTGAAGGAAAATGTGAGTAGGAAGGCAGATTTTCCAGTGCCCTTTGTAGGGATGACCCACTTAACAGATGATACAATCAGGGTATTTACTCTTCTTTTTGCCACTTCCAGTAAGGGATGTTCAAAAGCAAAATGCCCATTCATTAAGATGCACAGTGTCCAAATCAGCTGGCACAAAAGACCTAATCTTAGGCTCAGCCATGCTATTTGTTCAGGTGCAAAGCTGGTGCCTGACATAGCTACCAACCTAAATACCAATGCAGGGGGCTAAAAAAGGGGGAGGAGGGGAGGGAGAAGAGAGAGAGAGAGTGAAAGAGTGAAAGAGTGGAAGGAAGGAAGGGAGGAAGGAAGGAAGGAAGGAAGGCAGGCAGGCATTTCAGATGAGCCATAGTGGGCCCAAGCAAGTTTCAAGTAAATGAATTGTGGAACAACACCGTATACGATTCTGGCCTCCTAAAATGGAACATATTCCTTATAAAATGGGCATGCTGTGCAGTGCTCTGACATTTCCAAGTGAAACAATAGGACCACTAGAATGGAAAGTCTGCAGGAACGGCAGACAAGGAAGGGAAGTTTAGGTTGAACAAAGGTTGTGTTCATTTTTACAGCCCCCAGGGGAAGAACAGTGCTGTACAGAAGCTGTTAATGATGGGCTGGATTGCACAGCTGAAACCAGTGCCAAGATCGAAATGTGGTTTTCCTCCAAACTCCGCCCCAGCTGTCCAGATACCCTGCAGAATTTCCAGCTGGTGTGAACCCTATGGGCTTCTTGGACCAGCAAAGAGACCATAAACCAACCCAAAAGTGGGTGGGAGGTAATCCCGTCCGCAGTTTGCATGCCACCTTCTCACTTGATAAACACAATTCACTTGCATGGAATAGCAAATCATTAAGCCTTCTCTGACAAACTTGCAAGTTGACCTAAACTCTTGGGTTGTAGGAAGGAACTGTGCTGTGCTGAGGGCTTGCTCAGGTAACTATGGCAACTCTGCTTCTCCGTGAGGCTTTGAACGAACTGTTCTTAAGTGAAAACAGCTTCAGCCTACCATCACTGTTTAATAAATAATCCACTAGCAGAGGAGAAGTCAGGTTTGGAGAAACTGTGCTTCCTTTCAACTAAGAGCTGGAAAATGTGAAAGTAAAATTCAGCAAAGCTGCTCGCAGAATTTCCATGACATGACTTTGTTCCTTTGGCATGTAAACAAATCCCTCACGCACATCCCCTGGGGTTTGGAGGAGGGGTGGAGGGCTCAGGGACCCGCTCCTTGCTGATAGCTTCCCAGCAGGTAAACACAGCCGTGGAGCTCGCAAGCTGCCTTTGCTCATAACCTCCCTGTTGTACTTGAAGTAATTTCTGAGCTGTATGGCATCATTTGAGATCTGCATGAGCAAAATGAGTTGTTTCTTTGTATTAGGCAGCAAGGGAAAGAAAAGAAGAGAAACCTTTTGAAATCTGTCATTCGGGACATGCAGGGGGAGGTTCAACCTGTGTAGTTCTGTGACATGTCAAAGAGCATCAGGGGCAGAAAATAACACTGCACAGTTCCTGAGAGGGAATGATGTTTACAGGCTTTTCTTTTACAAGTTTAGATTCTGCCAGGGACATTACATGAGAACTAACAATTTGTTCTTTATAACTAAGAGCCATTTTGAATAGTAGCCAGGCAGCCTGGGCCAGGTTCTCCTTTTAGGCTCTGATGTGGCAAGGATGGGCCTCGGGGCCTGGTATGAGTTTTCTGTTGACTTCAGTCAAAGTTGGTTTAATTGGGTGTCTCACAGACATAAAGGTGGGCTGCCTTGGTCAATGGTGGCCTCATTTCTCCTGCCTGTGTCTGCAGTAGGGTGAAGGACAGATGACCAAAGCAGTGCAGCTTTGTCCTGCTGCTTGAGCTTGCCCACACATTTTTAAGTCTGAGGCGCGTCTGTTCCAGCACACATCTTGTACATGGCCATATCACCTCTCCTTCCCATGGCAGGGTGGGCAGCACAGTATATTCAGAAGTTTGTCAGATAAACAGAAGAAAGCTTCTGGGACCAGCTGAGCATCTTCCACAGAGAGGCAATGGGTCTTACAGATACCTAACAAGATCTAAGGCACTTTTCAGAGCTAAGCACTTCAAAACCTGCCTCAGTCCAGTCTACTGACCAGCAAGGAGAGCTCTCACCCTACCTGTGACCTTCTTTCCTCTAGCCACGGGCATGCTCTCTGCATGAGACGGCACTGAGGGCCACAGTATGCCCTTTCTTCCCTCCCTGCCCTCTCACTGTGAATCCCATCTAAGTTTGCCTGCCAATATCCACTGGCCTCTGCCAGCATAAACAGTGGCAGAGGGCCACAGGGGCTGCAATTCTACTTATGAGAAGAGGAACAATAATAGATCAGTTTGGTCGAGAAAGTACATGGAAGTGGCAAAAATGGAGGTATGACCAAAGCAAAGAGAAGACCTACAGAAATGGTACATGTATGGCCCCTCCAAAACTGCAGGAATGTAGGGTCCCTTCTGCCTTCCTCAGCTCCACAGCCTGGGTAGAGAACAGCAGTTCAGGTTCTCTGAATGTGCTCCCACAGGGATGCAAGGTCCAGCTCCATCACCTACCTCATCTTTGACCATTGGGTGTCATGACACTCAAACAGTCAGGAACACCAGGCAGGAATGGGGCCTAGTGACTACACCAGTGCAAGCCAGGGGCAATGTCGGGGCAATGTCAAGGTGAGTGGGGTGGCTGAGGAAATGGAAGGAAATGTATTCCCTTCTCAAAACCCCAAAAGTGGAAGATGTCTTCTACCTTGCCACATCTCTGCTTGCTCAGGATCTACTGGATCCTGAGATAAAGACGAAGGCTTGCAGGCTCAAAGACACTACCTGCTTAGTGTCTATGAGGCTGGGATATGAAGTCATTATAAATAACTCCTTTTGCCACTACCCAAATAACTCAGTAGTGTTGAGTGACTGTAACCCAATTTGGCCTTTTGTAATTCTGAGTGCTGCTATTACAAGGCTGCAGTTTCTTGATTTGTGGAGAGCAAATTCCCCACCAGACAAAGTCCAAACCAGAGCAGGGCCTCATGCACATCTCCATGAGAGATGGGGGCAGTGGCTGTGCCCATGTCCTCTCCAAGCTAAGGCAGCCCCAAAACCATAGTGATTCTGGGGGGGCTCTGTCACTGGAGATAGCTGAGCACCTTCCACCAGGAGACTCACCTGGAGGGAAGAAGTAAAGGTTTATCACTGCAATCTATCAACATTTGGGCAAAGTGTACCTTTGTAGGTGAGATCAAGTTTCCACTCCTGATTGAAAAAAGGAGGGGGAGGAGAGGGAAAAGGGTTCAGAGCCAAAGAATCCTAACACTTGGATGTCTTAATTAAAGGTAAATTTTTGCTTTGGGGTGGCTGTGGTTAGAGCAGCAGGCAGAGACCTGACAATGCAAGCTAAATAGAGACAAAAAAAGGCTTTCTTTTTTGTTTTCTTGACAAGCATTCACTTTGGCCTCTCTGAAATGGCTTTGAAACTCCAGACACCTCCATGTAAATGTTCTTAATACATTTAAAAGAAAAAAAAATTCCACTGAGGGACATTCGTAATCCTTCTGATTTAGATGTTTTAATAATGTGCAAGTTTATCTTGGAAGATGGTGACTGACCTGGAATTAAAAGTAAGGTTCTGCCAACGTAGGACTAAGAGCTCAGACAGAAGACTTAAATATAATAGTAAAACACGTGTCTATATATATATATATATATATATGCACATGTATATATGGATATTCTATTTAAACACATCTCTAAATAATTGTAAACTTCCTTTAAAAATTATTTCAGCACAAATTAAGGCACAGGCAACTTTTGATTGGCTCAGATACTACAAAGCCATGCCCCATGATATGTTCATTTCCTATTCTGGTATGGTTAATTGGGTATTTCAATTTAATTACCACAGTCAATAGCACTTTCAGTTGAGTGTCTTAAGTGTTGTTTTAATTTACTGTAGATTTAATAAGACCGCGGTTGTATGTTAAAGCTGTTAACCATCTGGATGGGCTGCAAAGCCCATCTCTTCTCTTGGGTAGCTGGGGCCTGATCCAAGACACACTGATGTCTACAACAGTCTTTCTGTTGACTTCAGGAGCTCTAGACCTGGGGTCCTTGGGGAGCAAGGAGGTAGGTAAATGCCTTTGGTTGTGGGCTTCCTGGCTGGGCTGTGTGAGGGAGGTTATTTTAAGGTGCTGGTTTTTTTCTAGAGGCAATTTTGTCAAGCAGTAATGGCAGGAAGAGCAACACATGACTCAGGGCTTGGTAATTGTGTACTGTGAGACTGATCCTAATGGGTCAGAATCTAAAGTGAAATTTCCAGAGGCTTTTCACAGCCTGGGTAAGGAGGCCATAAGCTGGGTCACACCTAAGAAAAATTAAAATAAGCACAAAATAAGCAAGCCTCATGCAACTGAGAGATCTATTTTACCTCTATCACAAGGTCTGGCAGAGCTGTTCATCCATTTTCCACCTCCTGTGAGTCACTAGCTGATGCCATGGGTCAGAAAATACACAGGTCTGAAGGTTTTGAGATCGCTAACATACCAGGGAGGAAAAAGATGCAACCAGCAGATATCAGCAATGTCTCTCTTGGTTTCAAGGGGTCTCTTAAGTGGGAGCATGATTTGTTTAGGCAAAGGATGATATAGCACAGGGCTGTGATGAGAGGGCCAGGGGACCTGCCCATCCTGTCTTCCTGCACAGTCCTACTTCCTAAGCCAGGCTCTGGTAAAATGGTAAAATAAGACTGTTTAGAGATATGTTAGTGTCTAAAGATGCTGATAGGTACTTGAGGGGATTTTCAAGAACACCTGGGTCAGGAGTGGCCAAACATAACAAGTACCAATATCCTCACAATGCACACTGTGTGCCTTGAATGGACAAGAAGAGCTGGGGAAAGAAGAGGGGGATTTAGGTGGAGGATGAGTATCCAGGTTCTATAACTCTGCCACGGGACAAGCAAGAAGAGGCTATTTGGGGGAATCCTAGAGTAGTCTATCAGTGCAGGCCATGGTGACCCTGTTGCTTACCTCATACTCCAGTCAATGATCTAGTTTATCCACAACCCCTCCTCACATAAGATCAGTTGTAAGATGTTGCCCAGATGCAGGGTCATAGCTGGCTGGCTGGAGAGCTGCATGCAGCATGGAAGCCACAGGTTCGGGGCTGAAGACTCCCATGCCCACCCCCCACCAGGCTCAAAAGCCAGGCTGCATTTAAAACCGAGCAGGGACAGGACTCCAGCACATGAAATCCAATGGAGGGAAATTCTTCTGCTGCAGAAAGTAGGCAAAAGGCAACTGGAGATGAATAGGCTGCCTGACAGTTGGCAGACACGCAGACTGTCTGCCATAGATGGTAATATAGGCACTGCGACTGTTATGGCATCTAAAGTCAAAAAAGCAATAAGCAGCTTTAACCTCTGCTGCCTGGGAACACAAGCAGCAGCTTCAGATGCAGTTGGTGGAGAGAAGCCTTTGCGATGGTTGTGACAGGCAAGCAGTGCAGAAAGCCCTGCTGGGCTGCACTGGGGATTAAGGGCTAGGGCCAGGAGCAGGGCTGCCTGGGTCCCTGCTCTGCTTGTTCTGGTTGCACAGCCAGCTTCAGAAATTACATTGCTGCTGTTATTATAATGATATCGCTATCACTGGTGCTATTTTCTTAACACATCAAGGGAGTCTGGACAGCCGCTCGCTCTTTCTTACGTGAAGGCAAACGGCGTTTAGATTTTTGTGGAGATCAGACACCAGACACATTCCTACATTCTTGTCCGATGTTCAATATTTTTCCATGAGTCAAGGAGAACAAGAATGGGCATATTGTGTAAATGCAAAACTCTGCCTCTTTCTAACTGACATGATGAATTTCAGCCCTGCCTCTTTGTCTCTCTGCTCTGAGCAGGGGCTTTTCAGCCTGCCAGATTTTGTTACTTGCTATCTTTGAAAACGGAGGGAGGGAAAAGTCAGCCCTTGTTAATTCATTGTCTCAGCTACCTAGCAATGCTGTATCCTTAAGGATTGCTGGGGTTTGGGGTTTTTTTTTTTGCTCCTCTGAGATGGTGAAGGGCTGTTGCTTCCCTGCCAGCTCCATTGTGTTCCCTTAGTGAGAGCCTGCAATACCAGCGGCACTTTGAGAAGAGAGAGGAGTCTGTTGCAATAGAGATCCAACAAAAGTTCCTGCTGCAATTCACGCTTCCAGTAAACGCTGGTTCATGCTCCAGATTTCAGGCTCTGAGGCTGGTTCTTAATAAAACACTGGTACAGGTCAGTGTTGTAGCTGTATCTGTTTACAGCAATGGAAAAACTGTCTGACCATCACATCAGGCTTCAGCATGGATTCACAGAGAAGGAAGGATATCGGCAAGAAGGCAAATATCAGCATATATGGTGTCCCTGGGATTTCAGTTTCACTGGGGGAGCGTGGCAAAACACTTTGCCATCTCTTTTAAAGTGCACATGGAAGGTGCCTGATTGAAGTCTCTGTGCAAGTTAAGACCTTTTCCCAAGCAGAGATTTCTTTGAATTTTTGCAGATATTTTAATGGGCTATAAAATGCATATTCCCACACAATTACTGAGAATAAATATGTATCTACCAAAGCAAATCTCGTCTAAGTTTCACTGGAATGCTTTGATAACCCTGACTTTTTGGTTGGTCTTTCTGAGAGTGAAAAAGCTGGTGAGTGCCCTCTGAGCACATATGACCCAGAGCTTCCTAGCTAAGGCTAATGAAAGAAAGAGGAGCATAGGAAGGGCGAAAGGAACTAATTAGGACCAAGAATGATGTGGCCATTTGTCCACTAGGAACCAGTCTGCTACCTCCAGAGTTTCATATGCAGCAGTTCACTGTGCAGCTCTTCAGCTGTAATGATTTCTGTCACCATTAACTGGTGCTGGAAAGGTGAAAGGTTTCACATTAGTTGTTAAACTAGAAAAATATTTTTTATCCCATCTAGTATTTTCTAAGGTATATTAGGATTCATGTTTTGACACCTGAGTAGATGTCTGCTTTTCAGAGGTGCTGAACGTGCATCGATATGTTTTGGAATTTAGGTGGAAAGCAGAGCTCGTTATTAATCTGTTCAACAGTGTCTAAATGCATTAAGACCATTCTTCAGGAAAATACATAAAGTCCTTGCAATGGAACCTTATAATCAAGGAAAGAAAAGTCCAGCAAGAAAAATCCAGCAAAGTCCATTTAAAGAGTTGGATATCTCCATGGACTTCAGATCAGGCTGAATAAAAAGCATCATTTAGCGTTTTGGGTTTATGTGATGCAGAATCAGTTTGCTTGGTCAACCTTTTGATTGTTTATGTCATTTAAAAGCTACTGATCTGATGTTTTCCCTGAAGGAATCTGCATAGAAACAGAGACTGACATTTCTCAAATGCGTTGTCATTTATGGCTTTCATCTCCTCCCCCTCCCTCACCATATATATCACTGATTTGGAGACAAGTCAAATTCATACATTCCTCCATTCAGAGTTTTCCAGCTACATACCAGGGCTGTCTTGGAAGTGAACAATAAAAGGAAGAGAGGCAAGGACCACAAGTTGCTAACTAGATATAAGGGGAAAAAAAGGGGAGCTAGATTAGGGCCCAGAGGGTTTGTGGAGTCTTCATCCATGGATGTGTTCCAAACTTGCCCAATGTCCTGTGCAACCTGATCTAACTTTGAAGGTAGCTCTGCTTTCAGCAGGGTCTGGACCACATGATGCCCAGAGGTTCCTTCACAACTACATAATTTTATGATCCTAAAGGTCTAAGGTCTCCTAAGGAACCCTTCACTAAGACCACTGCCATGATAGTTTTATTTTCTGCCTGTGAATAACATGGTAAATGGACAAGGTGAAAGGAATTCTTTCTGTCTTGTTAGTGGTCTGCAGAGGTGGGATTTAAGAGAACCGGCTATGGGGCTATATGACTGCAGAGGGTTTCCACTGTACAACCCTTGGTGGGGACTTACTCCAGGTGCCTGGACTCCGTGATCCAAGTCAGCAGAGCAGCTGAAGAGTTCTGCTTCTGGCCACAGAGGGTCTGCATCATCGAGGTGTAGACTACAAAAGTGATGCAGCACTGATGCAGCAAAGCTCTGTTGTAGTTGAAGGGTCCTTAGAATCCTTGGTGAGCCATTTTCACAGTGTAGCCAAAGGAACGCTGTTTCTTGTGATGGTTGTGGTACCTGCATGCAGCCTTGCAGCAGTGTGTCCCCTTTTCACAGTGTGTTGAGGAAGGAGATTCTCTTCCATCCAGTCATTGCCAAACAGTATTTTTCTCATTTTGAATTTTCAAAGTCAGGTGTAACAGTTGGCCCTAGAAACAGGCCTGAGGCTGCTGCGGTGGAAAGATGACTCTGAGAATGTCTGTTGCCTTTGAGAGGCCTAGAACTGCTCCTTCAGGGATGTTCTATTTGAAGGAATTCCTTCAACAAATGGTTGATGCACACGCGAAAGCCGGCATATCGGAAATGCTGAGGGTAATGAATCCACTTCTGTCCCATTCACTGAAAATTATCATAATGGTCAGAAATACCTGAAAGTATTGTGGTGACCCTTCATGGCTTACTGCCACAGGAGGTGTAATGCATAGCTGGCAGGGACAGGACTCTGTCCAGAACTACCAGGAGCACCTTTGTCAGCTGCTCAGCATCCCACTGTGTCTCACAGGACTCAGTGATGTCTCCAGGACCAGCGGTCTCCTTAAAGAAAGCTGAAGTCGTGATAATGACATTGGGTACAAAGGCTCCTGGGAGACTGACAAGCTGCAGAGATGAGCCATGTCCACAGTAGTGGATTTCCATTATGGCCTTAGTCACTGGCACTGCCACTCCAAGCCATAGCCCACGGTGTGCTGAAAGGCTGCAGTGTGCAAACTGCGTCCCCTTGGCACTGGGGGAGGTGTGCGAGTCCTGCCTTGGCACTGCCAACTTCAGCCTCTCTGCAGCCCACTGGGCACCCAAGAGCGCTGATGTTGAGCCCAGCTCCCACAGACAGTCCAAGGCTCCACTGTCATGTTTTCTTTTCCTCATTTAGCACTTCCCTGCTTCATCAGATTTGGTTCAAACTACTCTTCCTCCTATTCCATGACCAGTGTAATGCTGTTCAGGTTACATTTTAAGCCATATGATAACGATGATGGCATCTGGTGCAGAATCACCGACTCCTGAGACATGAACACTATTACAATGTCATAAGCTTTTTCCAAAGCAAATCTTTTTGTAAAAGTTGAGCTTTTGCTGGATGCTCTGTGCTATTGAATATTCTCTTTGCTAATCAGGTTAAAAAAGAAAGCCAGGGAACTTATTTTTCCTTTCTCCAGAGACGTCTCCGTGCACTTGACCTGTGCAATCATTTTTCACTCATCCTCTCCACTCCCTTTGTAATTTATAACATTCTTTTTTAGCAAGTTCTTGTAATCTTTTCAATACCTGAATGGCCAAGAGAGGGTTTTTAGAGCTTGCAGATATCTTTTTCTTGCCTTATACTGCTCCCAGTCCTCTCTGTCCACACTGACCTTTCCCAGCTCCTGGAGCATTCCTCCCTGGGTGGTTGCTTTCCCAAATAATGACAAAACCACCTGAATGGCAACATGTGCTAGTCCAAGACAATAAGGTGTTCAGAGTTCCTGTAACCTGCTAATGATCTTCCAGTGTCTCAGGCTAGTTTTTACTATTCATTCTTGTTCTGTCACGCTGTCTGTGTTTTCAGGCTAAAACTGAAACTCAGGAGTACTACTGGTAGTGTTACTGTTTAGCTACTGGTGAAATCTCTCCTCCCATTTTTAGAGTTTTCTTCTAGGCTTCTAAATTGCCAAAAATACAGGAGTTGTGAAACGTGGCCTGAGGCATCGCTTCTAAACCCTTGCAGCATCTCATCATTAACAATGCCAAATACAATAGGGGAAGCTGCACAATCATCTTGATAGGCCACTACTCCCCCTCCCCTGCCTCTTCCCTGTACACTGACAACTGTAGCCAGTCCCCACGACCCATGGACTGGTTTGAACCTTGATATTTAAGATTTCACATCCCTTTCTAAATATTTTATCATCACCTTTCATAAGTCATCATCTTCTCATTTCCAAACTCATTTCCAGTCTCTCTTTAGGTCTTGCTGAGCTCTGGATTTGTCATGTAGCTCCTCAGACTCTAACCACATTGGAAGAAAAAGTTTATCATTTCACTGGGACTGAATTTACTGCTGTTCATGTTTGCTAAATATCCTCTTGATCCACAGTTAATCTGTTCGAGTCTTATTACATAAACCTCCATAATTTTCTCTTTTATTTGCCCTTTCTCTTCATTGGTGTATCTTCAAAGCTCTTTAATCATTGCTGTTGATTGCCTCTAAATTTTGCCAGTTCTGCTCATATGGGTCAAACCCTTGATGGGTCCTATCTTCCTATCCAGAAGCCATTTGGCCCATTGGTCATTGAGTGTCCTAGTTGCACCAGTGCTGGAAGGTGGTTCTCATTCAAGCCTTCCTTGTCCTGGCTGATGGAGCCTGATGCTGGAAGCATGACTGGGTAACATGCTGAAGGGATTTTTTTTTTTTCCTATTGACAAGTGATGACTGCATCTCCTGTGAACTGTAACTTACCCTGCAGAAGATCTGAAGGCCAGACGGTTGGCGTGAGAGTCCTGTGTGACGCATTGATTTGCAGGAAGAAAGAAACAGTCTAAATATTTCCTTATTTTCCAAGGCTGGATGGATAGTTGCTGTCTTTCTGTATTGATTGAACTTTTGATACAGAGTGTTGCAGAGGAGATAGTTGCTTAGACAGCATGCGTGGGCATGGCCATGTGCCCTAATGAAGCTACAGAGCCTTTCACACAGCTATTTGGAAGTGATGCTAGGCAGAAAACCAGAGTCCAAGTGTTCTCAGCATTCTTTCCTTAGGTAAAATCTGCTCTGTTATTGATCTCTAAAAGGCAAATCTAACAACAGCAGACACATTTTTAAGGATTAGGAGCTTCCTGTGCAAGACAGTATGTGTTTTTAATACTTTAAGCTGACTTATGAAACTGGTAAACAATGTGGAGGGTGTTGTTGGATGACCTCTTTTACATGCCTGATCACTCTGTCAACATTTCTAATGCATTTGATATTTCCTTCTCATCAGGGTAGGATCAGTTAAGCAGTTGCATTTCCCAAAGCTCAGGTTGCATTTTGCTTTGTTCCACATTTCATGGTAATAAACGTTGACATAAATTTCTGTAGATTGCACATAAAGTGATTGTTAATTTATTCATGGTTGAAAAGGATCTTTCTATTTAAAAAAAAGAAAGAAAGGAAAAAATAAAAGAACAGAATAAGCTTCTCCAGCTTGCAGGATAAGAAATGCAGATCTTTCATGCCTATTTGTTTTGCACACAGTAATGACTGCTACATTTTGATTAGCAATCTTGACCTAGTTAAAGTGCTATTGTTTCTCTGTGTTCCTATTCTTCTAAAAGACTGTGGCTAGACATGATATTTTATAATCCATCAGATGTAAAATCTGCATAAAAAATATAATTATTGTGCTTCAGCAACTTGGACCAGAGCCCTGACGTTATATTTCTAGGCAGTACACTGTGAATAATATGGATGCATTTTTAGATTGGTATGTTCAGTTGGCAAGATATGTAATTTCTCCATAAGTGAAGGTAAATTGTGGGATTTCTAACATACTGATTACTATTCCAGCCTTGTTCCTAGCTAATAAGGATTAAGTGGATACTTGTCAGCCAAGGAACATCCTTATTTGTTACTACAAATTCAGTTTTAGTGGCACTTATTCCAGTAAACAGGGTAAAACTTGTGTTACCTCTCAGTCACCATTATTGACAGTGGTTCTTATGCCTAGGGACCAGCTGAAGCTAGGACACCAGAGCAAGAGGTCCTCTATAGACATCGAGTCTCTTCCCAAAGAGCTTGTGCTTAGAAAGGTGTGGGGTATGTGATCAGAGTGGTCCCAGGTCCTGAGAATATAAACAGGAGAGGAGTGAGACAGAGTGGAAGTGTGCTGGCTTGAGCTGCTGTGCTCACCAACAACATGGGGCTGAAGGCACCTGCTCATCCTTCTTCCTGGTCCCCTTCCCATGAACATACTCGGAGCAGGTGACATGAAGAAGAGGAGGCACCTGGAGCTGAGCCTGCACAAACAAGGCTGGAGCAGGAAACGGCATCTGCTACCTTTGCACAGCTCTTTGCAACTGTGATAGGACCGCCTTGACCCCACCACAGTGCTGTGAGGGCACATCTGCCCTTGGTTCTTCTCCCCATTGTGCTGTGAGCCCAGGGCCTCTGCTCTGTCACTCAGTACTGCATGAAAAATTAGTGTTGTTTCCCAAATCAGCATCATTCAGCAGATTGGACGTTCCTGAACTTGGAATTCTAAAATCTCTCTGAAGACTCTTGTCACACTTGCATTCGCAGCCATGTCAGGTAGAAGTTGCAAATGAAGACAAAAGATTAAAAATAAACATCCTCTTGCTGTGCAGAGAAAATGCAGAGCAGAGGGGCAGGGGAGAGGTGCTCAGAAGACGACAATGCTCTGAGGACAGACATCAGGTGAACCAGCTTCACTGGGTGGGGGGAAGAATGGGAATGGACAGAGCTGCCAGATTGGAGGTGTGTAGAAAGATTAGCAATGCCAGCCCTTTCTGCTGTTCCTATGCTGTACATCTGTAAGTCAGCAACAGGCTGTGAGGGTGCATGTGTGACCATGGTGTTAGGACCTGCAATGGCCTGGGAGGTGGCAGCTTGTAGATGATGACCCTCACTTTCATCCTTGCTCAAAGGGGTGAGAAAACAAAGAGGGCGTGCCTGGTCCTCCTCCCCTCCATTCTGGGGAGATGCCCACAACGGGGAGGCTCTGTGCTGGTGAACCCCAAACCTTTCTCAGTGGAATGGTCCCTGGCTCACCTCACCTCTGGACAGTACAGGAGGTGGCACTGCAGATGGCTGGCAGCAAAACACTGTTTGGGCAGAAAAGGGCAGCTGCTGTCATTCAGGATCAGGCCCTAACTCCCAAGAGTACCTCTCCAATCCAGCCCTGGGATGCAAAGGTGCTTTCACAGCATAAATAAGAAATCACATTCAGCATGTTTTCCTCCTCTGGAATGAATTCTCTTTTTTTGGCTGCTTTCACTGTTAGAATATTTTCTGTATTTTTCATGCAGTTGCTTTACCCCTTCCCCTCCCCAGGCACACAAAGGATTTTGTTTGCGGTGCAGCCATAGATACAGTCAGCATATATTGTGAGAACATCTAGGGAGTCCAACAGGGACCTTTTAAAGTGGATTTGTCTGCTGCTTCTATATTAAAAGCATAAAATCCAAAGCCGCCCCGTTAACATCAAAAGTATTACTCACTATCGCTGCTGTGTTGCCTGCTGCACGAAGTGTGATCACCGCTCAGGGTTTAAGTGAGTGACACGGTAGGACTTTCGTCTTCCTCCTTCCACCACACAAGCCAAGAAAACTGCAAACATGAGGAGGAAGATGTGAGAGATGGGAAAACAAAGATGGTAGGAGATCTCCCTTTTACATCTTCGGCTACTGGATATAAGTGGAGAATTAAACTGATAAAAATCTGTACTTTCTCTGTAATCTGCTTGGAGCATTTTGGGTTTTTCTGGTCCAGTTGTCTCTGGCTATAAATATTTTGAGATGACAGTCAGGCGTGTTACTAACATCTCCGTACAAGGCCAAGGATGGGTTGCACTGGGAAATGAATTTGTTTGGGGAACTGCAGTGACTGTGGAGATACTTGGGCAAGTCAGAGGGACCGATTGTGCTTTACTAACTTGTTCTGAGAGCTGTGAAAGTGCTGGATGGGTAACCTAGGACTTCTCTCAAGCACTGTGCTCCTACACATTGCTAAGAGAAGTAGAAAGCAAATTCTGGAAGTCCTGCTAAAGAAGCTGCAAGAAGCACACGCAAGCTAAGACTTTCAGTGAAAGTGAAACCAAATGGTCCTTATTGTTTTCTGCTGTCACCAGTTCTTGTCTTGGCTGTAGTGGGCAGCCCCTGTGGAAAGGAATACAAGGTGGCTGCGTATGGGTCATGTCAGAAATGGCTCAAAGATGTGTTAAAAATATTGTTGAATGTGGGTATTTTGGAGAAAACAATCTCTAAAGCTTCTCATTTTTCACAAATTGGGCTTTTACACCAAAGTTTTGGTTCCAGTTTCTGGAAAAGCTTTTGAGCCAGAGAAAAAAAAAATCAATTTTCAGCTAAATCCTCCAGTTTTACATGTAGTAAAACATTTCAATCAGAGGAATGTTGAAACGAAAGCCCTTTTTTTTCTTTCCCAAAAGAGAAATGATTCGATACGAGATTTTGATGAGCCCTAATTATTAGCTCAGCAGAACTCCTGCCTGGTGTCAGGAAGCAGTAGAGAAGAGGCTGCCTCTCTTAAATCCCTTTTAAGATTCAGAATAAGTTTCAAACAGAAATTAATTGTCCCTCTGCAGAAGACACGGTGTCACGCCACATTGTTTAGACCAAGTCATCTCTAGAGTTCGCCCTCCGCTGCTAACGTCCGCGAGCACTTTGTCCTGCAGCCGCCGCACGCTGTCGCACAGACATGCTCTCCAGGGGCTTAGCCCGGGCAGTTTTAACTTCAGCAAATCGATGCATCCAGCACTTCCTCACCGCAAGCGCGTGAGTGCCTGCCAGCTTGCCAGAGCCTGCTCAGCTCAAGGTCTTAGAAAAACACGGGCTGCCAGGAAATGCATCTGCTCTTTGGTGGCTGATAGAACAGCGCACACCTACCTGTGCGTGGAGGGCTTCCTCCTCTCCCGCTTACTGTCATGTCCCTCATTTCCCATCACAGAGCCTTTCAGTATTACGCAGTTCGAGCGGTTTGAGATGTGTAATCGACAGCCTGTTTGATCTGAGGAATTTGCCTTGTGTGTTATAGGAACTTTTGCTTTATGTTTAGTGACCCAAATCAATCCTGGCTTGTAAATTGGAAGAGATGGAGCTTGAAATCAGGCAAACTCTCTTTTTGTACTCTGAAGAGGCTGTGCTTTGCTTGGGGAAAAAAAGAGATCCAGTGCCGACTTCCCATCAGTAGTTGAAACTTGTAATTGCAAAGATTCGAGTGATCAAACTCTGCTCTGCTCCCCTCAGAAACAAAACTGGAGCAACGCTCGGGCAGCAGTGCCCCATAGAAGGCAGCGTACAGATGAGATGGCCAGACAGAGAGGCTTTGTGATGGACATGGCTCATCTCACTGAACAAGCACAAACCAGTCCCCCATGAACCTCCTGACACATAACCGGTACCAGCTCAGTGCAAGGAGGGAGAGGGGGCTTCACCCCTGTGGTCTGCTCACACCCTTCCCATGCCCTTGCCCTCCACGTCCCCAGCTCATGGAGGATGTGAAATCAGGACCTTTCCCACAGCCACAGTGAAGTATCCTGAGAGTCCCCTGCACTTTTGCAGCCTCATTTGCTCTCCTTTCTGTTTTAACGTGGGGACATCTATTGACCAAGGTGTTGCCAGCATTCAGAGGGCAGTGTTTGCAAGTTTTTGGGGAGATTTAATAAGCCAGCACCTGCTACTTCTTCTTTCGAAATACATACTGCCCTTTTTGGTGGGTGCTTTAGCAGAGCAGGTGTCATGAAACTAGCCCTGCAGCCCACAGCAAGGGAGGGGGCACTTGGTTAAGGGATGTGTCTGGAGATCATGGTGCTCACCCTGGCTCTGAGGCTGACGGGTGTGTGTCACGCGGCGAACTGCTTCACAGATCACCATGTCTGCTGGCAGCTGGTTCCAACACGGGAGAAAAGCAGCAGCTACCCGCAGCGCAGTTCAGTGCCTGCACTTCTAGTCGCGTCAGAAAGCCTGGGGCAGGTGCTCTGAAAACGTGAGGACATTTTAAGCAGTTCCCTCCGCTCCCAAACGTTGAGGAAAACCAAAATTAACTCAGGAAGGCGTATTAACGCCATAAAGCCTATATGTGTGGAGAGGATATATTATTCATTATCTGTTCAGCCTTTCTGTCAGCAACACATCTGAAAGCAAAACGTGCTGCCAAGTCATGTATTCTGGTGATCTGGGGACTTCCCCATTTCCCAGGAAGATTAATTTGGGGGCATGAGAATGATTTCTAATAAACAGATAGATGATGGTAAGAAGAAGTGCAGCTTACCGTTGTGTGCTATGTATGTTTTTTTCACAAAGGAAAGTACAGTGACTCATGTGTCAGAAGGAACACACCAACCAAAGACAGTCTGTGCTCTTTGCAAGTGACCACCGCTAACTCTCCTACCCTGGGGGACACCTGATGACTATGTTATTCTTGAAGTCACAGGGACCCCAGGTTTTTACAAGTAGGCACTGGCATGTCTGTCCTTAGGAAATGAAAATTTGAATCTGTGATTCAAAAGCTCTGCCAGAAACTTAACTTGAGGTGTGAGATGAGATTTTCGGTGTGAGAGAGAGAAATTGCAAGCTTTATTTTTGAGGACTAAACTCAGTGACCTGCTGATGCAATGGAAGGATAGGGGTGCGGAGGAAATAGGTATTTGTCAGTTGAGCTTTTTCCAAGCAACTGACCAGAATGAAGATGTTCCCACCTGGGGTTTTCTGGGAAGAGCCCTTACTTATAGATAAGTCTGGAATTGAGAAGAATGGGGGGGTACAACTGTTACCTGTCCATGGACTTCTGTACATGAGACAGCATGATACAAATAGTGGGATTGGAAGATCTCACATATCATCCTTCTGCACGTAACTGGAAAATTTGAGTTCTCAATGTTCCCTCTGCCCATCACAGCCTTCCAAGCTATCGCAGTTTGTACAGGCAGTGTTTTCTCTGGGTAGCTGTCAGATGATATTGCCCTGTTGCCTCCAAGGCTGGTGCACATCCCCCTGGGTTCAGAAAGGCAGGAGGTGAGCCCTGTCTTCCTGTGGAGTTCCCTGACATTGCTTACAGCATGTATGCCAACACACTGTGTGTGTGTGTGTGTGTTCGCTGCTTGGTGTGTGCACCTTTAACGCACTGACCTAAAGACAGGACACCCATGCTTGCTTAAAAGTGGTCAGTTCTTTTATAAGCCCTGTTCAGAGCAACTTCACTTGAGGGTATCTGCACTTCACTTGACGGAGCAAGCATGGAGTCCACACTTTTCAGCTCGTGGGACTACATCTTTCTTTTGCGTGCGTGGGGTGGGATCAGGTGGAGATCAGGTGGACAGAGCCACGAACCTCTTTTCTTTTGGCAGGAACACAGCAGTGGAAAGTGTTGCTGTAAATATTCGAGGAAAAGGAAATAGAGTTAAAGTTCTCAGAGTAGGATTGTGTGGGCTGGGTGTTTTATTGCAGATGTTTCAGGACATAAACAATCGGGGTTTAATGTATTAATATACGTCTGTGGAAAATAATCCAGCAGTACATCATGGGCCAGACCCTTGGCTGACACAACCTGACATGGCTCTGGTGGCTTCATTTTCAGTTTTGAACAAGTTAACATCTAACATCTTTGATTGTATGTATCTCTGCTAATATAAACCTATGTGAGATAGGGATGCGCGGATCCTGCGTGTGCTGTTAAAATATCTCCTACGACCTTTGGACTATACAGGAGCCAAAAAATGGTCTTTTGGATCATACTGAAATCATGAGAGTGAAATCCTGCAGCACTAGATAGGCACAAGACCAGATTTCATGACTGCATTAGTCTCTGCTGTCTAAAAATACTTTAGCTCTGTCTTGTGCAGTTAGATGGGAGCAAATCCAGGGCAGTGATGCCCCAAGCTTTGCCAGCTACAGCTCTGGCCATGTCCCTCTACTCACACTCCCGGGGGAAAGGGGAGTCTGTGATCAACAGCGTTGTCCAAAAAATGGGGTCGTTACCCACTGTGCAGGGCGCCAGTACTCACACAGACCGGAGGCATTTGCTTTATTGCATGTCTGTGCAGAGGTGGGTGCTGGGTGGCCATTCCACAAAGCCAGCTCACACAATCTACAACATACTCATCTTGTTACAGGGTTAGAAAAACCCACCTAAAGTTACGCTAATGGGTTAGTAATTACTGCACCATCTAGTATTGGTCAAGCATATTCAAACTAGCAAGCATGCTCCTTGAAGGACATGCTCCCATTTAATTGGGTGGGTGGTCCCAAACTCCCTCCTGCCACCTTTACCTTCCCCCTCCTTACTGCCCATTTTTGTTGCCTTCAGGCCTCCCTGGAGATTCCTCAGCTCTGGCACCTGCTGGGGCAGGAGCTTTCCCCTTTATCACTCTTTCAGCTCTTCTCAAAGGATACTTTTTAGCAAAGGGTGCTTCTAATCAGCCCTTTGGCTCTTCTTCAAATGCAGAGCTGCGAGCAAAGCAAGGTGGTGCACTGAACCCTAAATTAATCAGAGCCTGAGCACTAACCCAAACACCTTTCTGTCCCAGTGAAGCAGAAAATTCTACCTTATAGATATCAACAGGAGGCAGCAGTGCTGGAAAAGTGCTGGTGGCTGCAAGGAGAGGGGTGGTGGTGGCAGGGAGGTGTCTTATAACCTATTTTCCTACAGGTCTGCATGGTTTCATTGACTGAGAAAGCCTGAAGAGCTTTCTGTACTAAGTGCTGCTTACTTGCCCATTACCTTTCAAGATCCTTCTAGCAAATAAGACTACAGATTGTTTCTTGGGTGTCATCTAATTATATTTTTATTGTCTCTGTTTCTTTCAGCTCCAAGGCTCCTTGAAGAGAAAGTTGGTGGTAAATCTGTCACCTGTCAACAAAAGGCCCAATGGTGTTTCAGAGAGCTCTTTCCTTGACATTAAGAGGATAAGAGTGGGTGATAATATCTCAGTGGGACAAGGTGGACAACATGCTAACAATTGCCAAAACCAGTCAATGTCAGGAACAATGGCTGTAGGACAAGGATCACAAAGAAAGGCTGGCAACCTAGCAAACAATACGCACACTAGTGGGAATGGCATGTTTAATATGACTTTGAAAGAGGTAAAGAAAGAACCAGGAGAAACAATGTCCTGCAGCAAACACTTAGATGGCCAGACATCCCATGAGAACATGTTCCCTAACAGATATGTGGAAGATTCATGGGAACAAATGATGGATCTGGAACTTCAGGAACTATTTAATGAACTGACTAACATATCAGTGCCACCAATGAGTGATCTGGAGCTAGAGAATATGATAAATGCCACAATAAAACAAGATGAGTCATTCAACATTGACCTTGGGCAGCAGAGCCAGAGGGGCCCTGTGAGATCCCTGCAGATGGATAAGATGGTAATAAAAAGTGAATATGCACCAGGCATGAATCAGGCTCCTGTGGGCTCCCCACAGATGAGGCCTTCTTCTACAGGTCCAGCTTTCACTATGGCCACCACTGCCATGTCCACCTCTTCACCCATTCCTTCGGTGCCTCAGAATCAAACACAGGTATCACAGGTTTCTTCTGCATCCAGCCGGCCGTTGCCTAACTGGCAGGAAGTGTCTCATGCACAACAGCTGAAACAGATTGCAGCCAACAGGCAGCAGCATGCCTTGATTCAGCAGCAACAGCAGCAGCAGAACCAGACAGCCAACTGGTCCACTCTGTCTCCATCAGGACCTTCCCCCGGACCCTTTGTGCAAGAGAAAATCCCCAGCCCTTCTTTTCGCCAGCAGCAGTTTAGTCCACAAAGCTCAGCAATGCTTGGGGTGCCAGTGAATGGAAACCAGTCAAAAGGGATGAACAACTACGTTTATAAACCAACCACTCCCCAGAGCAACCCCATGGATATAATCATGCAACAGAAGCCTCAGGACCTCAACAGAAACTTTATCAACAGTGCTCAGCCACCACTAGAGCAGCACCATGGCAACACAAAGCCTTTGTTTCACTTTAACTCAGAGCAAACAAACCAGCAAATGCCTTCGGTTTTGGGTTCCCAAAACAAGCCTGCCCTCCTGCACTACCCGCAGCAGGCACAGGGTTCAGCCCCTGTGCAACAGCCGCAGCAACAGCAGCAGCAACAGCCGCAGCCTCAACCTGCTCAGCCTCTCTCGACCCAGTCTCTTCAAAGGCCACCTAATGTACCCCTAGCAATGCAGCAAAAAATGATGCTTCAGAAAATGCAGCAAAGCCAGCAAATCTCAGGTTTGCAGTATCCAGTCTCACAGCAGCATAGACAGGTAAGGAAAATTCCTCCTTCTTTTTTTTTACAGAGTCGTTCTGGCCTGAATAGCAAAAAGGCTTTTCCAGCCTGGCCTCATTCCTCCAGGTGATATGTACCGGTCGCGGATAACAGCCACCTCAGCACGTACCTCTGCATGTTCAGTGCCTATTCCTGTGTATCATGGATGCAGACGTGTAAGAATTTCAGGAAATTAAGGTTCATAGCACTTTTTTCTTAACACAGCAGAGTGAATTGTGCAGATATTTGTCAGAAACGTGAGGGAGTGGGGCAGATGCAAGTTCATATTGGACCCCTACCTAAAGCTCTTGTGAATGGCAAAATCTTTGTGAATGCCCACGTTATCTTAGATAATGTCTTTTACAGCTTTAATTTTTATGCCATCATTTTCCTCAGGGCGGCAGGGTTAGGAAATTCTGGTTTTAGATATTTTTTGACTGACATGACAGAAATACTTTTCCCACATTTGTTATCTGTTTGGCAAAGAAAAGCTAAAACTTATCTGTGAGTTTTATGAACACCCATCACATATCTGGGAATATTCTGTGGAAAAAATGCAAGCTGAGATGCAAAGGTGAAGGTTGCCACCAATATGTCTATAACTGTATACCATGTGGCCAGGTCCCATGTGTTATCACTAGACAATGCTCTGCCAAAATCAGCCACTATAGCTCAGTTACGCCATGCACAAGGATCCCAAGTTTCAGAACTGCCAACCCAAGTTTGAACACAGAATCTCACTGTACCCCAGACACTGGGAACCAGGTGCTAAAACACATCAAACGTATCTGACCTTGGGATTTTTAAGCCACTCTGAGTAGTTTTGGTGGGGCTCAGCCTCAGCACATTTGAAGGTACAGAGTGGCAATATACATGTGGAGATCATTTGGGGGTGTGAAAACCATCTCTAAGAAACTACTGAAAAGTGAAAGCCTAAGTCTTCTGTCATGTCCCAGAGAAGCAGCATTGTGAATTAATTGTTCAGAACTGGAGTTTCTTCACCAAACTCTTTGGGTGAAGAGTCTGATGTTTAAGAAAAGAAAGAGGAAAGGAAACACATTTGTATGTATGGGCACCTGTCTCCTTTTAACTCGTTTAAATTCCCTGAGAACTAACTATGACCTTCTCTAAAAGAAAATCACTTAGCATGAGGTACCAGGTGAAATCCATGGACAGGTGGGGTGATGTTGCTTTTTTGGAAGATGCTTGAGAATGAGCATTGGCAGGAAACAAGCCCAGCTTTGCTGTTTGATGAGAGGTCTCTGCTGGCTGTTCCTCACCTTGGGCCACTGTGCACTCTCTTCTTAGGCGCCTTTCCCCGTTTTCTTAATAGATTGGCAGCAGGGTGAATTTTAACAGTTCCTTCATTCAGCCATAATGAAGCTTCCGGCAATCTGTCAGCACAGGGGAGACATGCAGGACTTCTGCAAACTACTGTTTTTCTGGAAAAGAATATATAAGGTTACATTCTGGAAAGGAATAAAAAACTCTGAGAGCAACGCTGGTTGAGGCAAAGTTAGCTCCTTGCTCCATGTCCTCTTGGGCTGCTGCTCAGGGTGGCAAGTCAATGAGATGGTACTTAGCAGTTTGACTGTGGTAGTACTTGCAAGATTTATCATGAACATAGCAGCATCTCTCACCTGTGCAGCCACAGGATCTTAGGCTTAGAAAAGTTGCCCGAAATGAACTTTTCCAAACTTCAGATATTATTACACCAAAGAGGGAGTTTTGCCTATCACTACAGACTTCTGCAAGTAACTTTCCAAAGTTTCCTGTCATCTGACAGCTTTCCACAGATAGGTCTGCAGGACATGGCTATCTGACCCACAGCACACCTGAGAAGACGATAAACTTTGTAGGCACAGATAACAGGGCTTTTGCTGTAAGAATGCTGGCTTTGTTGTTCTCTAGAGATGTAACTGGAATTTTTTTAGAGATCCTTAGCTGTTGTTTCAAAGTTCTGCTGAAGTTAAGAAAAACAGGTAAAGTAGTCCATAGCTGATGGAGCTATCTTTAGAAATACAACTGGGTCATAAATTATAGTGTTTTGGAAAAGTTTGAGTATAACCATTCACCTGGGAGAATTTATAAGTTCTGTGGACTCCTTTAGCTCCTTCCTGCACAGCTGCAAGACCCTGCCAACCCCTTGGTCAGGGCCCCCTTGCCCCATAAGTCCTGTCTGAATATTAAATCAGAGCAGGAGGACACACCACTAGTGTTATCTTCCAATAAAGATGACAAAGGTCAAAGCAACCTCTGGGATCAACTCCTGATGAGTTTAGCTATGGGAACATCACCTCATATAGACCGCACGGTCTTCTTTACTGACTATGTCCCACCTCTGAGGCTTCCCACACATCATTAACAGTAATGCATGCTGAATTACCAGCATTTACTAATTAACTTCATGATTAATATTTATTTTACTCATGCCTTATTTCTTCATGAGGAATCAAGGTTTGATTCTGCTTGGCAGTGTTCAACTCCTCCTCAGATGATTATAATTTGTGGACTGTAAGGACCATCTCAAAACTGGCTGGAATGCTTTGTAGCCGGAAATGTGAGTGCACATTCATAAAGGGCTGCAGTGACATTGCATCAGATAACACTGGCTGCAACACTATAAATTCATGTTTTCAGCTGAACCAGCTCACCCTCTGGATTTTTACTCCCCAAGCTTTAAGATCCCCAAAACCCATTTGAACTTGGCTTTATCAGCCCAAGCTGGCTAGCTGGAAACGTAAGGCTTATAATTTATTTGCTTGTCACATTCACTTTGTGTCAAGTTGGAGCCAACTTGTAGTGGGATTTGCTAATTAGACATCTTTTGCCTCTAGGGAAGAGTCATAAAAATGATGGAAATCATCTCAGTTTCCTGGAAAGTTGATCTGAATGAAGGGTTTGTTTGCTTCTCTGTTCCATTTTCCATTGTTGTAGTAAAGATTCACCTTTCCATTGTCTGTCAGGATGCAGCATATGCAGAGTCATGAGAAAACTCTTAGAAATTCAGAGTTCCCTTTGTTTAGGGGATAATTGGAAGCTCCAAGTTGTCCACAAGTTTAATCAGGTTTGCAAAGCTCATACAGGGCTTGGGCTGATTTGGGGAAAATCTGTAACAAGGCTTGGGTAGAAGTTTGAAGTTTAACTTTCTCCTAGAAAAGAAACTTAGTCCTGTCAGTGAGAGATTCTTCTGAGCAAAACACTTCAGGTTTTTAACTAGTTTAAGAAATTCCACACATATTTTCCAAGTTTTTGATCAGTCATAAGACTTGGACAATTAAGATACATTAGTCCTCTGTGAAGAAATTACATAAAAAATAAAATAATTTTTTAAAAGAGCAAAAGAAAAAGCCTGTATCTACTAAATAAAATATTATTCGTCCCCTTCTGGTTTTTTTATTCCACTTCATTCACTCAAGGGAGGGAAGAAAAGAGAGCTGAGCTCATGAGAATGGGAACCCTAATGGAGCAGGGCCACTCTGGCTTCTACATGTGGGCATGTTTAGTCTTGCCTTTGGGGACAAGGATAATACAAGGAATCATGAGAGCTTCACCGCTCACTTTACACAAACAACCAGTGACCCTTATTTTTAAGGCTCTGGAAGTGTCAGTGTTGTGCATTTAGTTACAACCCACAGCAGTGTTTCCCTTTGCAGAGCTCAGGGACTTGTAGTCCTCATGCCTTTATAACTGCTTTGGGGATGGGATTATCTTCTCCTTTTCTTTTCTCTTTTCTCTTCTCTCTTTTTTTTTTTTCTTTTTTCTCCCTCAAGAAACCAGGAATGTGGTGTGATTAGTTACAGTTTGTGGCTTTTTTTGTCCTTACTTGCCCTAATCGGGTCATGCATTAGATGATTATTTTCTTCACCAGGTCTTCACAGGCTCCTTTTAAATCCAACCAGTCATCACAAAATCATACCAAGCAATCCCTTCTCCAGTACCTGCACCAAGCATGAGTGTGCCCTACGTGCCTCTTGCCTCCATGGTTTTCCACAGGAAGTCTTTGTATTTTGCAGCATGTGATCAATAGCCTCTGAGATACTCCATGACCCAGGGACACAGCATGGATGCATCTGGCTGGAGAGTGGCAATGGTGCAGCACTGCACTGAAGAATGTGCCACCAGAGAGGAACTTGCTCTCAGGGGAGCCCTGGGTGCTGAGGTTACCCTCCTTGCAGGCTCCCTCCATTACACCAGACCTTAAAATGCCCAGAAAACCAGTGCTTAACTGATCTATATTCATTCTCCAAGGGACAGGGATATTTGAACTAACCTGGCAACTCTGCAGAGATGCTGAGACAGATTCCCCTCTTGTTTTCTCCAGTGTAAACCCAGAATAATTTAATTTATTTTCAAGAGAGCACAAATGGACTTACAACAGCATAGTAAGCAGCAGGGTATGGTCTTATACCTTTTCTTTTTAAGGCATAGGCACCATACGAATTTAATAAGAAGTGCATGTTAAACCTGTCAGGTTGTTAGAGTGCTATGTGAGGAAGAAACACCAGGAGCAAAAGATCTAATGGCTTTTCTTGAAAGCACAGATAGAAAAACTCTTGTTATCGTTCACTGCTGAGCGATAACTTATACCTCTAATTTAGCTTCCAAAATTTCTCAAGGAAAATGTGGCTACTTTGGATGATTCATTTAAAACCAATATTTTCCTAGACCTTTGTGTTTACTGCTAAAGAGGAGCATATTTTGATGAGGCAACCTCTCTGTTTTCAAGCGTGAAGGAATTATTTTGCAAATATTTGTGAAATGAAGAGAGAAAACCTAGAGTGACTTGTGGTAATTGGGACAAACCGGGACTTAAATTTGACTTAGATCATAAATAACAACGATTCCAAGCTTTTGGAATCTGCAATAATAGAAACTGTTCCATAGTGTAAGAAAATAACAATGTGACCTTTCTTTCAATGCTTGCTATAAAAATAATATTTGTTTGACAGCTTTTTTTGATAGCTCCATTTTGGTCACATTCCTTCATGCAAGGACTTCTGAATTAAATATTCTGGATAAAGACTTGAGTATGTCTCAATAACCACCATCGATTGCAAGGTCATAGCTGATTTATGAACACAAAACCAGAGAGAAAATGTCGTAAGTTCCTGTATTGTTATGGTGGAAAGTTGTCTTGGTAATGCCATATATCATTCACGCTCAGTTTGCTGAATGAAATCTATGGAGAATCACACTGTGGATGGTCAAGCGCTGAGATGTCCTGAGTTTCAGGGAAGCTGTGGCTGCCCCCTCCCTGGCAGTATTCAAGGCTAGGTTGGATGGGGCTTTGGGCAGCCTGGGCTAGTGGAGGGTGTCCTGGTCCACGGTGGGGTGAGGTTGGAACTAGATGGACTTTGGAGTCCCTTCCAACGCAAACCAGTCTAAGACATTGTGATTCAAAGGTTCAGAGATACTGCCTGCTCCATACTGCTTATTGAACTCTTTGCTTGAAATACTCACATTGGTAGAATAGCAGAATGTTAACCAGTTAGGCCAAATGCTTCTGGGTTTTCAGATTTAGGATGTAGTTGAGGTAGTCCCTGTTGTCTCATTTGGGATGCTTTTTGAAGGTTCTTTCATGAAGGTACCAATAAAAAAAGTCATTGCACTTGCTTGGATGAGTTCTTTGTTAATGCCACCACACTGAAATCTCATTAATTGTTTATTAGCATTGTGAAAATGCTTGTGAGGTCCATTGATAGGACAAAATGCTCTGTGAAAAACGGTATGAATTCAAATTTAAAATGGTCCCTGTCCTCTTCTGTAAAAATCAAGGAAAAGACTAGTTTTACGGAACGAACTGGAAGGGTATCAGCTTCTACCAACCCACATGTCTAGAGATGTCTACTAGAGGACCACGGTGATCCAGACAGGACATGAGTTTGTGCATATGAGAAGAAAGAGGTGTAACAAGACAAGACTGGGATAAGGAACTGTGAAGGTGCAATGCTGACTAGGAAACAAGGGGACAGGCACATTTCAGGTCTGCTTCTCTGCTACTAAGCAAGTTAGTCTGTCTTAACCTATGTCATCAATGAAGCTAGGATATCTGTGAGGGCTTCTTACCTGGTTGAAGTGAGGATTTCTGCTATTGCTGTGTGTGAATCTGAGGCCAGAGTCAAGCCCTGAATCAACTTCCTGCAGGGATTTTGGAAAGGGAGCCTGGAAAAACAGTATCATTCCACAGCCATTTGGAGCTGGCATGGTAAAAAACCCTTTCCTGTAAATTTTTGCTTATTTGTAGGCAATTTATGAATACCTTAAGAAGTCAGGGAACAGAAAAATTTTAATAAGCCCCAGCTCCCATTTCTCTCCCTGAAGTCTTCCTATTATTTTAATTCACTGAAGTCCTCAAGAGCAAGTCCCAGTAATTTGTATCTCTAGGGGTTCAAAATGAAGAAATATTTTAATGGCAAATATTTATTTCTCCATTCAGCCACTTTTACTGCTGGTGGTTTTATGGTGGGGACCTGCCTCAGGCCACAGACGACTGTCATTAAGACAGCAACAGACCTAGTAACGTTCCTTTAATGTGAGTTTTTCGTGGGTGAATTTACCATTTCTATGTGATGCCGATCCAGAAAATCAGCCAGATGCTCCAACAGAACTAATCCAGAACCATCTGCCTGCTTCTTTTGCTGCCTGCCTGTTCCTGGTAATGTACACACGCAGTGCAAGAGACAGCTTTTGCCCTGAAAAATTTATAATGTAAATAAGCAAGCCAGCCAACCTTGAGAGGAAGGAAATGTTACTGTATATTTTAGTTATTATTATATATTTGGGGAAGAAGAGAGGGAAGCTCTCATCTAAAGCTGTTACAATCAATCCACTGGAGTTGTTGGATAAAGACAGAAGTAGCACATTTACCATTGCAGAGGAATGCTCTGGCAGAATCTGGAGTTGAACTAGACCCAGTGTCAGTCCCAGAGACACTTCCCTTGTGTCTCAGGATGGTGTCTGAACCTGCCACTCCCCCAGTGCTCATCTTGACCTCGGCCCTTGGTCTGATAGTCTTCTCTACAGACCCAGCATCCACAGCTGTGAGCCTGCACCATTGCCCAGAAGAGACTTCTGGAACACTTGAAACAGTGTTTGCTGCCCCTTTTTCCCTCTGTACCCATAGATTGATGGCAAAAAGCCCATTCAGGTGCACTCAGCAGCTTGCCAACTTTCCAAGGGGCCATTGAGATACCCATGCATGGGTGGGCATGCTCTGGCTATGCCTGAGATTCTGCTTGCCACCTTGTGTGTGGGAAAGGAGTGGGGTGTTGAGGGTAGCCTCAAGCCACATTGAGCAGTCCAAGCATGTTGACTTTGTGTCACCTTCAAAAAGGGTCCTCACTTCTCTGTCCCCACAAGGCTCTGTTATGTGAAGCCCCAGCTGGAATGCAGAGGGGGTGCTGAGTGCCAGAAGCATATGGTCCTGAAAAGACAAGCACTATGGCTGGAGAGGGAGGGAATGGTGGACAACTGAATGCAAGAAGGAGTCTGGGTGCGGAAAGGGCAGAAACTGAAGGTAGGAGAAAGTCAGGAAGCAGAAAGTTTAGTGCCAGGGAAAGAAACAGCCGGGTGGTACCAGATCCTGATTAGGACAAATGTGATGGGGGAGATGGAGGTGGGAAGACAAATAAAGTGGGTAAAGGAATAAAGAGTGGGAAGGGTGAGAGTTCAAGGGTGGGAAGAAACCTGGAAAACCCTAAGAGGGTGAAAATTGGGTTTGGATGAGGGGGGATGAAGGAGAAGAATTGGCAGCTCAGGAGGAGGAAGCTGAGAGTGATTCTGGGAGCAGGCAGAGGATAGCAGGGGATCCGAGGGTGAGAAATGGTGTGGGGGGAACGGGGAGAGTGGGAGCTACTGTTGCCCAGGGGAGAGTGGAAGATTGGTAACACTTAAAAACTACCAGTTTCTGTATCCTGTGGCAGGAATAAATGAGAGGGCAGAGGGGCTGTCTGTCCAGCAGTTCCCAAAGTGTCCGTGGGATGTCTTCAGCACACTACACATTTCACCCTGCCAGTCTCCATCAGCCAGGGAGACATGATAACCAGCACATTTGTCTCACTGGACAAAATTAATACATCCCATTCTCTGGTTTTCTTCCTTCAGGGGACCCTCCAGCTATTCTCCCATTCTCGGCTGCAAATGTAGTCATTGAATAACCAACCTGTTAGAACAGAATATTCAGTTGGAAAGGCCATACAATGATCATCTAGTCCAACTGCCTGACACGTTCAGGGCTGTCCAAAAGTTAAAGCCTGTTGTTAAGGACATTGTCCAAAAGTCTCTTGAACACTGGCAGGCTTGGAGCATCAGCCCCCTCTCTAGGAAGCCTGTTCCAGTGTTTCAAGTTTCTTTCTCCCTTGCAAATGATGGAAGAGTGAGAATGATGGAGACTGAGTGGTCCTCTCAGGCCCTCACAAGAAACTGTGTAGTCCATTTTGGTTGAAAAGTTCCCCATGATTGACTGATACCAAAGTACCTAAAATGACCAAGGAAATGAGGAAGATGGTTATTTCTGTGAAGCCAGTTTGTTCAATAGGTAGGAGGGACCTGGGGGTCCTGGTGAACAACAGGATGACCACAAGCCAAGAATGTGCCCTCATGGCTAAGAAGGCCAGTGGCATCCTGTGGTATATTAGAAGGAGTGGGGTTAGTAGGTCAAGAGAGGTCCTTCTCCCTCTGTACTCTGCCCTGGTGAGACCACCCCTGGAATATGTGTCCAGTTCTGGGGCCTTCAGTTCAAGAAGAACATAGAACTCCTTGGAAGACTCCAGCTCAGGGCCACTAAGATGATGGAGTGGAACACCTTCCTGATGAGGAAAGGCTGAGTGAGCTGGGCCTCTTTAGCTTGGAGGAGACTGAGGGGTGACCTTATTAATGTTTATAAATACATAAAGGGAGAGAATCAAGAGGACAGCGCGAGGCTCTTCTCAGTGATGTCCAGCGACAGGTCAAGAGGCAACGGGTACAAGCTGGAGCACAGGAAGTTCCATGTGAATGTAAGGAGGAACTTCTTCACTGTGAGGGTGACAGAGCACTGGGACAGGCTGCCCAGAGAGGTTGTGGGGTCTCCTTCTCTGGAGACATTCAAACCCCACCTGGATGTGTTCCTATGTGATTTAGTCTAGGTGAGCCTACTCTGGCAGGGGGGTTGAACTAGACGATCTTTAGAGGTTCCTTCCAACGCCTCATGTTCTGTGATCCTGTGATTCTGTAACATGTAAGAGGAGAGACTGAGAGCTTTCCATAATTCTGTGAAGATGGGTTAGATGTACTCTCATAGTCTTTTTCCAGTCTTTTCTATAATTTGTGGTGGTTGCAAGCAGAGCCACAGCCTGGCTCCAAGTGAGTGATGAATGACTAAAGGATTTAGTGCTTTGGTTCTGGTTAGAAGAGCATCCAACTTTATCCATTGCAGAACTAGATTTCTCCAAATGACTGTAAACTGCAATCCCAGCTAAAGCTGGCTTTGCTGGGGTGACTCCAGTCTTGTCTGGTTTCAGCTGGAATGGAAAAAAAAAGAAAAAAAAAAAAAGAAAAGAATGGTGCTTTTTTTTTCCTACTGGAACTGGTAAAAGACTTGGGAAGACATAGGGATTAGCAGAAGTATTGGGAGCTTCACAGCCTAAGTGCAAAACAGAGTGGGAGGAGGGAGGGTGGGAGTGAATTCTGGCTATCCTTCCTTAATCCAAAGCTGTCTGCTCCTTCCCAGGCTATACTTCAGTGTCATACACTTGCAAATTCACTCCAGGAATGAAAACAGACTAACTTTAAGCTTGTTCCCAAAGCTGCAAATTTGTCCCTGCTGGGTGTTAATTTAACTGCTTCCAGGGCACCAGGATGTCTACTAGTGTTCGATTTTCTTCCTTTCTTCTTTTTTTTTTCCCCACATCTGGTGTTGTGAAAACTTCCAAGGCACCATGCAGAAGAGTGATGGACTGACCACTTTTAACCCTTTCTGCAGCATGCCAAGCATGAACCTTCCTGTCCCTCTCCCTGCCATGTTTTGTCCCTGCAGCAGAGCCCATGGAAATTGTTAGCAATGTGATCAACAGGTTCTAAAGAGGGTCTCATGAGCGTTTCATAGGCTGAGAATCGAGCCTTTCTTCAGCTATATCGCCCTCTGTTTTTCCCCTGAACAAACCTAGCTAAACAGTAATAACTGGATTTCAAAAATTTCCAGCCGGAAGAAGCAGGTTTGGGGCAGGGAGGTATTTTTTTCCAAAATATTTCTTTTTTTCTCTGGCTTTTATCTGGCGTTGCCGCTTCCTGGCGGGGAGGCCGCTCAGTGCAGGAGTTTTGCTTGTGTTATGGCAAGTGACAGTCTTTTCCTGTTGGCTTTTATTGTGGCATTTGTTCTGTAGTGGCTGCATTAACTGTTTGTCTGCCAGATCACCTGAAATAGAGCAAATTTTGAACAATTTGGGTGTTTCATTTCCAGTCATAGCTCTTGTACTTTACCTGACTTTCTCTGCTTCGTTTGCGTTCTGTTGAAGAAGTTCTTTGCATGTCCAGCTCCATAGTCATTAATGTATCCCTACCAATAGCATACAGGCTGGCTTGGCTTTTTTCTTTTAGTCTTTGACTAAAAAAGCCAAAACTTTTCCCAAAAAAAAAAAAAAGCCAAAGGTACTTGAAACCCAAATTCCTCTTCCAATTTGGCCTGTTGTGCAGTGCCAGACTTATGGCACAAAGAGGGTCCAAAGTCACAGAATCACAGAACATTAGGAGTTGGAAGGGACCTCAAAAGATCATCTAGTCCAAGCCCACTGCCAGAGCAGGATCACCTAGATTCTCCTAGACTCACTAGTCCTCCTTTGTTGTCTTCCTCTCAGCCCCATCATTACTTTTAAACCCTCAGCCTTCCTTCCATACTTCCATCCCAGTGACTGTCCCTTCTCAAGCCTTGTTTCTCTTCAGCACCCAACTCTGGGGAGCTGAAATAACATGGAGAAACATCTCACAGCAACGTGGGCTGCTGAGCACATGGGAAAGCAGTGATAACCATCACATCTGTGTAGAACACCCAAAGACAAGCCAGTCCTTGATTTTGGCATCTTCTCATCTTCATGTTGGGTTTTCACTGCTGAGTTTTATTTTTAAAAGAAGTAAATAACTCTCCATCCATAAATTACAGGCCTCTCTGGTAAAAATGAGATCTACTTCATGGGCTAAGTACAGCTGTCTTGTCAAAATCTTGTTTCATATTCAAAGTGCTATCAAGTGCTTTTTCAGAAGCAGCACTTCTCTGTGGGCCAAGCTCCTGGACCCTGTGAAGCATTGGAGCGGTTCTTCAGAAGGATTTTCCACAGCTGTATGTATGCTGCATTTAAAAAAAAACAACCACCTCTTCAGATTTTTAATCCTGCCTGAAATGGTTTCTGGAGTGCTGGACTCACCACCTGAAAATACTAATGAAATTTGGTTTGTGGAGATACAATTATTCATCTCCCTATTAGGCCTGAGCTTTTGAAAGCTTCAGAGTAGGACTTACATGTCCGTAGCCAAATTATTTATGCAGATCCAAAGAATGTCAATCCAAACCCCATATATCTTTAACATATCCACCCCTGTTTTTCTCCTAACAATTTTTCCAACTGGTGCACCTAGTAACCATGTATGAAACTGTCCCTAAGTAAATTTAGGCTGGAAATTAGCAGCACATTCCCAGCAATTGGAGAAATTCTTTGACTTTCTCAAGGAGAGTGCTGGTGGCCAAAAACCTAACTGCTTGTAAGATAAAATTTAGAATAAATGTCAGTTGATGTGTGACAGCAAGGCACTCAGATCCCTTTCTACTCCTCTGTTTTCATAGCAAAGACACAATAGAGTCCTCCCACTGTCGCCTCATGTGGCCCTTCCTTTGAAGAGCTGAGTGGGGAGTTGTCTCAGTGACTACTAAGTGCAGTGGAGTAAATGACAGGGCTAGGGACACCTGACAGACTTACAGATGTTTAATTGCAACATGCATTTAAATATACGGTCTACCATTGTTATGACCTCCGAGGATATTTTCCCTCTCTTCCTCCCAAAGAATCCAAACCAAATTGAAAGCTAGTCAGTTGGTACAGTAATTGTATATAAATTTGCATATGAATCATTAATTCAAATCAAGCTGTGGAAAAAATTAAAAAGGCTAAAAGACCTTTGGACATTTGTGTGAAGATCACTGCACTTGGTACCGGGGAATATAGAAATGCTTGGACTGTTTGCTCAAATGGGCACAATGTTAATGAATCATTTTAATCACCTTCATTATAGTCTTTCAAACAGAGGAGACTACTATGCAAAACCAAGCCTGACAAAAACAACACACACAACCCAGAGGCAATTGTGAGGCTGCTAATTAGATAACTTTGTCTTGATATTTGCATGTGAGCCCCTGGATCTGGATAACATCCTACGTTATTCTCAGGGCAAGAAGCAAGCAAGGGAAGGACTTGGGGTGCATGTCCTCTCAAATCCTGTTTTCAAGGTGCCTCTTGGTCTCTTGCATTCCCTGAGGTAAATATTAGGGAGAGTCTTTACTGTGTTTTTCCCATTTTTTCCTTATCTCTCTGGTCTTTTTGTGGCAACGGGAGCTGGGATTATGCTATAAATGTTAGCTAAAAAAATAGATAATAAATGCCCAGATTTTGTGTTATTTTAGCCACACAGATGCTACAAGCAAAACCTAAACCAAATTAAGTTCATGCATGAATATCAGTATGAATGCTGAGATAGTACTGATGGCAGAAGTAATGAAATTACATAATATGTTAATTGTTTTCTACACACTAATTCATCCATAAAGCTTCTGAGAAGTGACTGTAACTATTAACTGTTCTGTGAAGGTTAAAAATCATGATGGTAAGATCAACACTTTTTTCTTCCACAGACGATAAAGTTAAAGCATCAGAAATATATGTGGTGCATCTAAATAGGTGTCTTGGCACAAAGTGACTGAGTCAAGGAGAGATGAAGTAGATCAGCAGTTGTGAAAACAGGCCATCTATTTAGATGAGTAAATATGGCTTTAATATTAGTCTCCAAAATAGGGTTGGACTCAGTATTAGCATAAAGTTTGCAGTTTTTATAAATTTTTCAAATTAAAATGTTTTTGACCAAGCACTACCCCATCAAAAATTCAGATAGGGAAAGATTCCTAGACATGTCAATGAGTATTTTCAAGAAACTTCTATTTAAAGAGTTAGAGGTTCCTGAAATCTAAGTGGTCATAATTCCATTTCATGAATATTTAAATATATATAGCTTAAGCCAGTTTAAAAATTCAGAGGTTTACATTCCACATTGAGGGAGGCTGTATGTGTCAATAAGTGTGAGTGATAAAAATGAGTTCACATATGCTAGAGTAGAAACTTTATACTGCACAAAATGGCAAATAGATGCAAAGGTGAGACCCACACTTCTTAATGTACATCACAGGAGAAATTGATTTCACACCAGGACTTCTCAATTTGCATTTCAACTACTTTATACGTACCTGACCCAGGTGCTGCACATGCAACAGGGCAATCCCAAGCACAACAGGATGGTGTAGAATGGACTGAGAGCAGCCATGAGGAGAAGGACTTGGGGTGTTGATGGAGGAAAAGCTCAACATGAGCCGTCAGTGTGTGTTTGCAGCCCAGAAAGCCAACCATATCCTGCATCAAAAGAAATGTGATCAGCAGGTCAAGGGAGATGATTCTGCCCCTCTGCTCTGGTGAGACTCCACCTGGAGTACTGTCTCCATGTCTCCAGATCTGTGGTTCCCAACATAAGAAGGACATAGAGATATTGGAGCAAGACAGGCTGAGAGAGTTGGGCTTGTTCAGCCTGGAGAAGAGAAGGCTCCAAGGAGACCTTATTGCAGCCTTTTAGTACCTAAAGGAGCCTACAGGGAAGATGGAGAGGGACTGTTTGTAAGTGCATGGAGTGATAGGACAAGGGATAACGTGTTTAAACTGAGACAGGGCAGAGTTAGATTAGATATAAAGAAGAAATTCTTCCCTGTGAGGGTCGTGAGGCCCTGGCACAGGGTGCCCAGAGAAGCTGTGGCTGCTCCTGGATCCCTGGCAGTGATTAAGGCCAGGTTGGATGGGGCTTTGGGCAACCTGCGCTAGTGGAGGGTGTCCCTGCCCATGATAGGGGTTTGGAACTAGTTGGTCTTTGAGGTCCCTTCCAACCCAAACCAGTCTGTGGTTCTGTGATTTTATGACCAATTTACACAGAAGGCCAATCTGTTTTCTTGTATGGCAGCACAGAGGGCAGCCCTATCCTTCCTGAAATGGTAATCAAAATACTGTTCACAACTGCTGTGTTACATAAGCAACATAAAACCTTATATTTAAATATCTTAAGTTTCAGAGCAATGCTCTCAGAGGTTGGGAAAAGCAGGGTTGTGTTCCTCGTTCAGACTCAAATCCCCCTTCTTGTCCATCAGCTCTGCGCATTACTGAGGCCCTGTAAGAAACACCTGGGCAAGTCCTGTAATGAACGAGAAGGAAATGCAGTCTGCACTCACCTGAAATACCCTCCCCAAGGTTGCTCAAAAAGGCAAAGAGAACAGCAGGAGTCACTGCAGTGGAAGACCAAGTGAACATGTGTGTACACACACATGCACACGCGCGTAGGGGATAATGTCACTGTATTGCTAGCGTGTTTGCACCCCAAACACCACCTGCAATCAGTGCATCCAGCTTGACCAACATGTGAAAGGGAAGAAGCAGCTGCCTTGTAATTAATCTGAGACTTTTCAGACAATGAGGTGGTATGAGAGAAGAAATACAGACAGAGATCATGAATGACATGGGGGAGATGAATAAGGAAGAATTAATTACTGCTTCTCCCAGCAGGAATGCTGTAACCACCTAATGAAATTGTCAGGCAGCAAAACAAGCAAGAGGAAGGCATCTTATACTTAATACTGGGGAATACTTGTGGTAGGCATCTTTGCTGCACAACATTGTACAAACGGTAGGTATGGATTTGAAGCAGGGTTTGGGCAAAATCAGTAGGAATATTTGTCGTAACAGGCAGTCAGATACCATGAGGCAGATGCAAAGTTGTACTCAGAAAATCCCTACCTAATTGGCAGAAGCCAGAAGATATATTAGAGACAGTCCCAGCATATAGCAGCTCAGTCCATGTCTGACCATCTCGGTCATTCTGACCACTGTAGCACACACTTTTCTCTCAAGTCACAGAAATAACTCAATATCATAGCAGAAAAGGCTATTGATACAAACAATGCCAGAAACAGTGCCTGATCTGGGGGAAGTTCAGCTTAGCCATGTCTTCTCCACTGAAGTTTAAGATCACATCACCTACCAGCCCCTCATTGTGGCAGTATTTTTGCCAGTTGACTGTTCTCCAGTTGACCGGGCCCATTTTGGCCCAGCAGCCCCAGGGCTTGTGAAAGTGGATCTCCTGTTTGCTTTTGAGCTGTGAGAGTGGGCACAGCAATGTAATCCTGAGCCTTACCTCTTGGAAAGGGGTTTTTTACAGATGGCAGCTCTAGGAGAGCTTCGATCCCCCCAGCAGTTTCTACCGGTGTACGCACCCCTCCTCTTGCTGCCTTCAAGGCAAGTTTAATGACCACTTGCAGTGTGGCAAAAATGTCCTGAGGAACACAGGGAATGGAAGGGAAATGGTGATTTTTCAGCCTTTTATAACTCATCCAAACTGGAATGGCATTCCATGGAGAAGCCAAAAGCAATAGTGTCAAGGCACAAGACTTGTTCACTTCCAAAATTTTCTTGCAAAGAATGAAGGAAACTAGATTTCTAAACTAATTACTGCAGGATCCCTTTCAAGCAGGGTATGTAAAGCCCCCATAACACTAATGCCTGCTTTTTACATTATGGTCAGAAGACTTCTGCAGATCACTAGGGTGATCTGTGTAAACAGTGACCACGAAGCTTGTTTACTCCTCCCTGCTCTTGCCAGTTCCTAAGCAAAAATTTTGTGTGTAATTCTTATTCAGGCTGAGGTCCCCTTTATATCATTATGACCACAGAAAGGAGTCTTTAATTAAAAAAAAAAATGTAAAAAAAATTACATGTTCAGGCCACTTTGGTGTAACAGGGACTTAGTGTTAATAAGAATCAGGCTCTAGGTGTTCCAATTGCTCTCTGAAAAAAAAAAAAGAGACAACGATGTGCAAAGCAAACTCCAAGTTATTAATTCAAGAGCAGTATGAGCAGCAGCAGCAGTAAAGAAACCCGATACATCCATCAATCAACACCGCGGAACCCTGTTTGTTTGCACTAGTTAGAGAGTGATGAATAGGTCCTCTGTGTAAAACATTCGGCTACAGTGCGAGAGGGTAATAAATTATGTTTGTTAATTTTATATGCCGTACATACAAAAATCACTAAAAATTGTTAATGCACTGCAATGGTGACGGAAAGATCTGGTGCTGTAGGAACCTTAGCGCGGTGCTTTTTCATCTCCACGAATGAAAGGCTCTTTTTTTGGCATTTCCTGCATTTCAGGGAATATGATAGAAAAGGCCTGGAGGAAGAATTTGAACTACTAATCATGCAGGTTCCCAGCTGCCCCACTGGACTGTGCTCACCTAAAAATGACTTTTCTTGCTTCCCCTCATAATCCCCATCACCTCAGAAGTCAATGGAAAGAGATGGGCATGTCCAGGGAGTAAATGCGCCTGTTCCCTGGGAGGTGCCCAAGAGAGGTGGTGGGATGTGTGGTGGTGGAGGCTGTGGGGTAATGATCCCATGGCTCACACGCTCCAGATTGCTGCAGGCAGGTGAGGTGGATTCCCCTGTCAGAATGGTATACAGGCAAGGCTTGAGCTCAGCTCTGATGCTGGGCTGTGAGTACAGTCCTGGCTTTAAGCAACCATCAATGAACATTGGGAGTTTGGTCTCATTCCGGAACAGGGAGAGAACTGGGCAGCCAACATAGACTGCATAACCACCTCAGCCTGGTTTCAAGGCTGCTTTCCTAGGCTCCTTCCAAACTGTTGCTCAGACCACAGTCAGTGGGCACAGTCTTTTAAGGCCAGGTTAGAGTCTTGCCATTTGCTTCATCTCTATCCATATGACCTCCTTCTACTTCTGACCCTGAGATTTGACCAGGACAAAACCAGCCTGGAGACGAGGAGTCTGAGTGGAGACCTCATCGAGGTCTGTGGCTTCCTGACCAGGGGGAGCAAAGAGGCAGGCACTAATCTCTCTTTGGTGACCAGGGACAGAACTGAAGCTGCAACGGGAGAGGTTTAGGAATAAGGTTTAGGAGGATGCTAGGAAGAGGTTCTTTACTGAGAGGGAGCTGAGCACTGGAACAGGCTCCCCAGAGAAGGGGTCACAGCACTGAGCGTGGCTGAGTTCAAGAAGAGTCTGGATGATACACTCAGTCCCTGACTGGTTCTGTATGGAGCCAGGAGTTGCACTCAATGATCCTTATGGATACCTTCCAACTTGGGAGATTCTGTGATTCTATGAAAACTTTGCACACAAACATACCCTCTTGCCTTCTGTCCTACGACTACGTTGATGTGTGACTCTGTTCACATTTTCACACCTCCTTCTGAGGCAGGCAAGGCCAAGCAAATGTGTGTGCAGCCTTAGACGTGCTCACGTAAACTGAAGCTGCTTTTCAGAAACCTTTCCTCTCTAGATCAGCTGGTTGATGTTTTCCAGTGTGTACTGCAGAAGGGTGCAAAGTCTGCGATGACACTCAACAGTGTGGACAAAAGTATGCTTGAGTATTTTTTCAAGGAATTGTCTCAGAGGAGAAGGCAAGCTTGAGAAACAGCTTCACTTTCTGGAAGGTTGCTTTACGGCAGTATTTATTTCTCAAGTCATGGCAGCGAGGAAATGAGTCTAATGCGTGAGAATGTTGCCATGTTATTAAACGGTGGTGTAAAAGCTGTGCTTACTTTCATGGGAATGAGGTTCTTTGCCAAAACTGAGATGCCTCAGCTCCCCCATGGGACTGCATCCTAGTTTGGAAGGAATGGAGGAAGTTGCTGTGAGCAGCCAGAGCAGATAGCAGGAATGATCATGCAGTTGTCACTGCCTGTTCACAAGGACAGAGGAGCAGCTCGGTTGAGGTAGCAAGCATTGCATGGCATGAGGGTAGGAAAGCTACCTGGTGTCCCCATCCTTGTACCCCAGCAAATGTGCCCTGAACTGCTACTTGGTCCTTTCAGCACTGGGGTGTTGCTCTCATTTACACCTGGGTGCAAACCCAAAGTAATCGCACGGAAACAACGCACTTACATGCTGCAGGGTGCTATGGCAGGGCAGAGTTAGACCTGCATGCACGAGACAGCACACCAAACTGGACAGTCCCTTCCAGGGAAAATCAGGAAGGTTTCACTGATGGCAGCGCTGAGCTTCATCCCCCCATCCATACAGTGAAAATGCGACTAGTTTTGTTTGCCTTGATAAACACAAATCATTTCAATACCCCTGTCAGCAAAAAGTAATCTTTTTTTTTTTCCCCCTAACTATTTTTATTTTATTGGAAATGGGGAGAACTCATTAACACTGGTGTTTTGAACTGTAGTTTAATAGAAGGGTAGACTAATACAGTTCATTAAAATATGCGTGTTTGATGTTTGAGGTAATGTTTGCACAAGTCCTCAGGGAGAGGATACTGTAGAGCTAAAATGATGTTTTTCACAGCCAAACGGTATAATCTCATTACCAAAGTTTTGTGATCAAGATGAAAGGTACACTTAGTAATTGCAAGGGATAAACAATTTTTTTTCTCTGTAGCTGCCCTTATTACTCACGCATAAGAGATCCAAGGCAGACTGTTACATTTCCTTCTTGCCTCTTTCTGACTTCTTTCCTTTACCACCCACTTTGTTTATGATTCACCAGCAGTTTCGATGGACGGGACATAAGGAATGAAGGAAGTTTCTGTTTGCCTATTTCATGGCCAAAGAACATCCTGAAGAGATGCGTTTGTAATATTTAACCTGGAGGTGCAGATATTGCTCAGGGAAGACAAAATTTGAAAATCTGAAATTGTTTTCTGTGACTTTTCCTAGAGCTTGTAGCTTTCTGACAGGCTGGTCAGTGTGCTGCTCTCCAACCTCTTCCAGCTGGTGAGCACACGTTATTTCAAGGAAATCCACGGAGCCAGGACAGTAAATAGAAACCTCACTTTTCTCAGTTACTTCTTGACCCTCAGAAGTAATCTGCAGGCTCCCAGCCATCTGATCTTACTCTGAAAACTAGGGATTTAGGAGATCTGAAGGAGAAAGGGGTACATCTACCAGAAAAGTGTAGCTCTTCTAAACATTCCTCTGACCACATTGCCTTTGGAAAGGAAAAAAAAAAAAACCAAACAAAAAATACCTACTTACATCACTTGCAGGGTATGGGAACACTCCTGCTTTCCCTCGATTTCCAAGGCCAGGTGGGGTGGCATTTGGGCTGTATTGTTGCGAATAACTGAAATGAAACTACAGCGCCGTCAGAGCACTGGGCCCTAGCATGATCTGGTGAACATTCATTTCACGCGTCCTGGTGGGCAGCTGTACCTCCTGGCAGGTTTGGGTCAGGGAATGAAAGATCAAATCAAGCTGTGATTTTTTTTTTCCTGCTGCTTTAGCTAGCATGTCATATCCGTGAGCGAGGCCTCTAAATGGGGAACTGACACTGTTCCCGCATCCTAAATGATTATATGACCCCTTAGGATTGAGTGATGTGTTAATCTTTTCTAATTATACTATACTGTATCTGTGGCGTTCAAACATGGTCACGAACAGGGCTGTTTCTGCTCCCGCGGATGGAGATGGCAGAAGGCCAGCTGGAGAGGCACCAGGTCCCATTTGCAGGCCAGTAACCATGTGTTTTGGGGGAAAACTGAAGAGCTTAACGGTCGTGGAAGACACAAGAAATAAAGATGCTGGGACAGGAGGAGGAGGAGGTCTAAAATGATGTTTTGAATGTTCTGTCTATTTTGCAATATGATTCCTCATTCATCATGCAAATTCATAATCTTCATGCAATTAAAAAATAATTTTGGTTATGAAGGTGGATTTGATTAGCTTGTACAGTTGACAGCTAGTAAAGCCATGTCAAGCTTTGCACGCACAAAAGTTCTCCTCCTAGTGGGAAATTCCACTGGAGAAAAGGCACATTTCCCTCATCATAAGCAGAAAGGCAAGATGAGAGTTTGTAATTGCTCATCTCGACACTGGGTGTTACCCAAGAACTTTATATAGGTGATCTGAACTTGTTAGTGTCATGACATAAAGCCGCAACTTGGGAATGTGCCCAGCCAGATCCTCACTGGTGCTGCCACCGTGTAAAAGGACATTAAATTAGTTGTAAAAACCACAGTGACTCCTCCTCTTAAAGTTCTTGATGCTCCTGGAGTGATATAAAGGTGATACAGAGTAAATAAAGCCCGACCTCATGAAATTCAGATACATGGTGGCCTGACCCCCAATTCCACAGGGTCTAGCGCTGCAATGCTGTCTGCAGGAGGGACTATTTATCACCATGCCTTCTCCTTCCTGCTGGCTGAAGCACTGAGGTAGATACATCTATGCTGACAGACAAGCATTATTTTCAGGTTAGCTCATGTCATTCAGCAGCAGTAAAGCTGCCAGCAGAAGGACTTCAGTCAGCATACAGTGCTTCTCCATTGGGGTCTCTGCCAGTGTGTCTGCTGCAATGGGAATATCCTGGTGTGGACAGGCCTGGGTCTCCTTCCACTATTCCAGAATCCCAGAATCACAAGGTTGGAAAAGACCTTTAAGATTGTCAAGTCCAATCATTCCTGTCCTATGCTAAACCACATCCCTAAGTACCTCACCTACCCATCTTTTAAACACATCCAGGGTCAGTGACTCAACCCTGTCCCTGAGCAACCTGTTCCACATCCTGACAACTCTTCTACTGAAGAATTTTTTCCTAACATCTGATCTGACCCTGCCCTGGTGCAGCTTAGTGTCATGTCCCCTTGTCCTATCACCTGTCACCTGGCTGAAGAGACCATCCCACACTTCTCTCCCAAAGGAGCATTGGAGCATTACCTGATTGTGTCACTCCCTGTGTAAAGTTTCTTTTACAGAACAGAGGGATCTGAAGATATCTTACCATACTTCCAAGACGAGAGTGTGGCTGATGGGCTAGTGGTCCAAAGCCCTCAGTGTGTGCGGCTGCAGCCAGATCTCCAAAAGTGCTTAACATCCTCTGAGGCCATGCAATGGAGCAGCCAAACACCTGCCTAGGACCAGTCCAGCTCAGGTCTCGTGAGCAATACAGGCACTTCCAGTACCCCACCAGCATCATAGATACACCCAAACTCAGAAGTCATGAGTCTCACAAGCTTCTGTGTCATGCCTCCCATTTCAGGGAGTGTGGTGGCCTTTCCCACACCTCAGGAGAGCCTGTTCCTGGCAAAACTTCTGAGATGGATTTGTGATCCCTCTAGAGCTGTATGTACTGTGGGTCAGAAATTATGGAGTAGAAACCAACCACAGGGAAGTTCTGCTGCCAGGGATGCAGCACACTGTGGGCTCGCCTGCTCCAGCATCCCAGTCAGAGGCAACGCCACGGCCTGGGTTAGAACTATGAGCCATCTCCATGGCCTGGGCTGGTGCTATGAACCATCTTCCTCCGTGTGACTCAGGCACATGACCAATATACCAGATGAGTCCTGTGTGACTCATTGCTACAGAGCTGTCTAATGATGGAAAGAGCAAGACATGAGAGCTATTGAGTGTTGAAAGGTTGCAGAAATGAGAACTCAGCCAGTACATTTTTTTGATGAAGATGCTTGGGCAAGCTGGAGGTCAGGTTTTCTAGAGCTCTCAGCTTGACAGCTGTCTCTCAGATGCATGTAACTTGATTTTAGCAGTCAGCATGCACCTTCCACAGCCACCTCTTCCAAAGACATTGGTGCCAAAAGTCAAAAATGGGGGATTTTGAAAAACGGATCCAGAGCTGCTGGTGGCTGTCATCCCAGGTTTGATGCCGAGTAGCTACAGTTTGAAAGGGTGGATGAATGATTGGTTCATGTAACTGAGAACTGCTACAGAGGCGTTTGCTACAGACTACTTGCTACTGCCTTAGCACTCTGTTTAGACCTCACTGAAGTCCTGTCAGAGAAGGGTTTGGACTATTTGCTGATTCCTTCAACTAGAAAAGTTCAGTAAGCCCACCTGATGGGAATCTTGAAGTTAAAGCACAATTTGATTCCATCCCTTGGCAACAGGTCTTTATCAAAACCTGATACAGTCACCCCTGGAAGGAGGAACGACTGTATCCTTTAGCCTCAGATCTGTCAGAAGCATAGGAAGAAGTAGGGAAAATAAAGGAGCAAGAGAATAAAATTACTATCTGTCTTGTCTAATTTTCCATTTGCCTTCCAAGTTCTAAGGTTTTTAGAGAAAAACATCTAAAATAAGCTTTTGACTATATGTAGAGATATTGCAATACTCATTTTGAGGCCAAGTCGTCACTGGTTATGGACAGAAAGGAAGGGAATGAAAAAGATACCTTCTTACTCAACTGATGGGTCCCTGGTGTGCATATTATGAGTCATATCTGCTTATTTCACTAACAGAAACAAGTTTTTACTGTTTTTTCCCTTCGTATTAGCAGCACACGGCACTGACAGCTAAGGGAGGACTAAATAGATCATACTCTGGCTCTCAGCTCTCCAACAGAAGAGTCAAGTACATTTTTATTGCTGCAATGATGCACAGGCTAGAAGAACACAGCCTGACTTTCAGGCCTCAGGTAGCATTCACAATCTTGGCAGCTGAGACACAAATGAAGGACTTTGCAATGGAAAGAAAATGTGAGCCCAGCACTCTGAGTATCCACGTTCACAGCAGATACGACACAAAAGTGTGGTTGTATCACACCCCATAGATAGACCAACAGATTCTTAAAAAATCCCAAAACCAAAAAACCCCAAAAACTAACAACTGTGGGACAAGTCTTACCCTTAGTACACCAAGCTGAGTGGTGTGATTGACACAATAGAAGGAAAGGAAGCCATTCAGAGGGATCTTGACAGGTGGGAAAGGTGGGCCCAGGGGTAACTAATGAGGTTCAACACTGCCAAGTGTTAGGACTTGCACTTAGGCCAGAGGAATCCCAGGCATACGTACAGACTGGGAGAAGAGCTCCTTGAGAGTAGCCCTGCTGAGAAGGACCTGGGTGTCATGGAAGATGAGAAACTTAACCTGAGCCAGCAGTGTGCTCTTGCATCTCAGAAGGCCAATGGTATCCTGGGCTCCATCAGAAGAGGGGTGGCCAGCAGGGACAGGGAGGTGATTGTCCCACTCTACTCTGCCCTGGTGAGGCCCCATCTGGAGTACTGTGTCCAGATCTGGGGCCACCAATACAAGAGAGACGTGGAGCTGTTGGAGACCCTAAACCAATCCACACTTTAGTGGAGGACAGAGATGCAGTCTCGCGTGGGCAGAAACGAAGCTGAAAGGGAAGGCAGTGAGGCACAGCAGGAGGTCATATAGAAACCAGGGAGGTTTTACTGTTCCAAAACCAGGTGTACATCCACCAGATCAAGCATCACTAGCTGGGATGTGGTATGGAAGGATGTCCTCTTATGTCTCCCCAAGAAAATTTCCATAGAGGGGCTTGGGCTGTGCAAATGATTTTATGAATGAGAAAATAACCAGTTTGTAGATTTGTCACCTGACGAGGTTCATCCCAACAAAGTCCTGTTCAGTCTCCTGCACGTGCAGTGACTGTGCCTTAACAGCCTAAGGGCCAACTACTCCAGCCTACTCCAACACCTGAGTGTCAGTAAAAAAGATTTAACCAAACTGGCTGGCCAAACTGGGATTATGGCAATGTATTTCACACTGTTGGAGCTGTCTCTTGTGTGTTGTTGCTAAGACAGATTCCATTTAACCAGGGAAATAAGCTTTGCTAGTAGGTGCCAGTTTTGCATAAATCTTATGCCTATACTGATTTTCCTATCTCTATCATGCCAGCTTTCTCTAAGTTTGGTATATGTGGACAGAAACTGGGGCCAGAAGTCATTTTCCCCTCCAGTTTCTACAGAGCTGGTCACGTGCATGCTACACACACTAAGTTACACTCACTTGGAAGCACTCCCAAAGGAGGTTGCTCTCAAGCATGCTGCCAGCACATAGTAGAGGTGAAACCACTAGGCTGCAATAAAATTTTTGCCCTTGAGGGAAAAAGAGGGATGGAGACAAAAAGCATTTATCATTTCCTGTCACTATTATTGTCTCGGGGTTCCTCCTCAGCTAATGCCAGACCTCTGGCAGTGAAGCGAGGAGGGATGGGAGGTCTCATGCTGTGCGCCCATTGAATTAACAGTTTGAGGGAAGAGGTTTCCAGTAGCTCCTTGAAGAATCAGTTAGAAGTGAACCTCAGGCAAATCTCCTGCTCTTTAGGTAGGTCCCTTTGAAGGGTAGGATTTGCCTTGTGAATTATTTAATTTAGTTTAACTGAAAGGTTTTAATGCATTTGGGTAAATGCACTGAAATCTTCAGTATTATCCTGTGGACCCATTGGAGACAATGGGACCATGTCTACTGCCTTCAGTGACTTTGGGTCTATAAAATAATTTTTCTAATTCTATTTGTTTAATGTATTTAGCTGTATTACATATTTCTGGCACAGGAAAACAACAATCTCTTGGGTTCTGAATTTAAATCTAATGCTATCTGCACCTTTTAAAAGCCACGTTTCAATTAAAGACTTAATTCTACCACCAAACTCAAACGTCCGTGAAGTCTGAGCCCTCCTAATACTTGTCAAATGTGGAGGGAAGTTTAATATGTACCAGAAATACAGGAAAAAAATCCTTTCTATTGGAACTAGAATTTAAAATTTCCCTCTGTACGTTTTCTGCATTTCAATGCTGAGTATTTAATTTAGGCTAGAGACCCACCCCCAAACTGCTAAAACAAAACCCTCAACAAAAAAACATTTTGAAATATCGATGTCTCCACAAAACACTGATGATTTGAAAACAATATGCCTAACCCTTTCAAAATGTGCATCCTCACTCCTACGCCAGTAGCACTTTTATTTTTGTAGCAGCCCAAAATCTGGCAAGACGTTCATCTCTTCCATTGACATCACTGAATCATGGATCAGTGCACATAGGCTGGAAGCTTGTCATATAATACCTTCATGCTAATATTTATACACTTGCCTCATTTTTACTCCTAAGAATAGTCCAACTACCACCAGAAAATTTCAGTTCATGATATAACTATAAGTAATTACTGCAGGTTACTTCATGCTTCTATTGTAAAAGCAGATGAAGGTGAGCGAGACCACAGACATGTCGACTTCAATGCACTCAAAGATGAAGTAGATGGCAGCCAGTGTACTAAAAACTGTACATGTCCTTTGACTCATTTATAAACTCTGGTATGTCGTTAGGATATTTGGTATGCATATAATAACTAGAACTGCTTGTGCATACATTACTTCAGTGGAAAGTGCTGCAAAAGCATTTTTATTGCCTGTCCCAAAAGAGTCTCTACTTTTACCTATACAAAGCTACAAGGCAAGTCAGCTACAGCAGTTTCAGAGATTGCTCTTCACAAGCTTTCAGTTATTTGCTCTTCAGTTGAATTTCAGGGCTGGTATCTTTGCAGTTTTGAAACAGCGCTTTTACATCTTCGGCCTGACCTCTCAGCTGGTATTTAGTGAGTGAATGAGTCTGGGATCTCCCCTGGGAGCCTGCACTGCAAAACAAAACCCCTTCATTAAAACCGACTTGGGGGTGGCTTCAAGTTGAGGGGGTGATAATTTATTAAATAGCACCAATCTGGTCCTTGCTGGTGTGTGCCCGCAGCCTGACCAGATGCTCGTGTAGGGCACTCCCCTGCTATTGCCATGCCCTCTCTGGCATCCGTGTGTGCCCCACGCTACGGGGAAAAATTGGAAGGGCTCGGGCTTCTTACCCTCATTTTGCCCTCCTGCTTTTAGTACCAGAGGGGTCCCAGCACTCTGCAGCTCTCAGTGTTTTGCATTTTTGTTACAAAACTTTGCTATTTCATACTTTTACTGTGATTAGGGAGCCTGATCTTCCTGCCAGCCATGTATTCCTAAGCGAAACTGTTGGGCTTTGAAGAGTAAGAGAAAGCATTCTCTGTAAGACCTGCTTCATATGCATCTTCTCTTAACTATCTGTTAAATTCTGCATTAATTGTGAGGTATTAGAACAGGGAAGACTATCTTTTCACTTAATAATTCATGACCAAGAGGTTTCTTGTAAACTTGATTCACTCTCTTGTCTCCAGACTTTCTGTTCTTCTCTCTCACTACTCATGAAGTAGCAATCTGCTACTTATCCTGAAAACAGCTCTTTCCAGGCCAAAGGAAATGGTATGAAGCTGATTTTTTCCTTCTCCCAGGCCTGCAGCCAGGACATCCAAGTCCAGAAACTCACTACTGAGTGTCCAACACAGTGTCCCAACAGGGACCAAAGCTGTTCAAGCCCATGGCCTCGTTCACAACCGGGGAGATCATGTCTTTCCCCAGTTGTAAATGTCTTGTTACTTAAGAAAAAGAGGTGGTCTCTCCTCTTACTGTCAAAACAGACAAAATTGGTGAATTATTTTCCATAAAGTTTGTTGTATTACCTTGCCTGCTGGGGATGATTCCTATGAAGCTCACAACTTTTGTTCTTTTCAGTTGCTTTTTGGGGTGATGGGACCCCTTTGAGTCACTAGGTCTCTGTCATCACCCTCGAGCTAGAAATGCAAGGAAGAAAAGAAAGAATTAAAATTCTGTACAAAGGTCAGAGAAAGCTTAAAGCCTGCAACTTGAAACCACTGGCACGGAGCAGCGGCACTTCATATTTCTGCTGGGAAGGGATCCTGCTTGTGGAATCAGAATAAAAGAAGTTCTTGTGAATCTCAGGAGTGAATGCAGTGGTATATATATGCAAAATTATGTGTATGTGTCTATATACATGCATGCGTATTTGTTACATATACACACATGTGTATGAAGATGGAAATCTTTAGGGGTAGTTTTAATTTGAAATCTTTACTTACTTCTAGATGATTAGAAAGGATAATAATAACAATAAAAAACCCCTCAAATGGGGATTAAAACCTCAAGAGAAGAAGTGCTCCATTTATTGGAGCCTTGCTTATCTCACACAGAGTAAGGGGATTATGCGATTGCTTTTGTGTTCTGAACGATTGTGGCTAGACGGTTTCTGACATAATAGACTTGCCTACTGAAATAGAAACATTACTGTGAGATGGATTTGCAGCTGGCTGCAGAAACACTCTTGCCTGAACAGAAATGCCCCTTGTAACTCACTGAGACGTTTGCTCTGAGCCTGAAAGTCAGGCCTTTTGGGAAGACATACACTGCCTTTTGTTAGGCTCATAGTAGCCTCTGGAGCCACTGGGGCTGGCGTGCTGCAGAGAAGGGACAGGAGTTCGTAAGCCCTTTGGAATTGAAAGTGCAACCCAACACTTTAGGACCAGAAGCTGGATATATAAGAAGAACGGGGTTTGGGGACATGCTGCTAACTGATGCAATGGCACCAAAGATAGGAACTTGATCTGCAGGAGCACAGTGGAGTTATATGGTCAACTGGTGTGGGCTGTCCTTGAGAGTAGGGTCTGGAAATACATTTGGGACAGAGCTCCGTCTCTTCAGACACACAGAGCACGGGCTTCTCTGTGATAACCACCATTGGCTACACACACTGCTTGAGAGACTTTGAGCTGCAAGGCTCCCTGAAACTTCCCAGCCTTGCTCTGGTAATTTAGACTGACCCACACATTGTACTCCAGGGCTGCCAGCCTGTATTTTCTGGCTGCTAGAGCATGCCCTGGAAGTGTTCAGTCCTGCTCTGCTCTGATGTCGTGATCACAAAGAGGTTTGGAGTGCTAGACACAACTTTTATAGGAGAAGGAGCCTTTGCATCCTTTTCCAGGCAAGGACAGAAACTCCTTGCTAAAGGTGACACTGGGACATGCAAAGCAGGGCTCAGTTCCTCTCCCTCCATGTCTCCTGCTTTTCCTTGGGGTGCTTCTTTCTGCATTTTGCTAGCTCAGCAAATCCCACATGACAGCAAAGGAGCTCCCATCCAGCATGGCTGGTCGATAACAGAACTGAAAACCCCGGGTTGGGGATTTGAAATTCTCAGTGTGGGGTGGGAGCTCTTGGCTTCAGATGAACAGAATGAGGCCAGTGCAGAGCAAGTGGGGAAAAAATCCTCCCCGTCCAGATCTGAAATGCCCCACTGGCACAGCACCCAGACAGATCTTTGGGCTGCACATTGCCATCTCTCCCTCCAAATCTCAGTGTGTCCTTTTCAAATGTTTCATTAAAATAAGTGTCAAAATAGACCCTCCCAGCTCTTGCCTGTGCTGGCTGTCCCCAGGGAAGGGACAGTCTGGGAGTGGTGTGCCCCAGTATGGGGATGACTGACCCATAGATCAAGAACACTTATGGGTCCAAGTGTCTTTTGAAGCAAGGCAGCACACAGCCACAGAAGGATCAGAAAGTGACAGCAAAGGGTTAAGTTGTTTGGGCTGTGGCAGCCACATCAGAGCTTCTCTCCTTTCCTGTTTTCATTCATCTCTGGCCACTTTGACCAACACACCCACTCCCACCCCTTCCCATAACCTGGTCACTTTGTTTGGGGAAGATACTAACTCTCTGTGATGTTGCTTTTAGTGCTTTTTGGGGTTTTTTTACTTTAAGATTATGTCATTTAAAAATCATTTCACTTCTAAAAATGACAATAAACTTTACACTTTCCTGCTGTAAAACAGGCCAGTGCTGTCACTAGTCTGCTCGTTCTGGAGGATTTATGGCCTCGTGTCTGATGTGATGCAATCCTCCCAAATGAAAAATCATCACGACTGAGCCCGTAGCACAAAGAGACGATTTAAGAGGAACAGGAGTAATTAAGGCTGCCCCTTACAAGCCCAACACAAAGGCATTTCTCAGAGCAGCCTGTACTCAGAGTGAATAGGCAGAAGGGGATCTTGGTTTTCCAAGACTGAAATCCCCCATGGTCTCCACTGCATCTGTGAGTGAAGGCAAACCTGTGTCTTTGGACTTTAGCTGGTGCTTGGGGTAAAAAAGAGACTGTGATTCTAGAGGAATCCTTACTCCCTGAGCCCTGTAGACCTTGCCAAGCCCGTCTTGGGGAGAGGAAGATGCTGAGCATGTGCTGATTGCATCACATACATGCACCCACACGGCTCTGCATCACCCTGCTTTCAGTTGTTCCCTCAGTAAGGAACTGAGAGCATCCTGTGGCCCCATGTATTTGCATAAACAGCCAATAGGACTCCAGTCCAGCAGTGACCATCTCCCCTCGCTCAGCGGGTGCCGTCTCATTTGAGCCCCTGGCTTGTGTTTGGCATCTCTTGGATTTGGGAACTCCTGCTACAACATGTCCTTGCTCCAGTGCCAGTCCAGAGCAGGAGTCTTCTCAGTGTCCAGTAACAGCCCAAACCAAGAGCTCTTTAAAACTTGTAATAGTTCCCAGGGGTCTCAGGGAATGTAGCTTTCTGTGTTAAACCTCCCAAAGTCCCTGCTTCCTGAAGGTCCCTGCTGCAGCCCGCCTTCCCCTCGGGGACCCAGGCGCCAGGTCACCACCTCCAGCTGTGCTGCTGGGGGATCAAAAAGGGTCCTGTGGTTCACTAATCTTCCCCTCTGACTTTTTCTTAAGGCCCCTAACTTCATCTGGGGTGGGGGGAGGGAAATCTGCCCAGCAAATGCGTGTCATCCTTCCCATTTACTATGGGCTAGAAATCAGAAATTTGGGAGCAATTAAAAACGAGGCATTTGAGGAAGAGAAAAAGCACAAGATACAACTGACATAATAATTTAGGTTGTGTTTTAAACATCCCAGCCAAGACAGTTTCCTCAGAAATTTAGGGGTTTTTAGACAGCCGCTCTAAACCAACTCTTGCAGATGCTCTGAAACTGGCCCAGGTCGCGGCAGCAGCTCTTGCCGTTAAGCTGCTCTCTCTTTGGGAATGGAATTCGTGTCCACAATGTTAAAGGAAATGAACACTTCAGTTAAATGACAGGGTGGTAATTTTAAAAAACACACAACTTTAGTTTATCTTCAACTAAAAAAAAATATAATGGCCAGTGATTGCAATAGGAACCGAGTCTGGCTGAAAGCTTTTATTAAATCTCACTCATTAGCTAGAAATGTGACTGAGCAGAATACCAACAAGCAGGTTGCAGAGATCTCATTTTTATTTACACAGGATTTTGCACTAAGTGACACATCTTTTTTTTTTCCTCCTTCAATTTCTGGCTTGGCTTTGCCTGTCTTTCCAAGAGGGAGGCTTCAGATTATAAAAGCCTTAGGTCAACTTGTGGCTGAAAGCACTCTAAAATCATCGTCTTTGCAGCATTGTGCACTCAAGTGGTGCAATTTAATAACGATAATAAATGTAACAAGTATGAGGAGTGTGCCAGTGCTAATCACATTTCAGATGGGCAGACTTCTTTGGCTTTAATGCAGGGAAAAAATGTATCTTTGATGCAGCTCCTCTTGTTTACTATAATTTCTGTGATTGTTGTTTTATGTACTTAAATCCAATCACGAATGTGACTCACTGGTGTTCTTGGCAGACAGCATTCAGGGAGACCATCTTGTCAAAAGTTAGACCTGAGAAAGCAGCTCATTCACTCTACATACTTACTCTCACGTTCTGCTTGTAGGGCACCAATGTGAATTTCTGACATTCAGCTAATTGCATTGCTTGATTTGCTTGATTTTATCGGGAGGCATTTTTTTAAACTTCGGAATGTTGATGAAGAATTCCCTACAAGCATTTCATGACTGAGTTGTGATAGCTAATTATATGTGGCCACACCAACCCTGTAGCATCATTTCTATTTTTTCATTTTAACAGCAAAGTTTGAAAATAAAAGATCTGTATTCCTCCAGTATATTGGTTTTCAGTGATCAGTGAAGCAATGTCAGCTGGAGATAGAATAGAGCCAGCATGGTGACCCAAGAGGAGGTCATGTCCCAAGAAAAGGTAGCATCCTAAATTCTTTCCTTCTGTGCAGCTCATTCAATTGTTCCTCACATTTTTCCCAAATGCTTCTCCCACCATCGTCCTCCAAACCTCCCCTCCCCAACTTTCTGTCCTTTCTCCTTCTCTTTCTTTCACAACCTACAAAGGAATTGGGCTCTGAGGAGCATCCGGAGGTGGATCTGAGATAATGCAGAGCTGGCAGTGCTGCTGTGGCTGTGTTGGTCAAAGCTTGATCTAAATCCTCAATGTCTAAACTTGACAAACCATTGGGACAAAGTGCTCAGCTGTCACTCAGTCACACTCAGGTTGTCCTCTGAGGTGAAATGAAATGCCAGTGTGCAGCTACATATCAGGGCACGAGTCAGCATTCTACTGTGTGTATTCATGCTGCATCTGGCCAAGGGCTGCAACTGCTCCAGCTCTGCAGCTCTTGCTTAAGAAGAAAAGGTCTTGTACATTAGCCTCATTGGCCTTGTTATTGTTACTTCCATTTGGCTTGGTTAAGTAATAGATTGCACTCCATTTTAGAGTTCCTGTTGTAATAGATGCAAATGATCTGTACTCCTGGGCTGCTTTTTTTTGAGCCTACTTGTGAATAAACATTGGTTCTTCTCCAGCAGTAAAGCACCCATCGTTATCTGAACAGTGAGAGAAAGGTAGTACCTCAGGCTGCAGAACGAACACGTTACCGGGTAGAACCGTTCCTCTTGGCACTCTCCTTCAGCACGTTTCCCGCACAGGGAGATTGTGAAACCGGCAGGTTGCGAAGAGAGCAGCTGCAGGCTCTGTCTTCGGGCGCATGGTGAGTTTGGGTAGAAGCTAGGGGGAGATGCCATCTGCTGGGAAGCCTGGACATTGTCGGGAGGAGAAGAGGAGCTTGAAAGCAGCTGTGAGCAAATGATACGGAAGATTAAATTAGCACTCCACGTACATGAGTAGCCACCAGCTAGGGGTGAATCCCACCTCCTGCTTCCTCCACAGCCCAGAGCGCTGAAGCTGCTGCTCTCCTCCTGGTGGCATGGGTGTCCAGCCCTCATTGGCTGAGCAGCTGCTGAACCCCGGCCACCACCACCGTCTCAGTTGCATGAGGCTGGAAAGGACAGCGTGGTGGGGAAGAGAGAAAAAGGTCTAAGAGAAAGATGTAGGGAGATCATTAAGAGCAGGTATAACAGAGAATAAACCATCGAGCATCTAGAAATGTAAGTGGGAAGGAAAAGAAGCCTACAGAAGCCTTGGAAGGGAAAGCTTTTAATAGCAGGAACTGCAATAACAATAATTGTCATCAATGGGGACTGATAAGTGCATGTCTCTGATCCAACAAAACGTTGAACTTCACTGAGTGATGCTGCCAGCACCTTAGTTAAGCGCTTATGCAAATGCTTGAATGATAAAAATAAAAATGAAACCAAGCACAGGAAACGGCATGTCAGGAATCAAACCGTTGATTGTTTCTTGATTTAATCCTCTGGTTCTCATTACTGCTTCCTTCTGCAACCCACTGCGTTTCCACCATAACTTCCAAACTTTCAAGGTGGTTGTAGAGACGTAGGTAGAGCTTAGTGCTTTCTTCATATCCCCCCAGCGTGTGATTGCACTAAATGTGTTTTTAATATTGCTTTTTTACCACTTTGATTTTTTCTTCTGTTGCTGTTGCTGCTCACATCAGAAAACCACAAGGCAGACATTAGGTATGATTTATCAGGAAATATCTGGGGCGATGCCAGCTGATTAAAAAAGAAAAAGCAAGCAAGCACAACACACATGGGAGCCCATCTGAATAAGATTCATTGGGCAGCAGTCATGAGAGAACTTCTCTCTCTGTAAACTGGAGTTGGATGAGCCAACAGCAACACAGATATCGGTGTCAGTTTGTCATGGAAAAGCAGGAATGATACCTCACGGCCCATATTGATAGGACTTAAAAATAAAAGGCTCAAGCATCCTTCTTTAGTATCAGAGTTTGAACGTATGAAAATGTGTAATGCTGTGGGGCTCCACTTTCATACGCACCCAGAGATCCGGCTCAGAGCCGTACAGAGAGGGATTTAAAAATGGACAGGACCAGCATGCCTCTGCTCCTGTCGGAGTGGATGGGAACAGGTGTGCACCATTAGATGCTCCCACTGGCTTTAAGGCCAGTGTTAAGCTCTTGAGAACCATGAACCATGGGTCCTTTAGCAGCAGGAGGTCCTTCCAACATCCTTAGGTGGACCTTGGGGCTGGGAAGTAGGAAGAAGCTGTCAAGGACTAAGAATAAAAGAGTGGGAGAGAGAATGCAAACAGAGGAAAGAAAAAAGCAGAAATGTAGGTTCATCATATACGTATTTTGTGTGGTTGATTTAATTCAGCTTGGAAGCTCCACATCTTTTTCACACCGGCAATAATGAGTAGCTCATAGTAATGACTTGCAAAACTGTGGATTGTTAGAGGCTTGCAAGGTTTAATCTTCAAAGCTCTTCAAAGATTCTACCTCAAAGATCTGGGGAATTAAGATACAATCGTTATGAAAAATAATAGCCAGTCACATAGCTGGGTAGATGGGTGGATAGATGGCTAACCAGCCAACCAGCTGCCCAGGGATTTAAGAAAATGACCTTTGGGTGCCCTGTGTTTCATTTGCTTGAAAGCTCAAGTCTTTCCTCCCTCACCTGTGTCCTGAGACTGGTCGGTGGAGGTTTAACAGCTTGCTGAGGCTCTTATGTTGGTCTCAACAAAGGGTCATTTCATGAAGCAAATTACCCTTGGGCATGGGCCCATCCATTCCTGTAGTCGAGGTGAGCAGGTAAACCTGATCCTTCAGAGGGAATCCATGCTACTGGAAGCATCACTGCCATCTCTTCTCAAAACCAAGGAGACATTATTTAGGGGATTTCTCCCAACAACATGAAGTTGGGAGAGTGAGACCATATATGTCATTCCTGCCACCAGTGAGTTTCATGTGGGCTCTGGATAACATCTCTGTGGGAAGTTCAGTGGTCGTTCCAGCAAACAGAAGTGGAGTGCTGGGAAGGGGAGGGAGGAAAAACTTGTGCCTGTTGAGATTTATCTACTACTGAAATTCAAAGCTCTCCAAGCTTCCTGAGTTTAGTTCTTATATCAGAAAAGTTTTCTTTGTGCTTGTCCCAAGATTTTAACACCATCAAAGAGAGCAGCAACAGAGGACATTTTTGTCACAATACACTAATAGACCCAACATAATTAAACTAGCACGATACTAATAACAACTCCAATAATAATAATATTAGTAGCCAGAGGAAGAAGAAGGGTTGTTAATCCTACTGCTTGAGGAATTCTACATGTACTTGGAGCCCATTAGCGACGCTGATGTTCTCAGCGCTACAATACTTCCACTCCCCCCCTAGTGAAAAATAAGGTACATTGTCCCTCCTCAAAATGTGCCAAATGACATGTGAGTCAGTCGTAGTACACTGAAATCCTATCTGGAACGCCGGGGGAGTAGTTAAGCAGCTGCCTTCATATTGCCATAAAATTTGATAGCTTTTTGCAAATATGTACAAGCAAATGTTTTGTTTACTTTTAATGTGTTTGAACATGCACCCTGCCAAAGAGCTAAGTGCCTCCAACAAAGTTTGGTATTAATTCTTTCCCATCTTCACTCAGTTGCTTATTGATCTGGCAGGAAAAAGAATGGACAGGATTTAGGACAAACCAAACAGTAGCCACAATCTCCTTGTCAAACGTGAATATTTTTAAAGAAATAAAGAAAAGAGTGAACATTTGGAAGTAAAAAAATGGTGGGTTTTGTGAAGTTAGAACAAAAAGCAGGGCGGGGGGGAGGAGGGGGGAAGAGTACAAAAATACCTTCATTCAGTGTCTAAAACAATTGCTCCGAGCAGGAAACTTGGCACTCAAAGCATTTATTAAATCAATTCAGAGGGATCTGTTTTCAACAAATGAGATAAATGTCAAGATGAAGTTTTTAGGCACTCACAGTACATCACATTTTCCTTCCCCTCGAAAGCAGAACAAAAATGTGCACAAATAAAATTACTTACATATGTAAAAATCACATTCAGTTTAAATAATCTTTTCTTCCTCCCTGGATTTATCAACAGTGTATCAAAGCTTAATGTAATCTTTTAAGAGTATGATTATTTGAGAATGTTTTTATCCTCTCTCCTCCTTATTGTTAACCTACATCAAAGCAGGCATGCAAGTACATATCTATCTGGATAGTGTCTTTATTTTGTTCACCATGGTTCTGGGTGTTCCTATGTGTATATGGACAGGGACATTCAGGAAAATCAATAATAATTCTTCACAATATTTTTTTCCTCCTCTGATCCATTTAGCAACACCACTCTTTCTTTTTGCTCAGTCTCTCATCTCCCATTATGTGTTTTCAGACTGTTCCAGCTCCTGGAAATGCCTGTTTTTCTGCTGTCTGCTCTTTTCTAGTGCTGTGCTACCTAATGCTGCTGGGCACATTGGTTGTGGCAGGCAGGAGGGAGGACCTGGCGCGGAGACGAGGGCATGCTGCTCTCACCTGCAGCCTTCAAACTCTCATTACCACTCAGTCCAGAGGCTTTCTGGCAAGCGAGCCCTCTGATTTTTAGTAGATATATGGCAGCGACCTAAGTGCCGCATTCCCTTTTCTTGGAGAGAAGAGAGAGGAGAAGGTGCAGGCTGAGAAAACGTTCAGACAGTTCTGGGTCTTGGGAGGTCAGAAACTGTGGGATAACTCTGATCTCTTTGTGCTGGTTCTTTTCCTGAAAGATCCCAGCATGACGCCTAAGCAGCCACAGGAAAGAAGGAAATTTTATTTCAAATTTCTCATCAGGGTACCACCTGACCATGCCATCCTGATACAGAAGAGGGAGGGTACAAACAACTCACAGAGCTGGGAGGCGCTGAGGGAACCTTTCCATCCCAAAGCACTGAGATTTGTAATCCTTACTCAAGCTAGGAAAGGCTATTGTCAATAGTCCCTTGATATTTAAGTTCTCCAAACACTGAGTCATTGGGCCTACTCATCTGAGTCATTACAAAAGGGAGAGAGTGCTGCTGTTGCACCAGAGGACTTTAGCAAAGGCCAGTTTCCTGCGAACATCCCACTGGACTAATCCTCTCCCCACTAAATGTGAAGAATGTTCAAAACTCAGGAGCATAGAGAGAGAGAATCAGGGAGAGAGTGTCAGGTGGGAGGTGAAAGCAGTGATGAGCATAACTGGTCAGATGACTTTTGTCTTCTCCAGAGGACATTCAGCCAGTTTTCCATCCCTGCGTCATATGACTCACGCTTTGCTCTCCCAGCGTTACTGAGGGGAATCTCAAAAGATCAGAGAAGGAATGAAAAGAAAGTTTGTTCCTTGCCAAGTCAAAACATCAGCCAAGGACAAAACAACTCCAGGAAAAGCCACGGAAGAGGAAAAGGATAGTTCTGATGGCTCACTTTGCTGGTTACTGAGTTTGGCGGGGTGATTAGCAAATCTTTCTGAACGAGCTGTCTGGCAATGTGTAGAAATGGTCATACAGACTTCTGGGCATCTCTGGCACAGAGAGTGTCAGGTTGACTTTGGCCTTGCTTAAAACAGTGGTGTTTGATCTTGCAATGACACTGAAATATGGAACTGTTTTCTAAGAAAAACTCATACAAGTCTTGCAAAGCTAATCACAGAAGTACAGGCTGGTTTGGGTTGGAAGGGACCTCAAAGCCCATCTAGTTTCAAACTCCCTGCCAAGGGCAGGGACACCCTCCACTAGTCCAGGTTGCCCAATGTCCCATCCAACCTGATCTTTGCTGCCAGGGGTGGGTGTCACATAATGGGTGTGAGTGTGATGTGTGGCTGAGGGAAGCCCTCCTGTTGAGTCGTGAGATTCAGAAAGGACACCCTTGCTTTCTAAACTCCTTATCAGAAAGCAGCCTAGGTGTGACTAGGTCCAGTCTTAGTCCCAGACTTGGTCCACAGTTTATGTCTAAAGGATTTTATATATATATATACACACATATATATAAATATATAAAAAAACACATATCAGAGTCAACATTTGCCTGTCAGAGCCCCCAAAGGACTTTCAATAAGATAGTTTCACAAAGTTGAAACTAATAGAAACTTTATTAAAATAGAAACTTTATTAAAGTGACAGATACAAGGAGTTTGGGTTGGCCATTGATAAATAAACTGACTGTGATAGTGCTAATGTAGAATCATAGAATCACCTGGTTTGGAAGAGACCTTTAAGATCATCGAGTCCAACCACAGCCTAACACTGCCTAGTCCACCTCTAGATCATGTCCTTAATATATGACTATGATTATAATTGTGATGCTAGCAAAATACTATCCCAGGAAGGCATCCCTGTCACGGGTGGAGGAGAAGGAGCACAGCCCATTGACTGGCTCTTCAGAGTCTTCAATTTCTTCTCTCCCACCCCAGAGGTAAATTCCTCAATACCCTTTATACCCCAACCTTAGCTGTCCCCTCCCATGGGTGGTGTTTAACATCATTTGGGTAGAGACTTGAGTACTATAGTCATGTACGTTTAGTATGTATCCTTTTAGCTCATTAGCATATTTAGGGGTGTCAACTTCAATATGAATTTCATGGTTAATGAAGCAAAAGGTCTCACTCTGCACTGTGGCCTTCAAAGTTCTGTGCAGAAGCCATCTATCTGTTTATTCTGCATTCTTCAGCCAAAACAGGCCCATCCTGCAGCCATAAGATTCCCTTCTTTGCTTCTCATACCAACCTTTAAGTATTGGCAGGTGGTAGTTAGGTCACCCAGAGCCTTCTCCAGGCTAAACAAAACAAAGCTCGTGATGTCTGTCACTCTTCCCTTATCTGCCAGCACTGTAACCCCATTGTAGAATGCCACCAAATTTGTCAGGCATGATTTGCCCTTAGTGAAACCATGTGGGCTGTCAACAACCTTCTCCTTGTTTTCCATGTGCCTGAGCATAGTTTCCAAGAGGATCTGCTCCATGATTTTGCCAGGCACAGAGGTGAGACTGAGCAGTCTGTAGTTCCTCAGGTCCTCCTTTTTTCCCCTTTTCAAAAATGGGGGCTATGTTTCTGCTTTACCAGGCAGTGGGAACTTCACTGGACTGCCACAATGTCTCAGATATGATGGATAGTGGAAATCTGGAAGTTTCCCCTTGTATTACTGTCACTGAATGTTTTCTTTGAAAGATTAATTCTCCAGGAGGCAGAAGCTTGACTGCCAAATCTTTCCATATCTCCTACAAATCTGTGCTCTCTTTTTTCACCTCTTCCTCTTAATGTGATGATGCTCCAGCCTGGCATATCTAGGGACAAAAAAAGCCCATATCAGTCTTTACACTTTCAGTGCTAATGGAAGTGACCCTGATTCGGTCTCCAGTCCATGTCTTCATTGCAGATACCAGCTATATGCTTGGTTTGATCCCAGGAGATTGCAAGAGATGTCAAGATGACAGGGATTTCCTGATGATCCTTATATTTTTCCGACTTCTCAAAACATGCCTGTGATAGCAAGCAACCTTAAGGTAATAATCCAGATCTTAAGGTAATAATCTAAACGTGTCAGCTTTATTTGTCCCCGAGGTGCGAACGTTGGGAGTGTGCACATCATCTGAGTAGCTCACATGTTGGCTTCCAAGATAGAAGATGGGGTTGGAGATTATTAAATGTGTCACTCTGGTGCTATGAAAGCTGTAGACATTTGTCTTCAAAGGGCACCTGAGTTTTTTAGATACAGGCATCCTCATGCAGACAGAAAGCCAGCATAACCAGATTTATACTTTGCACTATTTTATCAGCACAGGGACCATTTCATGGCCAGGGTCACGCATGGAAGGTGTTGGCCAGTGATGGTAAGGTTGTCTTGCAGGACCATTCTAGCTAGCATAGGTTAGAACAGACTTCAAGATCTTTTAGCTCATGCATAGGACTGTTTTGATGCCTCCAAATGCCAGAATGTAGGATATTTGGACCCTTGAGTTTTATCCTGGGTCTTGGAAGTCGTCTGCTGGTTGGTTATAGCAAATACAGCCAGGAATGAAATTTGGGAGTGCCAACACAGATGCATTTTTGGTCTGTTGTAGCAGATACCTGTTTTCTGCTCACCATCTGGCTTAAGATGGACTTCCACTTCCTTTCCATTCTGTTATGTAAATAAGGAGGCAGAGAGACTTTTGTCTAAAAATGTTCAGTCTATGAATAGGCTGGATCAAGTCAGGAAAGAAGCTGTGGGGGATAAATGGTCAGGTTCCTAATAAAGGAGTTCTATCATTGGGATTAACACCAGGACCTTCATGCAAAGGATGCATAGATCTAGAAAAAGGGGTGAGTAACAAAGTGATAAAGTTTGCTCATAACACACATTATTCAGTGTAAAACCAAAACCCAGCTGCAAAAAGCTGAGAAAAGGTTTCCGAAAGCTGAATGACTGTATGAGATGGTGAATGTCTATAAATACACAGCATAGACATGGTTAAAAGAAGCAGCCCTGGGTATACGTACAAAATCATGAGCTCTGACTTAGCTGCCACTGATCAGGAAAGATATATTGAGTTATTATGAGTAGTTCTCTGAAAATATCAGGATCAACAGTTATCGGAAAGGCAAATAACAGGTACAAAGTGTTAGAAAGGAACAGAAAGCAGACTACAAAACATCATTATCGGTGTGTTTCAGCCCATGATTCACCCACATTTTGACTGCTGCGTGCAGTTCTGTTCTCCCTAGAAGATCAGAGAAAGGCAGTAAAGATGATCAAGAGTGGAAACAGAATAAACAATCCAGCACTCTTCAGCTTGAAAAAGAGAAGTCTGGGAGGGTCTGAGAGATGCATACAAGTACAAGTGACATGGAAAAGGTATATGATGGGGAGAAACACTTTCCTTATGCTCTGTTCCCTGCACCAGGCATCTATTACCAGTTGCCACTGGAAACAGGATACTCAGGGAACTGGAGCTGTTTGTCAGTCCTTATGCTCTTTTATTTGGGATAAGAGGAAGTTCCTACAAACATCTATAACTCATATGGGAAACTTGCATTGCCTCTTGCTGTATTGTGGATATATCGTTGATTTTTACACAGAATTGATGGCAGCAGAGAAGATCAGACCAGGGTTTCTGCTGAGGTACCAGTTAGGATGAAAAGAAACAAGGCGAAGTTTAGCTTATGGGCAGAAATTTCCCAGAATACACTGGCAAATTGGCTCCCAAGCACACTGGCTGTGCAATCCAGCACAGGAACAAACCTAGGCAGTGTTTTGTGAGACAGGTCAAATTCCTCAGAATGGACGGGATTCAAAAGTAGCTACTAGTTCATGACTCTGCCCCAAGTCTAAGGGTTGTAGTAACTGTAGCAGGCAGTAGTAAAGGGAACCACATGGTGAAACCTAGTGAAGGCATTTCAGCTTTATAAAGTTGCCAGCTACCTATCAGCAATTCGGAGAAATGGAGAAGCTACAGCAGTGTTGCTGTAATTACTGGTGTGCATTATCTGTCATCATCACTGGTGACACTCAAGCAGTTAACCTGGCCTTTGTTAAGGACCATCATGCATAATTGTTTCATCACACTGATACTACTAATAAAAACTAACAACTTTTATATGATTACTAGTGCTGTCAAATGTGTTCTCAGCTATTTCAGGTACCTTATCTATAGTTGCTACTTTATAACCAATGATAAGTGACCATAATTTTTGTGAGGAACCTCAGTTCAGAAGAGGATCCCACTTTGTTACCCCAGTATCACCATATTGTGAGGGATTGCATCACCATCACCTTGTAAAATATGGGAAGTGGTCAGATGAGACAGGGTGTACGCAGCAATGCTTTCATTGATGGTGGTTTTGGTTTTGGGACAGATCTGTTTCCTCATAGCACAGGAATGCTACAGAAATGAACCTCATGCTGCTGGACATGGATTCCTAAGCAGGGAGATTGGTAAGATTGACCTCTGGATGGAGCATAGGCACCTTAGGGTTAACTTGTGGCACTGCTTGAGGCTGGCAGCAGAGAAGATTGAGGGTTAGAACTAGATGGTTGGATGGTTGGAAGGTTCCTTCCAACACAAACCATTCTGCGATTCTATTACTCTAAGCCTGGAGTGTCTGAGAAGCTTATCTACATGCTGGAAACCGTGTGCTGAAAACACTAGCTCTACTCAAACTATCTTTCCTTGTTTCCAAGTTCGCTCAGAGATACCACAGCATCTCTCCAAGGCACTACGTTGAGCAACTTTCAGATAGTACCTCCAGAAATCACATGGATGTGCTCTGTTAAAAATGGGAAGGAACTAAAGGTCCTTGCCAACACACTTTAGAACTGACTATGTCTTAATTTATCCATGGCAGAGTGTCTTACTCAGTAGGTGAGAATTTAGCTATGAGTATATTGAGTGGCAGCCAGCTTGGAGCATGAGTCTAATTTACTGTAACTCTTGTTACATTCTGTCTGATCATTATCGTGCTGAACAAAATGTTTTTAAAGTGCTTTTATAGGGTTGAGTGACTTATTCAATAATTTATACCATTTGGGGGGGATTAGAGGATGAATTTAAGTCATCAAATAATGTCATTACAGCTCAATGACTACATTCTTTATCAGGAAAAAAAAATCAGTTGTAATTATGCTCAAAAAGACAGAGACCCTTTATTCAGCAGTTCCCCCAAGAACAATGATATCAAAGATGCTGATAGGTCCCTCAGCTGTAAAGAGGGCTGTCCTTCTTTGTTAGGAAGGAATATATCAGCTGCCGTCTGCTTATCTATATCACCATTGTGCTATTTATGCCACATATTTTCAGTGTGCCACGACTTTCAGTGCCTGTTCCCTGCAGAGGCCAGTGAGCCGTCTGCATGCAGAGTTGTGCAAGCTCTCAGGGCGTCTATGTCCCCACTTAAGTTGGTGGGAGTTTTGCTCCTAATTTCAGCAAAGAATTTTTCTCTGCCAGAGCTCATGAAACCAAAAAAGAAAGAGGCATGGTCCTCATGGAGATTCTCTGGAGACCTTTATTCATACTGGATTGTGAGGTGTCAGCCTGGCCCTTAGGAATATTTAATTTATTAATTTTTTTCCCCTTAATTTCTGTTTATTTATCTGAACTCATACCTGCCCTGGCCAGGGGACCACTGGTATCTCAATGCAGATGTGCTTTCCACCTGGGGCCTGAGCACTGCAAGATTTCTTTGGACCCAGCATACGTCTAATGCTGGCAGACAAGCAGGGTAACCCAAAGCTTTCATTTTCCCTTAAAGATATCCAGTGAAATCATCAAATCCTGCTCACTTGACCTCTGAGCTGGCTTTTCAGACCAGCTTTTAGCAGCTTAGGAAGACTTATCTCAAAGAGGAAAATCAGGTCATGCAGTGTGTGTGGACAAAGACTAGATAAGTCTGATCTGAACAAGGGCGGAAAATACATGAGATCATCCCTTATCCTCGCAAAATGACCGTGCGTACAAGATGGGCATTAATCAGAGTAATTCCCCCAGAAGAGCTCGAGAGGAGCAGGCCAGAAGCAAACACGTGTCTCCACGAGGGTGCCTGGGTTGGGAGTTCTCTGCACATCGCTCTCCATGGCCCTCACTTATTAACAGCATCAGCCACAAGCGGACAGGCCACAAAACAAAAGCTCATTAAAGACAGGAGTAATGAACAAGGAGCACATTCAGTTTCATATCTAAAAGCATGGAAATCACTACTAAGGTCCATATCTGAACAATATTATATTGCAGGCATTCTCCTCCATGCCATTTGGTGCAGCATGGCTTTTCTAAAACACACTTCTCATCCAAAACACCACCTGGCTGCTCCATGGCTGTGTCTCTGTCCTTCCAGACCAAATAAATGTACTCTGTCCCCACAGCCAGCAAAACCTGGAAATCTCTGTCTTATGCACAAAGAAACGCTTCCGTCCCCTCCAGTCATGCTTCCTCAGCTTGAGCTCTGAAAGGGGTTGGGTCTCCACCTTCCCAAAATTGGTTGCCAGCACCCCAGAGTTTCTGCAGGCTGAACAGAGCTATTAATGACACGTGCATTGTCCTTTTAACAAGTTGATGTTTTCAAAAGCAGAAGGAATGGAAAACTGTATGCTGATGACTGAAAATAACACAACCATTTGGCCCAGCTGTCTGATAATGGTGTTGGCTGTATAGGCCTTGTAGGAATCAAAGGCAGGAAACTTTGATATTTTGGCCCAGATTCACCAAGACACTACCTTGCATCCAAAATCTAACTGGCATTCAATCAGACCATCCTGAAGAGAATAAACTTCAGTTCATCCTCACAACTGGGCAAAGGGACCACATTGCAAAGATGGGAAATGTCTTTATGTGGGCATACTGAGAATGACCAGAACCATGAAAACAGTATTTTAAGTGTAACTATGAAGAGGTTTTTGGATTCCAGTGATATCCTACTGATGTAAGGCTGAGGAAATTAAGAAACTTTAAACATCTTGTTTGGTCATGATCTTAATTGCCAACTTTGATACCTATGGAAGCAGGGTAACAAGCTGTCATTTTCCTTCCTTTTTTTTTTTAAATTTAAACCAAAACCAGCCTAATTCTAATCAGTGGTGTTACACCCTCTTACCCTTTTCTACCAAGGCTTGGATGAAGGAATAGCTTTGCAAGTAAAGATAATGCACGCAAGGGTGGTGCCACAAATAGCCCCTTCTCTGCATTTTCTTTCACAGAATCACAGATTTGTAGGGGTTGGAAGGGACCTCAAGAGATCATTGAGTACAACCCCCCCTGTCAAAGCAGGTTCCCTAGGACAGATTGCACAGGTCGGTGTCCAGATGGGTCTTGAATATCTCCAGAGAAGGAGACTCCACAACTCCCCTGGGCAGCCCATTTCTTTCCTTCTGTATGTGATGAGGTGTACAGTATTTTTGCTCATCCTTTGGCCTGCTTCCTCTCAAAAGTATCACAGCAGATAAGAACTTGACTTTATGACAGACCCTGGTCATAAGGTCAGTGGTATCTTTCCAGTGTGCATTTGGCTCATAAATTTGTTACTACAGGCTTGTTGCCCTGTACAATTTCTTATTCAGATTTCTTACTATAAGGTGAGGATTGTCTCATTGTATAGTCTCATGTCTGAGTTAACCCCCCACATTCCTGCAGTCAGTAGAAGGACACTGGCACCTCCAGACTCACCACATCTTTTTCAGAGGCCAGTCTTGACCTGTTGCATTTGGGAGACAATGAGTCACCTTGTCTCTGTGAACAGCTGGGAGAGCCTGGGTGACTGGATTAGATACCCAACTTTCTAATGGCATGACATGATCTGTTTCTAGCTCGTAGATGGGACAATACAGTAACTCCTGTCTATTGTATATCTAGGATGTCAGGGACTGGTGGGTCTGGTGGTTAAGATGGCTGTCTGAATCACTCAGCATTCTCTCGAATTTAGATGCCATAGTAGTTGCGACACCTAATTATCCATGTATAGTAGGTGGTCCAAATAGGAGTGCACAGCAGAGCAGCAGATGTAGGTTGCTGCTGTCAGATTAGATTGAGTTTAGATAGAGCTTAATTAACACTTTATTTTCATTAGATTCAACTCTGATTAGTCACACAAAAATTACCACAGAAAAGCATGGCAGAAATCGAGGCACAGCTAACGTTCTTATAAGTAAAATCAAGGAAGCATCTTTCCAGAGCAAGACCTTGCTAGTAAGGGGTTATTCCCTGAATTTGACACCTCTTTGGTCTGGAGAACAGGATGAACTTAGAAAGAGCTCTTTGCCACACTGAATACTTTGTAAACCTGCCCTTTCTAGCCCCACACATTCCAAGCAATCTGATTTACATAATCATATATATTTCAACACACATTTGAGCTACTTTATGACATTGTTTAAAACTCACATTCTTTCCCATTATATCACTTTTATATTTGTAATTACAAGGATACAGTATTTTAGAGATGTTTTATCAAGAGTCCTAACTTTAGTACTATTTATCAAGTTTTTTGGTGTCAAACCCCATAAATGCCACTCTGAACCCCTTGCCACCCAGTCTCAAACCTTTATTCTGAATATTCTTAATCCATAGTTTGACACAGCACAAAAATTTTTGCCCTTCCCTTAATTAAAAATGCAGGTGACTTCTTCTGTGTCAGAGTTTCCTCCTTTGTTGCTTGAATCCACAGTCTCCTGCTGGGTAGGTTTATCCTACCTGTAACATCTAAAAACTCACCAGGAACTTTTATGTGGCCCAGAGGGATGGTATCTTGCAGGAGAAGCCTGCAAAGCAGGGTAAAATTTATTTCCATGCAAGACAGTACAAACCAGCAATCCAAGTAAATCCCATTTAAACTTTATTTTGAAACTGAAGGAGGCATATGCTGTCTGTTGCCCAAGAGTGAATCCAATTTTTCTTTTTAGGATAGGGAAAAAGATGTTGCAGATCAAGATATTTTTTCCAAAGAGCAAATATGCAGGTCTAGAATGTCTCTAAAATCCAAAATAATCCAAGTTTGCAATAAGTGAATGCTTCTCTCTTCTCCTACATTGTTGTTCAACTGTCAGGACTGGAAAGGGATGACGTCTACAGGTCAAGCCAAATTAAACCAAGCCAACTCCTATTCTTTACCTCTGTGCTGTCTAACCATATTTGCAGAAGGTAGTACAACTCCATGTAGTTCAGCTGGTTTCTCCTTGTAGTCTTCCTTTTGCTCTCTCTCCTCGTTTTATGAAAGCTCAGTTAAGCAGTCAGTTGGGTATTTCTACTTCACTACTTTGTCTGAGCTGTCTGGTCCAACACATCTCAACAGGCATTGTGGATGCCTATGGAAGACTCCTTACTGCACTGTGGTCTCCTCAGCTCAGCCACCAGACAGTGAGGACATACTCCATGCCCTGAAAAGGCTGATACCAATAAATAGAGACATTTCTTAGTTGATGTGTTTATTACACGGTGTGGCTGTGACCAACAGGGTGCTGAATATCTTAATTCTCAAGTCTGCTTGCTGTCTCGTTCATGGATTGCATTCAATCTCTCGAAATTGTTGGAGAAAAGCTGAATGAAGTAATGTTGACAAAGGATTTCTGTATTAATTGCTTCTTAAAATAATACTACTTACATATTTTTAACATGCGCTGTGAGACGACTGTAGGAAAGAGCCGGTGTAGGGAACACAACAGCAGCGTGGGGGCCACTCCTCCCCGTGGGCATTAAAGTCCAAGTGCCAGTCTAAGCCAGTTCAAGAGAGTAAAGTTCACAGTGAAGGATCATCTGCATTTTTGCTGACACATGAAACAAGGACCCAAAGACCTCTCCAGACAGACTAGAAGGAACACGGAAAACTGAAACAAACACATTTAGCAGCAGAAAAGAGAACCTGTTGATGCCAGGATGTGCTCACTTATGCTTGTGGTAACTTAATTGAGAAGTCGTGTTAGATAAAAGGGGAAGAGTAAAAAGATAGGTCGGTTCACTCTTCAAACCATGGACCAAGTTCCACCTCCATGCAAAGATGGGGCAGAGCTTGCATTTCCCTAATGTCTCTGTACGGGCCCCGCAGAAGACAATGCTGTGTCCCTCTCCGCCAAGCCCAGGGTTTGTCTGGCAGGGGGACAGCAGGAGTGGGACAGGCTAACCAGAGACCACTTGTCCTTGCACTTGCACCTACTGACCTTTGCTATTCCCCAAGCTGTGGGAGATGCCACAGCATAATTTGAGGATGATTTGTAGACACAGACAACTGCATATGTGCTTTCCCCTGCTCTGACAAAGAAAACAGGACAGTGATACCTTGTCCACTTCTTCTTTTCCATACGTGAGTAGGTCTGTTTAAAAATGGGGATGCAAAACCAGTTTTCACTGCTCTTGCACAAAAATGATGCAAAATGAGCAGAAGTAGTCCAAGAAAGTTTTTGTTGGCACCTACCTTCCCATTCTCCAGAGTCACACTTTATCAGATAGCTGGAATACAGCAGGCCCCAGACAGTCTGTTATTCTTTCCCACGCTACAAGATCTGGACAGTAACTAACTTAAATAAAAGCCAGAAGTATAATTCTTTTTCACTTCATCTGATTTAGGGAAGCCTTTCCTCAGATAATTCCTCCAGGCGTGCTGTCCAAGGCAGGACTAGCCCTTGGTGGGTCAACTTCCTCTGACCTCTCTAGCTGGATTTCAATTTTCTAAAGGTTACAGATAAAGAACAGAAGAAACAGCGCACTCTATCTAGGAACTGTTGCACCTTTCTTTGAGCTTGGTGAGATGCCAGGCTCTCCTTGAAGAGGTGGTGCCCTCATACAGTAGTAGTGGCCTTCTGCTACTCCCGATGAACCTTTTTTCTGTTCTGAAGCTAGATAAAAACAGTAACCACCATGTTCAGGGAAACAGTGGGGCAGCAGATAAATTCCCATGATGAGTAACTGGCCAGGCAAAGAGCTACAGTCTGCAGGGCTGGAAGCAGAAGTGTGTGAGCTCTGTCTAACTCCACTGTCTCCCAGAGAAGAGGTATTTGGAGCTTCTGGGGTACCTGATAAAACATTTCTTCCTATACCTTGAGTTTATAATGAAAGTTGAGTTCAGGGCAGGTCCTGGGAACACTCTTTAGGAATCCTGGTGTTGTCACACATTAATGAAACTGCTGTTGCCACAGGCAGATGAAGGAAAGGTAGATTTGTCAAGCCCTCAGTCTGCCATGGCTCTGGCATTGTTTTGTCATACCCATCAAGAGAGCGAGAGGGTATGGCAAGAGCCAGAGGTTTGTATCTATTCCCACAAACTAACGTCCATCAAATGAAGCTGTCTAACAAAGTCAATGACCATTCTAAAAGGAGAGTGCCCTTCAGCTGGAAGAGTGAAGACCACTGGTAGGGTTGAGTGCTGGGGACTCATACCTGCTCCGTGGAGCCCTGCATTGTGCACTTGCACCAGCGCTGTGGGCTCTCACGGTGGGGAAATGACTCATTGTCCCCCCCCCAGCCCTTCTGTGCCTAGGGACACTTGGTTGCCAGCCACAGATGCTGATTTCAGTTAGCATCAGTCATTGCACTTGTATGGGCAACTTGGAATGGGGAAAGCCAGTTCCACCACATGTCCCACCCAAGGCTTTGATCAGCACAGGGAGTCGCAGGTCGGAGCCATTCTTCATACATCACTTTTCAGCACTGGTATGGTTTTCCATTTGAGTTCAGAGCTGTTGGTTTAGAAAGTAGATCCCAGGAGGCTCTGATTTAAAGATGCTCATGTTCTTGCTGTGTATTGTCAGCAGGAGGGCTTTGATCCTACTATGTGTCTCTGACAGCCATGTCACCCATTTTGTGCCCATTTGTATTCAAGTGTTTGGTCCCAGTGATGTGGTTTTTCTGTTATTTTTGTTGTTCTTTGTGATCAATTCCTTTTTTCTTTCTTCATTAAATATTTTGTTCAGGTTGTCTGCTCCCTCATGCCCCCCACAGAAAAACTAGCATTGTACTGGCTTTGCTTTGCTTTGTTTTATCGCTTGAGGAAAACGTTCACATTATGTCATCTTCTCTTCTTTTTTTTCTTTTCTTCTTTTTTCTTTTTTCTTTTTTTTGGTGTGTGGTTGTTTCTTAGAAGTGACACAGATGTGTTTAAACTGCAGACGATTAATAGCGACAGTGAATCCTGTGTGAGGAGGGATGTGGAAGGTGCAAAGTAAACCTACATAAACACCAGTGGGGAAAACAGGGAAAACCAGAGAATAGCCTAGAAATGAAGAGGATAAAAAAAAAATCACTGCAGTTCCCCACAGGACTTTGATGATTAGCATTTATGACCAAGAAGAAAAGGCACAGGCTTTTATACTATGCCACTAGGGAAGTGAGAGTTTTGCAAACGCAGTACTAGTGGTGACCTGATCTTACAGTGACCGCGGTGGGTGGGTTCAGGTCTGGAAGATGGCTCCATCCATGGAGTGTCTTTAGCTCAAAGTCCCACAGCATGGTTTATCTTTGAAAACAAGAAGTGGTCTTTGAGAATAAATACTCCACACTTATCTAGTTCACTTGGAACTGCTCCATGCAGTCTTTGCCGCCCAGGTCTCCACAAGCTGGGGACCTCTGGAAGTTGCCCATATGCCCTTGGGTGAGTGGGGCTGTCTGAGTTGCTTCAGGAAGGGAAACATAAGGATGATACAGTAAAAAAGACACGCGTTACATGTAAGCCTGTTTTAGGTAAGACTTCAGTGTCACTTTTAACACTGTTCTGTAAACTGGACACTTAAATAGAAGTACATCTGTATGAGAGTGTCACCTATTCACCCAGCACTGCTTCTTACAAGACCCAGAATTTAGCTGCTTAGTTTTTCTAGGTAAGTTTTAGGAAAGATAATAAATGCATGGCAATGAGACAGGAACATTTTGGCGAATAAGGTGTATATATATATCCACAGATAATATATGGCCACACTAAAGATACAGACAGATAATCACAAGCATTTCATTCAATTAGTTTAGGAACTTTTCACTGCCTCAGATGGAAATTACCCCAGCTTAGTAGAGGCACAGAGCCTGTGAGCATGCACGTAACTCGTCCTAAAGTACAAAGCAAAACAGATCCGCTCACACCAGCTCTTGTTCTAGCTGGAGGGGTGGCAGTTTCTTAAACCTCTCTAATTTGATCTTCTGCAATTATGCGATGATAAACTAAAGGGTTTGGCTCGTAGCAATGTGGATATTGCATATTACAGCCACTATAAATGATAATGCTAAAGTACAACAAATCAGTATGTGTCTGATCTTGTCAAAAACCTGACAGGAGCCTTCATCATTCATGCTTATTGGCGTGCTTATTTCAGTATACATTAGAGGGCATGAGGCATTTGAAACCAGAGCTCCGTACAGATCTCAGCTTAGTCTTTGCCCAGGTACTTTAGTGAAAGTTCTTTGCTAGTGTCTTGCTGAACCAGCTGAGTAGCTTGTCCAGAAGCTGTGCACTGAGGTCACTCCAAACCAAGGGTGCCACTGTGCCCCATGGCTGGAAGGAGACCTGGGAGGAAATTCTACTCCAGTTGAAGTCAGCTGGAGATTTGCCATCAACTTCGACGGAGCCAACATTCCTGTTCTGATGCAGACATTTCACAATGACCTCCTCTGTTGAACTTTCAACACGTGCATGTTATTTTCATTACAAACAAACAAAATCTTTCTAAAATGGAGACCTTCATAGATACATAATGCCAGAAGATCACATTAAGAGTTTATCAGGGTGCATGTGGTAAAATACTAATAATCCATCCTTGAAGTCTCTGGGAAAATTTCTGATGTGAACACAACCCCTTTAAGCTGTTTCACCCGAATCTCCAGCAATCCGATGTACAGCTGAAGGTTTATTATTTCTGCAGAAGGCGCACGCATTCCGAATTCTCCGTGCTCCCAAACAGAGACAAGACGTTCATCTGTGCGCTTGGCTTTGGGAAAAGACATCTCTGTGTGTCCGGACGCTGGTACAGCGCAGACAGGAAATCTGCCAGACTGCCTCGGCAGGAGGCTGCCTCCATCCGACACGTGCAGCAAGGAACAAGAAATGTCTTAATGATTTATCGTCATCAACCTTTGTTCTCATTAAAGACTTGGTTGTCGGACAGGGCTTGTAATGAGGCGCTGTTCCTGGGTCTGTTCCTACATGATCGTGCAAGTCCCGAACCCCAGCTTCTGAGCGCGGAAGATGCAGCTCCCACTTGGCCCAAGTTTAAGGGGTTGCGGTGGGAAGGTTATTATAAGAGGGCCTGCTAGCAGCTATAGGGCCCTGCAGCTTTGCAGCAAGGGATTATGGCAGGGCTCTAAGCAAATCACCAATGGCTGAATAACCAGTTCATGTGGAGCTCAGGAGGGCGCAGGTTCCTTCTTGGCACTGAAAAGGCACAGTGCTATCGAAGGCTTCCATTAGGAACCACACAAGTAACTAACCACCTGGCAAAGTCTCTTGCCTGTGGTTTCCCACCAGTAGTGGGGGTTGGCTCTTTCGCAGTATTTGATCACCCGTATTTACCTAGGAGATTGTGTCCTTTTTAACTATTTTGATGTATCAACTTCTGCAATAGTGAGTAGCAGGAAAATTATCTATTTCTGAAAATAGTTCTGTGGTCCACCTCAGAGTGTCCAGAAAGCTGGCCTTCTACAAAGCCTGGCCTCCCTGGCACTCCCACCGGGAGCTACAGCAGTTGAGTGTGCTGAAATACTTATCCCTCTGCATGTTGAGCATCTGCTGCATCACGGACTGTTGACGGATACCCAAACTGATCACTCCACAAGTAACTCACGAGCTGCAGAAATCAGGTGCGTGAGCCTGGGTTTGTAGCATCTGAAGGGATTCATCCACATTTCCTCTTCAAGCTCTGTCACTGGGCCTGTTGGAGGAGTGACACAGCATTCACTTTTCCCTGGTTGGATGAAGGCATAAGTATTCCTAGCAGGCAGCCTGGGCTTGTGAAACTGTGAATGCTGGTGACTCCCTGTGTATGTGCCTCGGAAACATGGCTGACCCTGACATTTTTGTTCTGAGAGCTCAGATGTTTGCAGGAGAAAAACACAAAAGATGGCCCCATGAGGCCAAGTCAATAAACACTCCACAAAATTACTGAAGGGAAATATTTTGCAGCCTTCACCCAGCTGTATCTCTGGATATTAGGCATGGCAAGCCCAGGTCTTGGGATCTTGCAATATTCAGGGGTGGGTTTTTTTCAAATGCTGTTCATACAAATGAAAGAAATTTTTCTGAAACACTTAAAACTATACTCTGGCAGGGTATTAGGAGAAATTCAACCTGTAATGATGTCTTCTGCATGATTAATTTGGGTAGGCTTTTAGGCCAGTCTACACAACACCCTTAGAGAGGGATCCACTAGTGCCTGGCAGATCAAGGACTGTTCTTACTCACTCTTCCAGGCATCGTGCTCAAGTGCAAATAGAAGCATCTGAAATGAGGAGTGTAAGGGAATGTTCCTATCATCTAATCTGGGCTCCTCACTTAGTTGTCTAAATTAGGCATCTAGAGCCTAATTATACAACCCTGCCCCTCCGTATTGTGAAGGGAGAGTTCTGGCAGGCAGTGCAGAGAGAATCTGATTTAAGGTTTTGGTTTGGGACATAAACGTAGAGGAGACTTGCTTTTATGCTGCATGTTCCAGATATGAAAAAAGGCTGAAGGAGTTTGGCGTGCTCGGGAAAATGCTTTTGCACCCTCACTGGGCTGAAGAAGCAGTAAAGCAATGGAGAACTGGGCTGGCTGTGCTTCTGCCCAGTCAGCAGTATTTCCAGTGCTGATACGTAAATCAGATCCTCAGCTGTTCCCAAACAGCATAACCTCAGAAACTACTTGGGGCTCTCGTAGCGTGCTGGCACAGAAGGCAGCCTTCTGCACTCCAGTCAACAGTGGGACTTATTCCTAAAAATAAGAAAGCCCTTTAGCTGTTTCACTAGAGTTAACAGAGCTCTTACTCTACAGGCACCTTGCCATGGTCCTACTGTAGTTTTGTTTTCTTGTCTGAGTCAGGGACACGAGCAGGCAATGCTTGGAGCCCAGATGGCCATGGAAGCCCCAGCATCTAGCAGAAAGGGTGTTTCTGCTTGCATTAGATGTAGCAGAAAAGAGGTGGCTTGTAAGGGGGCTGGCAGGTACTGAGACCAACTGATCAATAGAGCACCTTGTGCTTGGCTTCCTAAGTCGTGTGAGTGAGATGGGTTCTTCTGAAGAAGCCTGGCAGCGCCTGTGCTTGGCCCCAGGGCTCACTGGAGACACCCCATTTCTGTCTGTGGAAAGGAGTGTGCCAGCTGAGGTGATGGAAGTTCACAAACGGGGGTCATGGGAGGGGGTCTGGGCTTTGCCTCCAGACTTTCACCACCCTGAAATGGTGTGACAGGACTTCAGTGACCCATTCTTTGGAGTCCTTCTCCCAGTGCTCAGTGCGCAGGGTGGTTCACAGCCAAACCTGAATGTCCTTGAGATGCTCATAGGGTCAGGATGGCCACTGGTCCCTGATTTAAGAAGAGGAAATCCACAGAGGTGCCTTGATCTCTACCATCCTCACTCTTAATAGCCCGTTGTGCCAAGTACTGCAACTGAATCAAGCTGCTTATGAGTGAGAACATCTAGCACAGGATTGGTCACCAGATGAAGAGAACTTTGCACAGCTTTTCCCCTGGAAACAGCTTTTGGTAAAGCATGCACCCATCACTGAGCAGGTTTCAGAGAATGGATCTGAAGCCTTTTCCTTACTTCTTTAAACTCTCTGTTTCTTTAAAGCAGAACTAGTGCAAAAGGTCAGTGCAAGTCAGAACTGTCACTCCTGATGTGAGGCACATTGAGCTGCCCCACAGAGGACCAGAAAGGTGGAAAAATTCATCCCGTCCTTGGGATCGGAGAGGACAGGAGGGGAGGGGACAGGAGGAGAGGGGAGGGGAGGAAAAAGGAACAGTCTATTTAAGAAAGTCTCTATGTGTGCAGAAGCCAAAACTTCCCTTCATTTGTATGAACACAAGCCAGCTGCAGCAGTGATAGTGAAAGGCAAACTCAGTCTTAAATGTTTCGATTTACTGCTAATTTAAGCATTTGAGCATCATGCTCTTTGTGATGCTCATGAACAAAACTCCAGTTGTGCTACCAGCTCTGAGGAGCTTTCATTGACTTTGCCTCTTTCTGCTTCTTGGAGGTTTTGTATCTCACTGTAGCATCACCAAGTGGGCTACAACGTGCCAGAGTTTTGGCCCCAGCAGAAAAGATGGGGGTTTGTGGTGCATGGCGAACTCTAGCTCAGCCCTTGGCTGCTGCCCCTGCCCCAGCTGGCACCAGGCACATCCCTGAGCTGCAGTGCTCATGCACGAGCACTGCCAGCAGTGGAGCAGGAGTTGGGGACGAAGCCAGGCAGGCATTTGTACCGGCTGGAGGTGTGATGATGATTCCAGTCCAGCCCTGACACCTGGCTGACTGCAGGAATGTGCTCCCAGTCCATCACCTCCCCGGAGGGAAACTTGAAAGATTATCTTCCTCGTGCAGGGAAACACCATGGAGTCACTGTGCAGGAGAGCATGTGGAGCCCCCTGGCTGGAGGAATGCCGGGCTGCCTCTGCAGGCACCCCTGGGTGGGGGGAGACGCATGTCCCACTCTGGGCTTTCTTTGGTCAAGGGTTTCTACAGTTAAAGTACATGAACTGCAGGCATGGGAACCCAGGAATGGAGTTCAAAAGGCCACCGGCAGTCCTAGTAAAGCTGCTGCAGTAAAGCCAGGCCTAAAGCAGGACTTAACAGTTCCCTGAAAGAAGGGAAGCTCCAACCCAGTTCCTCCCTTCCTCTACAGGGATGTCAGAAAGCGGGCTTTGCTCAGGCGCGGGGGGCAGAGCCCCACGTCCCTGGCAGCAGTGTAGCCCTTCTCCCTTCCGATTCACAGTGATGCAAGCACAGGGTGAGCGTCAGGCTCAATAGCACCAGTTCACAAAGGGTCAAGTTGCTGTGCAGCTAATCCCCTGGGTTATTAGGAAACTCTTCTTCCTTCTCCCATCACATCACTGCTGAGGTAAGATCAGCAGGGAGCATTGCAGATTCATAGACTCACACTGACATGCCATGAACAGCAGAGAAAGGACCGAACGCAGTAAGAAACCCCCACCCCAAACTGGCTCCAAGCTGATGATTTATAGTGTTTTCTCAGGGCCTGTTTGCCAAGCAGCTGGTGTTCTGTGCCAATTGCTGTTACAGGGGAGCTTTCTTTGATAGGTATCGTGAATGGACACTATGCAGTTTATCTTAAAACAAAATCCCTCCCCATGGTGTACATGGTCTGGCACTGGGTGAGGGAGAGAAAAAGTTGGGCTTTGTTGTTTTGTTGGGGTTTTCTTTATGCAGGACTATGAAAGCGTGTTTGGGGGAGCCCACAGTGTCTGTGCAAAAAGCCCAACAGATGAATTCTACTAATGGATGCAACATGTAGCTGGGTTCAAGCTAGAGTTGTCATCTGAATATAGAAGTCAAAGCCAATTTATTGTAGCATATTTTTCTTTTCAAAATATTTTAAGTAAGACAAAAAAGTTTGCGCAAGCGCTTGGCACGGGGGGGCTGTTGAGAGGAGGTATTTTCTATCTCGCAGCTAACATAAGGGCTGAAAAATGTGGCAGTGCCGAGCAGTCCCAGATTCCTTCTGGAACTCAAGGAAAATGAGTGGGATATAATTGTGTAAGAGCCCAATAAATTCTGAAGGGTGGGTTTGTAACACTGCCTTGGGGGCTGCAGGTGGCTCCAGAAGGAAGTCATGGTTTTTATTTCAGTAAAGAGACGGCAAATACTTTATCTAGCTACGCGCTCGTGTGGCCCCATCGAAAAGCCACAGAATTATTCTAAAATAGAAAACCCTGTAACAATCACTGTGTTTCTTCCATGCCAGATGGCAGAAAGATAAGTTGGATTAGTCTGTAAAGCGTGTGTGTTACTGTTGGGGGTAAGGTTTGCAAAAGCTAAGGCACAGAATTGAGCTTCCCTGGAGTTTGTAAAATGATGAGCATCAGTGCTCAGTGGTCTTCAGGGCACAGGTGGGCTATGCCCAGCCAGCCCTTGCCTCACTGTTGGTTAGTCCATGTTTCCCCAGATGCCACAGGAGGTAATGGCCATGGAGCAGAGCTTTTCGTAGGTAGACCAGACCTTGGTACTACACCTTGGTATTGAGGGAGTTGCTGCACGGCAGGGAACACCAGACTCCAGCTGTGGATTCCTGCCTTGGAGGGCAAAGGTGCCACTGCATGTTTGGTTAAACAGAATTATGTGGTTAGGTTCCTAACCTGTCCTCTGCCACCAAGGAGAGTCAGAATTGGCTGTGAGACCGAGCCCAGAGGGTTGTGATCGGTGGAGCAGAGTCTGACTGGAGGCCTGTGACTAGCGGTGTTGGGTCCAGTCCTGTTCAGTATCTTCATTGACGACCTTGATGAGGGAATAGCATCCACCCTCAGCAAGTA
>VZTU01026277.1:204852-229341 GCA_013400835.1 Zapornia atra
GGTCCCTTCCAACCCAGACCATTCTATGATTCTATGATTCTATGATTCTATGATTCTATTTAATCCTGCTGCTAACAGGAGTCAATTAGCGATCTCTCAGAGGTTGTTCTCATTGGGGAGGTGATGAGATGGGTGAAATCAGCACCACTCACCCCACTGCGAAGTCACAATTTACCGCTTCTGTATTTTCTAAGAATAGATGCCACTTGTAGCAACAAGTCCGTAGCTTCTGGCTGCTGCTTGCCAGATGGTGGGAACCAGCAGGCACCAAGTTTGTTCCCTTGTGGTCAAACAAACTGCCATCAACACAGGTTTCCTGAAAGATCCCCAGGACAGCTCTGTTACTTCTGTTAATGTTTCCCAAGCTCCTGATACAAATTGAGGTTTTCCACTACAACCGCCTGGCACATTTTCAGAGTCTTCCATGAGCAATGAAGTTACTTGATCCCTTTAGTCAAAGCCTTTATGTCGGTCACTTGTCCTGATGGTCTGTGGGCTGTGTCCTGTGCTTGAGATAATTGCACAAAAAGGATTATTTCCTTTTCTTGATGCTTGTTATTATTTTCATCCTTCACGAGCTATTTCTTCTGTTGCAGGATCAACACTCTGTGGTAGGCCAGGGAGCTGGCCCCACTCCAAGCTCCAGTTCTTGCTCAAATCCAAACACTGGAAGTGGTTACATGAACTCATCCCAACAATCAATGTTGAATCAGCAACTGATGGAGAAGAAACAGGCTCTGCAGCGGCAAATGATGGAGCAAAAACAACTCCTTCTACAGCAGCAGATGTTGGCTGAAGCTGTAAGTTTTCTAATTCCTTATTTTACATGGAAAAGATTAAAATGGCAACATTAGAAAAGCAAGCTAAGGCAGGGGGAAGAAAGTCCCCAAAATTTTGAGGTCATTTTGGCATTGCCTAGATCTTCTAGAGTGTGCCTCATTTTTTCAGCACTTTTCTTTGAAACCTTCCTCAGTTTATACGAAACAACTGAAGTATCCAAGCTACTGTGGTTTCGCTCTGAGAACAGCTTGAGCGTCTGTTTAATTCGAGGCATATGAACACTGCCAGTGGTTTTCTTTGCAAGATAAGATAAGGTGCATCACTGTGCTACTTTGACCACAGAGAAAAGCTGACTTCCAACCTCTGTAACCGAGGCAGTGTGGTGTAAGGTGTCTGTGTGTAAGCAAGGATCAGGTACATCAACTTTACTGCTCTATACAAGCTTGCATGTTTGGCTGGGATCATACAAGTCCTCCTTTCTCTGGTTTTCTTTCTGCATTTCCATTTGTTTGTAGACAGTCCTTTTCTCTCCCTTGAGAGACCAGACTGGTCTCTCCCACTGAGAGACCAGTGAGGAATTTCTGGTCATTTTATAAGCTGTGGGGGATATTTGTGGTCTTGTTGGCAGTGATACATGCTAGAACCCCCTAGTTTAGTTCCACTAAACTATCATTGCCATTGATACTGCATGAACCGCGTCAGCTGAAGGTGCTTCACGGCCCATCAGCCACATCCAGTGCAACAGGAGCAGTCCCAGCTGCCCAGAGCAGTAACACATACCTTCTGCATCCTCAAACTCACTGCCCCTTGGTAGTCCTGCTTGTCAAAGCACGGAGAATTGAGAAGTCCTAGGAGAGGAGCAGAGTTTGGCATGTCCTTGAGGCCGGCAGAAAGCAACACAGGTGCTCTGTGGCAGTCAGGGAAGGGCTGCAGGGTGGATGCTGGGTGACACCACCCCCTGCTTTGCCTCTCCCAGGACCCCAAGCCAGTGGCTTATTTACCTCAACCTGCATCTCCCAACCTACAGGACAGAGGCATTCTTGCTGGCCTGACAGTTTGAATCCAGAATTTTCTCTACAAAGTTGTAGACTCAGAAATACTCAGACACATTTAGAGAATGCCATTCAGCAATTAAAGAGCAGTACAGAAATGGAAAACCATCAGTGTTTTTGTGGGGATGTTTTCAAAACTAAAATAATTATTTATATCTATATTTTTAGTAGAGAATATATTTTTTGTTTACAGACTTATTTCCAATCCAAAAACACAATTAGAAAGCTTGAGTTTGAAATTAAGGGTTTCATTTGTCCTATAAGGGAAACATTTGTTGACTTTTTAAATTATGCAGAAGAAAACTGAAGTTTCAAGCCAGCTCTCCATGCCACGGCGTTCTGTCAGAATTTTTAGCAGAACAAAATTTAGTTGCTTTAATAGCTCTTCTTAAAAATGAATAAAATAGAAATTAAAATCACTCTGCAGAACGTGCATTTCTGATCAGCTTGCTTCTGTACTGCGTACAGAGAAATGCACACAGGGCCTGCCTGCAGTTTTTACATGGATGCCCGGATTTCCTGGGAGATAAATTGTCTTCCTCCCTTACAAGGGTTCAGGTCAACCATTATGGTAAAACAAGCCTTGTAAATCTTAATCAGGCGCCTCTCTGCCAGACTGCATTATGAAAATGCCTCTATACCAGAAGAAAGGCTCTTCTCCCGGTGTTTCAAAGTGCTGCCAGCAGAAGGAAAACCAGATTGTTCACTAGGAGGTCCGTGCACGTGCTCTTTCCAGGCAGAAGATCACAGAATCACAGAATCACAGAATTGTAGGGGTTGGAAGGGACCTCCAGAGATCATTGAGTCCAACCCCCCTGCCAAAGCAGGGTCCCTAGGACAGGTCGCACAAGTAGGCGTCCAGATGGGTCTTGAATATCTCCAGAGAAGGAGACTCCACCACCTCCCTGGGCAGCCTGTCCCAGGGTCTGTCACCCTCACCGTGAAAAAGTTCTTCCGCAAAGATCCCCAGTTCTTGGGGACCTTCTGTCCCCAGGATGGTGGACTTCCATCACCAGGCAGGGACCCTGTCACACTGACAGCGCTGTCGACCACCCCAGCAGCCAAGTGCGAAACCCTTGCACGTGTCAGAGACAGGGCGCAGCCCACACAGCAGCTGCCCAGTGAGCGCAGCTCCAGGAGACGTGTGTGCACTGGCAGTCACTTAGCGGTGCCTGAGGTGGTCACACACCCCTTTTCCTGCCATGAGACCACATGCCCCAAGAAGTGGCTGGTCATCATGGGCAGGAGCACTCTGGAGGCATCAGATCACACTGATGCTGATGAGAGATTTGGCACTAACCCCAGTGCTTGTGCTTCCCAGGTCTTTATGAATACTGGGCAGTTAGTTAGATTTCAGTTCAAGGATTTGGATTTCTACCTTCCCTTCACCAGAGATGTGTCCCTATGGGCCTCAAATTTTAAAAATCTCCCTAATGATCCATTTTTCTGCAACCTTTCCCCACTGTCCTTCTCCCAGGGCTTGCACTCTCAGTATAAGAGGAATCACAGCACCATGTCCGTGTACAGGGAAACACAGGGCAACAGTGAGCTGGCATGAAAACCAACCAGCCCAGCACCATCCTTGCTAAACCCTGGCCATGTTTCCTGCTGCATCCCTGGTGAGGAGAGACACAGGGAAGGGCAAAGCAAGAGTTTTGCTGGTTTTTGTGGGAGCTCCTCTGGTGTAGGAGGAAGAATGGAGTGTGGGATGGGCACGGCTGCAGATGGGAATGACAAGTCCTCGTTGCCAGCTGTGCACGCTGAGAGGGCTGTGCAGTGAAATGGGCTGGTGACCACAGACACAGCCAAGGGGCAGGCATCTTTCTTTCCTTTTTTTGTTTTTAAAGAAAGCCTTAGCAATATTCCCATTCGTGAACAGAGGGTTCATCAGACACTTCTAGTGACAGGTTGCCTTTAGGGTCTTTTTTCAATACATTACCTCCACAGTGTTCTTAAATTTTACTGTCTTAAAGCAGTCAAGTAAGTTGGATAACTCCCTTCAATGTCTTTTCAGTTGCAGATCATGGTATTTTCATCCAATGGTTTTAAGGAGATAATTTCTAATTGCAATAATAAGACCTGGCAGGTCTGGACTCCGATGTATCCAGTTGTGTGCTTGGGTTAGACCTGGGTGTTTGCTCTGTCTCTGTCTTGCTCTGAAAGCAAATTTAGCTGCACAGATGGGGAAAAAGCCCTGAGGAACCATTAGGCCCCTCTGTCTGATAAGCATGGTGAGCAAGACAGTGCAGACATGGGAAGACACTTTGCACTGCAGTGAAAACGTGGCCAATGTTCTCCGAGGCTGAGCAATTCTCAGTGGTTTAAGGGAAGTCGGGCCAGACTCAAACACAGATCAAGCAGAAGAATGGTTTCCATACGGATTTCAGTGGGTGACAGTACAGGTTTACAGCTGCCTTTCCTATGGACCAGACAGGGTGAAAGGAAGAGACACTCCGGCTTTGTACATACTGCAAAAAGAAAGAGGTGGGCAAAACACAGAGCTAGGAAAGAATAAAGAAAAGAAAGTTATTATGTTTCTGCTTTAACTCCCCAGGAGAAAATAACCCCACAAGAACAGCTGAACAGACACTTGACACGACCACCACCAGATTATAAAGACCAAAGAAGGAACGTGGTCAACATGCAACAAGCAAATCAGTACCCTGGTAAGTGCCCATGGGCTGAATGAAACTGTTTCCTCCCTTCCAGCTGTAAGACCATCCAGAAGAGTCATGCATGCACCAATGACCAGGGCCTGTTTTTTTAGGTATCCCCTTACATCACTGCAGAGGCAGTGATGTAGGTGGTGGCTGCTGTTCTCCTCTGCTCTTTACCTTCCTGACACACTGCTGAGAGGTGCTGCTGTATGGTCTGGAGAACCATCCAGGATGATGCTGCATCTCTCAGACATGGAGAAGGAGGGCCTGGTACCCCTCCCATTAGCATTGTCTGAGGCAGATGTGCACCCAACTAGGTGATACAGAGGTGTTCTCTTGACAATGCAGCTTCATGCCATCCAGATGCTTCTCTCATGTACATGGTACAACTTGCTTCATAGACTGAGATGAGAACCATCCCTCCCTTTGACTGGCAGCTCAAGTACAGTGTAAGGATCCTCATACTGGCTTTTAAGTACCTCACATGACACCATCAAGGGCAGCCAGAGCTACCACCTGAACGTTTGAACTTTTTAATATGGCTCAGTGCTGCTCTACAAGCAGCTTTTCAACAGGCCAGTCAAAGAGTAAGACGAAAGCCCCTGCCTCCTGCCAGAACTGCCCAGGGCAGAAAATGCCCAGTGCTTCAGGACTAGTCTTTTGTTTCAGCTTTTGTGTCCTCACCTCCTTGGAGAGCCTAGTTTGGGGAGCACAGGACTGCCTCTTTGGATCTTCATGCTGTTCACCTGCTGGCTAGCTGGAGGCTGGTCTGAGAGCAAAGGCAGAGCAAGGAGAAGATGCCGAGGAGAGAGAGAGGAGGTGGGGGGAAATGAGCAGATGAGATCAAAGGATGTTCTTTATACTACAAAGCATCTGTGCATTGAAGTATAGAAAAGAGTCTTTGCCTTCCTGGATAACTTTGTATGCCACACACCGAGGGAAAAAATAAACATGTTTTGGTTTGTTTTTCCATAACTCTTGGCACTGTGGGTTCAGCCAGGAATCTGAGACTTCCATTTCTACCTGTCTATTGTAGCAAAACTTTTCCAGCTTCTATTATGATTTTAATGAGTTCCCAAGTGCAACTAGCTCACATGCTACCCCTCTGCCCAACCTGCTGGCCAGGACACGCACAGCCCCGCTACATGTGGAAGGGCTGGGCTGGGCTGCTCAGGATATGTTCACACACTCCTTTGCATTGGTTAAAAATTTCTAGGAGTGATAAGCTTGCCACGGTCTGGAAACTGCTGCTCTCCAGCAGGCCTGAGTGTTTATCATCTTCAGTGGATCTGCAGAAGCAGCACTGATGCCAGCATAAGAGAATCACGGAATCACTAGGTTGGAAAAGACCTTTAAGATCATCAAGTCCAACTGTTCAACAACCCATGGTGGGGGCAGTGCTGCAGGGCACAGAGCCCTCCTTGCTGGCTTCCACCTTCTGTGCTTGTAAAGCAAACGCATTGGCAACCCCTGCAATTTGCTGAGGAATCCTGTGATTTGGTGTGTCGTTTAAAGACTCATTCCTGGAATCAGATGATTAACTGAGACTCTTGGCTTTTACTTAAAAACAACCCATTTCTAAGCCTGAGAGAGAAAATGGAAACGACTGCAGCCACATCCATGAAAGGCTCCGAAAGAAGTAGATCGCCATTGTTATGTGTTTCTTCTTGTTCTTAATCTGATGGACTCTTTGCCAGTCTCCTGGTGTTTGGAATCCCATCATCTCCTGGGTTTGAAGCATGTGGGATTGGCAGCACTTGTCAATTCAGATCTCAAGTCCCCGCTGAGCAAGCCCAAGCTTGGGGAGGAGAGCAGCCTTCCAGGCTGGCCTGGGAGAAAGGGCTGTGCTGGGAGCTTGCAGCAAAGCTACCAGATGGAGCGATTAGGAAACTCTTGCATAAGGCAGTAACAGTGGGGGATCTGTTCCCTTTTTCCAGGAGTAGCTTCACTCAGGTCGGGGAAGAGGAGACAAAAAGTGAAATAAAATAACATAGGAGCTTGGAGATGCTTGGTTAAGCACTTTATTCCTCGTTGCTTTTCCCTGTAGTGCCATGTCACAGCAAGAAACCCCCGAGATGAGAGCAGGTGAATCGGGCAGTAAAGGCGTTTCTCCCAGTTGCACTAGCCTGGGGTGCCCAGCTGCTGTACACAGCGCTGCCGGGGAAGACATTCCTTCCCAGCTGGAAAACATCAGAATGGAAAACATTTACGTTAAAAATAAAAGGATAAAAATAGCCATACAAAAAAAGAGGAAGTTTTGTCTTGTGCACAAGTACAACCCACATCCCAACCGCTCGCGCTCTTTAAAGAGCGTGGTGTTTGCAGGAGGAGAGCGATGGTAGCCAGGGAGCGGGCTCAGCAGCTGGCAGGGTCACCCTGGGAGGGACTCCATCCCAGCAGCAGTGAAGTGACTCCACAAACCTGTAGTTCATCTGGAGGGAGAGAACCAGCTCTCTCCGGATGGCTGTCCCGGGTCTTCTGAAACGCCATTGATTTCTGTGCCATTCCCTCTCCTTAATACCGGCATAAGGGAGCAAAGAATCAGAGCCCCCATCTCTATCAGCCCTGCAAAAAGGGGGTTCAGTGTTTCAAAAAAGCAGTGAGCAATGCACAACCCACTAGCAAAGCCAAAGATGCTGCTAATCATGAGCTTGTCTGCTGAGCATTGATTTTCTCCTCTCAGTTTCCAGAGCTAAATTCAGTCAGGGGGCTCCCTGGGAGGACATGGAGGAGAATCTGATTGTCCCTGTGGGGGTAAAACCAGTTGTACCCATAGCATCTCCTATGCCAGAGACTGCCCAGCTTGGGGACTGAATTTAGGTGCTTAAGTTAGGACAATGTAATTGTTAGGACAAGTCAAGTGTCTCCAGCTTAGAGCCAGTTGGTGGAGAAGCCTGCCCACCAGGCAGGTGAGCTTCATAATTCAGGTATCTATGTTGGCATTGACTCCACTGGTTGTGGAGTCACGCTCCGTGTTAATAGTGATTTGGGAAGAGGTGATTTTTAAGTCCTTAAGGGAAAAAGGAATCCTTTGCCTCCATTACTAAATGGAAGAAGCCTCTGTATAAAAATAACGCAGAAAAGGCAGAAATATGACAATTTTTTTCTCCGGTTCCAGTCCGAGGGAACTGAACATCATTATGGTGAAATTTCAAGAGGAACAGTATATTAAACAGCTGTTCCTAAACATAGACTTTTTAAATATGCATGCACATGATTTGTCTTCAAGAGCTTTAAAAGAGCTGGCTGAGAGGTTCTCCAAATTCTTAATGTCACTTTTTATTTAGTCTTGAAGCTCTGAGGAAGACTGCTAGTGCTGGGACAAAATTTAAAAGAGTAAGTAGGTAATTGCAGCCCCAGTGACCTAATGTGGAGTGGAACAAAAATACCGGGGAGCTGATACAACCTGAATAATAACGAACTTAGGAAGGGAGTATAATTAATGTCAGGCAGCATGGGCTGCTCTAAAAGAATCTTTTCAAACTAGCATGGTATGTTTTTCAGTGAAACCACAGCTTTGGTTGATAAAGGTAATAGTTGTTCAGGTAATGTCTTTTAAAGCAGCTGACTTCATACTGCATATTTTTGGCTAAGAAACCAGAGTGATACCAAATTAACATAGCACATGAAGGACAGGAAAACATGCCACACACTGAGACTAATGTAGCTGGAGAACACTGCCAGCATGATCACAGTCTTGAGGCACCTGTGCACTAAGAAGGAATTGTTGATGAATCAACTAATAAAATTAATCATACAAACTAATAGAATAGAATGGCTTTGGTTGGAAAAGACCTTCAAGGTCTCCTCCCTGAGGGGAACTTAGGTGTGCTGATCAATGACAAGCTCAACATGAGCTGTCAGTGTGTGCTAGCAGCTCAGAAGGCCAACTGTGTCCTGGGCTGCATCAAGAACAGCGTGGCCAGCAGGTCGAGAGAGGTGATTCTGCCCCTCTACTCTGCTCTCTTGAGACTTGTCCAGCTCAGGGTCCCCAGTACAGGAAAGACATGGAGCTGTTGGAGTGAGTCCAGAGGAGGCCACAAAGATGATCAAGGGGCTGGAGCATCTCTGCTATGAAGACAGGCTGAGAGAGTTGGGCTTCTTCAGCCTGTAGAAGAGAAGGCTGCAGGGAGACCCAACTGCGGCCTTCCAATACTTAAAGGGGTCCTACAGGAAAGTGGGAGAGGGACTGTTCACCAGGGAGTGTAGGACAAGGGGCAATAGGTTCTAGCTGAAAGAGGGCAGATTTAGACTGGATGTTAGGAAGAAATTCTTTACTAGGAGGATGGTGAGGCCCTGACTCATGTTGCCAGAGAGGTGGTGGAAGCCCTATCCCTGGATGTGTTTAAGGCCAGGTTAGATGGGGTTTTGGGCAACCTAGTCTAGTGAGGGTGTCCCTGCCCCTGTAAGGAAGAAAAGGAAGAGATCTCTTGATCTCTTCTGCCTCTGGTCACTTAGACAGGCTTTGTCCTGTTACAGTGTCCAATGCTTCTGTAAAAGAAAGCAGAAAAGGCTTCTTTCTGTTCTGTTTCTCCTTCCCTGCTCCAATATTTCTCTTACAATGAGTACTGGTTTTGACTTAACTGATGATGTCCTCTGAAGGGGTGGACTGACCACTAATGGCTTAGCATAGACCAACCCACCCTTTGGATGACAGGCATATTTAAGGCCTTGAGCAAATTCCTCTTAAGAATCCCTTGATCAAGTCCTCTTAAGAGCAAAGTATCTTCTTCAAGAAACTCTGCTGCTAGAAAACTGGATTTTTAACCTGTTGGTACTCGAATGACATCACGCTTTGATGCGCTCACGTTTATTTTAACACTTTTATTCTCTCCTTACCAGGTGGTTCACCAGCTGTGAGTATGAGCTCCAACAACTTACCCTTATCCAACCCAATTTCAACTCACAGCATCATGCCCCAGAGCTCCAGCCTCATGTCCACCCCCGCTGGGACCCGCATGCCTTCCGTTCCTGCCGCTCGGAGTATGGGGTGCTATGGGAACCTTCCTTGCAACCAACCAAGTGCATACACCGTGACTTCAGGAATGAACCAAATGCAGCCACACAGAAACCAAAACCAAGTCCTGCCCGCTCAGAACAACTCCATGATGTCTCGACAGCAAACCGTAACGCAGGGAAATAATGTAGCAGCTTTTGGGGCAGGGTCACAGCAAGTAAGGCCAAGCTTGAACCACGGAGCCACAGGCATCCCTGCGCAACGGCCGGCCAACGTGATGATCACGGCTACTGCCACTGCCCAGAACTGGGCCCCACAAGAAGCTGCAGTGAAGCAGCAGGATGCACTGAAACCTGCAGGGGTCCGTTTCCCTGCCGGCACGCCGTACCCTAACCAGTCTTTGCAACGCAGCAGCGTAGGCAACCAGCATTTTCCTCAGCGTGGATTGGCACCTCCTAGCCAGTTAACAGCAGGAGTCCAAATGAGGCCTCCTCTAAACCAAATGCACCAGACTCTAAATGGACAATCTGCTGGCTCACTACGAGGTCTCAGCATAAGACCCAGCCAGCTAAGAGGACAGACTGTGCCTACTTTGAATCAGCCAGGAACAAGTATGACACCTCCATCATCTCTGCCATCAACCAGTTTCACATCTACCAACCAAAACTCTCGGGCTTACCAAGGAAATGATCATGGTAACGACCTAGCGTTTGACTTTCTGAACCAGCAAGGTGATAGTATAGGACCTGCGCTCAACAGTGACTCAGATTTTATAGATTCTTTACTGAAAACGGAACCTGGTAACGATGATTGGATGAAAGACATCAACCTCGATGAAATTTTAGGGAACCACTCGTAAGTGACAGTACCAAGGGTGAACCTGATGAAGAGACAGTAAGGACATTAGCTTTCTCTTTAGATGCCAACAGCCTGCTTTCTTAATTTATACTCCAGTAACTGGGCTGTAATTTAAAATACCATGTGGGGCGACTGTCCTGTTCAAAGAGTTGCTCTAGGAACAAAACTGAAGTCTCCCCCAGTGAAACGATAACGTAAGCGATATTCATGCCTGCCACAAAGGAGTGAGAACATGTGATGGGTCTGTTGCCCACACCAATGCCCTGCACCTTGCAGACCCATCAGTTCTTCTCACGGGAGCTGTGTGGAAAAACATGTTTAGCTTCCCACACATCCAAGCAGACAGTGGTATGGGTTGTGAAGTATCATTTCTCTGAGTGCAAGTAAGAGTCCAAGTGGCCCAGAGCTCTTCAGTCACCACGTTGACAGCCTTTAACTTCCTCGGGACTACTCAGCCCTGACAGCATCAGGCCCTGTGTAAATGCTGTTGTGTTACAAAAACTGTTTACTTCTACACAGTACAAACTCCCATTTTCTTCCCTAGTAATTTTGGTTTAAACCCTCTATGTTTTGTAGCACAGAAAAGGGTAAGTGGCCTAGGCCAAGGGAAGAAGAAACAGACCACCCAGTGCATTACTCAGTGTGCTCTGGTGTTCGCTTTCTCCTTTTCATCAGTGCTTGCAGCAAGTATCAGAGGACGCCGATGTCCTGCCAGCAGCACAGTAATTTTGGTCATTTAGGGGAAGATGAGATGAACTACACCAAAGTTCAGGATCCTCACTTTGCCACCTCACCCTCCCCCAGGGACTCTGGTAACTTAATGGACAACTTGGTGAGAAGGGTGCTCATGATTTGGCCCTCACCAACTACTTTCCTAGTCCAGCTTAGAGGAGGAAGTGGCTCAGCTAAGCCACTGTCCTCATTTTCGTCTCAACCCACAACAAACATCAGGTATTTCAGCCGGGTCCCTTCTCTCAAACAGGTTTACCACAGCAGAAACACCCACATCTCTGCCTAGGAAGAGGCTACTGTTTTGATTGCACAGTATCTTGGCTTCAGCCCACCTTCTCTTGGCCGGATAGGAGGAGTTGATAGAGATCCAGTGATGACCCAGGTCCCCACCACCTCTGTGGGGCAGAGGATGAGCAGCTCTGCTCCTGAAACTAGCATGCAGATCAGGTACAACTACCTGGCTTACTGAGTAGGAGGGTCCGTTCAGCCATATTTGTACTTGTAAATGAAACAGTTTTGGGGAATATTTTTGGGCACTGAACTCAACCATCCGTTCTGGGCTTGGGGAGAGCCAGATAGCATTGTCCTGAGCAATTTCTGTGCATCACTAGGGATTAAACCTGGGGCAAGACCATTCCCATAGACAGTTGGCAGCCACCTTGCATTGGAGGCTCTCACAGCAGAGCACTAAGGCTACAGGTCATTCCACACAGCTTGACCTCGGTGCCAGGAATATTCTTGACCAAGTTAAATTTTCTCCTGGTCAGTAAGGGCATCAGAAGGAGGTGCTATGTCACTATAAAGCAGCTCTGCAGCAAGTCAGACAAGAGGATTCATAGATATGAACAGATCTTGCAATTCAAATGAGAACGCTGTTCTTCAAAATGATGTGGTGCGACGTGTTTCACAGCCTCCTCTGAATTAGCAAAAACTAGATGTGGCAAAGGAGTACAATGCCTACGTTCACACGCCTCAGCGCCAAGAGGCATCCCTCGGCCCCGCGCAAGTGCTTTATTCATCCTTGTTATCGGCAGCTGGATGAGTAGACTACTTGACAATAGCCTCTGCACTTATCTGACCTATTTCTCAAGAGGGGTTTTAATAAGGCTTTTCCAGTCATTTCACCCTGTCATTTCATGTGGGCTCAATTTTTCATGATGTTTCAAGAAGCATCATCACACAAACAAGCACGAGCACCTCCAGGAAAGGTATAACGTGGGCACTTAGCTGGATACACCAGTTGAGGTGGGATGGTCCATGGTGCCGTTCACTCCCAGACATGTTTTGCATTAGAAGGACAAGAAAGTCTGCTGAAGAGTCCCTTCTGCTGCCCAGAAAGCTCCCTCTTCTCCCCAGTTTTGTCTGGGGTGCGTGCAGCCCCTTTGAAATGCCAGTACAAATTTTTCCAAGTCTTCAAAGAGCTTTTCATCCCACATCACTGGCATTTCACCTAAGTTTCTAGAGACAGAGGTGAGATCTAATGAATGAGTCCTCTATAAATTGTGCAAAACCAGACTGAAATGGTAGCTACATGAGTTTAAAGTGGAGAGAAGACTGGCTCATCTGTCTCACAGACTGGCACACACCCCTCCCATGAGCAGGTCAGCAGTGACTGCCAAAGCTCTGGTCGGAACAGACGACTTTGATGCTTAAGGCTGAGGCTGAGTTAGTATCGTCATGAGCAGTGGGTGCTGAAATCTGGTAACTTCCATTACCCTCACATGCCATTGAAAAAGTCACTGCTGGTTTCTGTATTAAGAGTGGATCATTTTCCAGATCCTCCAATGATGTAAAATAAAACCTGTTCAGCTGAAGGTCCCAAGACTTCAGGATATCGTTCAGTGGTGGACTCAGTGCTTTTTGTCTCATTGGCCTCAGCCTGGAGCAGAGAAGACACTGGGCTGTGACTGCCACCCCCAGGATCAAAATCTCATCCTGTCTTACATTAATTCAACAAAGCTAGAGGCCATTTGCAGTCCTGCAAAGATACACCTGATGCATTTGAAATGTGAGCCTGTGAAGGACTCTTGCAACCAAAACTTGAATCGGGAATCCTTTCTCACGAACACTTGTGCCCGAACGGAGCTGGTGTCTTTTTTCTCTTTCTTTGCCATGGCTAAGTGCACTACCCTTATAGTCTATTTTTCATCATTGACTGGGCGCTCTTCACAGTATTGGGTTGTAAATATAAAGAATTATTTGTTTTGTAAACTTTTGTAAAAAAAAAAACCAACAAAAAGTAATAATATTTTGGTAGGAATAACAAAAATCATATTATTTGGGTTATATTTATACATATGTGAAATAAATATACTATCAAAAAGTTGTATTTTATACAAAAAGTCAAGGGTTACCTTTTGTATTCTATATACAAAGTTTTGTATGATACGATTGTTTATTTTTATCTGCAGACTTCAACTTTGAATTTTGGGGGAGGGCAGAATGGGATCATGGTAAAATAGCCGGGCCTGACCCCAAGCTCGCTGAAACCAATGGAGTCTTTCCGTTGCCTTCACAGGGCTTTGAATCAAGCCTCTAAATCTTCTTCAGATATGTTTGACATCTGAAGCTCTCTGGAAACCTCAACACGAAAACATTCCAGGTTTCAAATTTTTTTCCCTGAAAAAGGCTTTTATTATTATTATTATTATTGTTGTTGTTGTTGTTGTTGATGTTATTGTTATTATTATTGTAACTCTTGGGAGGCAGGTGGGACCTATGTAACTGTCACGTCCTTGTTGCATGTATGTCTGCTTTATATTTTCCCCATATTATAAACCAGTGTTTCTCTATACAGACTGAAAAGAAAGGTTGCTGTACAGAAGTGTTTGTGTTTATGCATTTTTACATGTGGCTGTATATACCTCCTAGTACTATGCAGTGACACTTATTTGACTCCATTTATTTTTCACCTAAACATGAATAGTATGTTTTTTCAGTAGCTATCAAAACTCTGCCAAGTAAATCAATCAAAATTATCCCAAGCGTCTCTTTTCTTAATATGAATTCTGTAATGAATGTCTGTTTAGTCAACTGCTCGTTCATCTAAGTAAATTAAAATTGCAGTGATATTTTAAGAGGTGGTGAGAAAAATGTGCATCTGGCAGCTTCTGGGAGCTCAGCCTGCCTCTTTGCAAGAGAGCTGGGATTGTTTCCCACTGACAGAAGACATGGTTTCATTACCAGCAAGGGTTAATGAATAACACATGGTATTTGAGCTCCTGGTGAACGAGTTGGTGTAGCCTTGCAGCATGACAATATGCTCTGGGCTCCTGCTGAAGTTAAAACAGAGAGCTAGGTACGCCGAGATCTAGGTATGTCAAGAACTAGGTACCCCAAGAGGGCTATCTGGGTCCCCAAGCCCTGGATCATGCTCTGGAGATATCTGCCCCTCTTTCCCAACTAGCAGAGATCCCTAAAGAGATGTCAGAAATCAGGCAGCGAGTTTCTCCTCCTCTTCTCCATGCCTGCCTCACATTACACCTCATTTTAGCCTAAAGAAGTTCCAGCATGTACCAGATCATAGAATCATAGAATCATAGAATGGTCTGGGTTGGAAGGGACCCCAAGGATCATAGAGCTCCAACCCCCTTGCCACAGGCAGGGCCACCAACCTCCAGGCCTGGAGCTACACAAGGTTGCCCAGGGCCCCATCCAACCTGGCCTTGAACACTTCCAGGGACGGGGCATCCACTACTTCTCTGGGCAGCCTGTTCCAGCACCTCACCACTCTTTCTGTAAAAAACTTCCCCCTAATATCGAATCTAAACCTTCCTTCCTTTAGTTTTAATCCATTCCCCCTTGTCCTGCCATTATCTGCTCTTTTAAAAAGTTAATTCCCCTCCTGTTTATAAGCTCCCTTCAGGTACTGAAAGGCTGCAATGAGGTCCCCCCGCAGCCTTCTCTTCTCCAGGCTGAACAAGCCCAGCTCCCTCAGCCTCTCTTTGTAGGGCAGGTGCTCCAGCCCTCTAATCATCCTCATCATGTTGGACTGTGGATTGTTTCACACAAGTATGCATCCCTTCCAGGCTAGTCTTAGCAGGCCAGCTCTGAGGAATGGATTTTCCACTCCTCAAGAGGCTTTCCTCGTTAGCTGGGCTCCACCTCCATGTGGGTGGCTCTCCCTGCCCCATGGACTGAGCACAAGGGGTGGTAGAGGGGACAGTTTGAATGGACACGTGTCAGCACAGTGCTGCCCGCACTCAGATGTTGCACTTTGCTACTATCAGATGTAGCAAGTGGAAACAGGTTCTCACATCATAACTGCCTCACCACAGTTGGTGAGGCTCAGGTGACACTTTTGTCACCTTCCATTCACCTTCAACCACAGGATAAGTGGGAAGAAACCTTCCATGGCTGCCCACCATGACTACAGCTTTGGTGGCTGCTGCCTTCCCATTTATTTGCAGTGTTGCTCAGTCCCTCCACTAAACCTGATTCCCACCCACAAATAATTCCCATGTCCTTCCCTGGCATCCCAGGGCTGCACAAGGAGGAACAGGTGGAGGATGTTGTCACATGCCCTGTGTCCCACCACCCTATCTGTGTCCACACTCCCCATCCCGGCTGGAGAAGCTGAAGTGAGGACGTACCCAGGAGATTCATGTCTCTCTCCATGCTTCAGCATCTCCAGCACAGATGGCAGTCAGTGTTACTCTCCCACTCGAGGGTGGAAAACAGGGGACAGTCCCATTGATCCAAGAGTACGTTTAAAATAGGTCAAGAAACTCATGCCCTGAAGGTGTCTCTTTGTCTGTACCAGCTGTAAAAGCAGAAGACAGTGATGGTGGGATGGGGGAGCCTCAGGCCAGGCTGCTGCCTGGCTGAAGAAGCTGCATCTGTATCTGAGAGCTGACAAACGGCCAGGGACTGTTCCCAGGCCCTGGAATGTGGCTGCCCGTGCCACCAGGCTGGAAGGGTCCCTGGTAGTACTTGGGTGCAATGACTGCCCTTCCAAAGAGGTCCCACAGACAAGAGCCACTCCCACTTTGGATGCAGGATAAAAGGGATGAGAGGGTATAATAACATGGACATGAGTCATCCTGCGCCATGTGGCCCCGGTTCCAGAACATGTCTCCCTTGTCCAGGGAGATGTGGCCACCGAGACCACTAGGAAGGGCGGGAGACAGGGGTGGCAGTGAGCACCCTCCCTGCCTGGCCAGATGCAGCACAGCAGGAACTGCTCCAGATCATGGTGAGGGCTGACCTCTCCCACCGCAGCAGAGTCACTTGGTGGGAAGCTCTCCCAGCTGGGAAGGGCAGCACAGCCAAGAGTGCTGCTCCCTCCCTCCCATGGCAGCACAGGCCAGTGACCACAGGAACCAGGGAGGGTACGGAGGGGATCCTGCCACAACAAAAGGTTACCTCACCCTAATTTTTAAATTAGGCGCTCTGGGTCATGCCAACCGCTCTGGCCCTTTAAGAGGGCTCCAAATCATACCCTGAGTAACCAGCTAAATAAAATACAATTTATTTTTTTTTTCTGTCTAGTTCACAAAATCATTGTGAAGCAGCTCAGCCAAAAAGTACTGCCTAGCTGGAGGACTCGTAGGATGAAACCCTAACCCATACAATATGGAACAGGTCAGGCAAGTTGATAAAAGCAGCAGTTTAGGGCTTTAAAATCTAAGTGTTTGGGGTTATTTTTGAAAAAAAAAAAGAAACCCAACCCCCAAACTAGCATTTTCCAATCTTGCATTTTCATTATAAGGAACTCCTGGAAAGAGTTGGAGCTTAAACAGTTGTATTTTCTGTAAGGATTCAGTGTCTTCAGTGCTGAAGAGCAAGCACCCAGCGAGTGACAGCAGCTCCTGGTGATCATACGTTGTAGTTTGTGTTGCTGCTGACGGGGTACCAAGGCTTGATCATCCTTGGGACGTGCAGAGGTAGTCGGAATCTCCCAGAGCAGCACAGTTGAAGCCTGGTGTGTTCAGCTCTCTCTCCCCAGACATGTGCATTCCTGTGCATGGCTTGAGACAACAAAGATGCTCTATCTACATTTTTTGGAGGGCTGCCTGGGATATTTTCACTCTGACTGACTGGTCTGCCTTGTTCTACAGGACACAGCTGCTCTGTTTTATCCTTTGTGCCCAGGAACATTGGGAAAATCCTGTGGTGCTGTTAAGTGTTTGGGTGAAATGCTGAGTGTTGGGTCATCCATGCAGAACACGTTCAAGTCAACAGATCATAGAATCACTGAATGGTCTGGGTTGGAAGGGACCCCAAGGATAATAGAGTTCCAAGCCCCCTGACACAGGCAGGGACACCAACCTCCAGGCCTGGATCTACACAAGGTTGCACCCCATTCAACCTGGCCTTGAACACCTTCAGGGATGGGGCATCCACCACCTCTCTGGGCAGCTTGTTCCAGCACCTCACCACTCTCTCTGTAAAGAGCTTTCCCCTAATATCTAATCTAAACCTTCCCCCCTTTAGCTTCAATCCATTCCCCCATTGTCCTGCCATCGTGTACCCTTTTAAAAAGTTAATTCCCCTCCTGCTTCTCTGCTCCCTTCAGGGACTGGAAGGCTGCGATGAGGTCCCCCCATAGCCTTCTCTTCTCAGATCTGACAGCAAAATCTATCCCTCAGTATTGATTTGAAGTGAAAGGAAAGGTTCTGGGTCATTGTGAAGGCCGGTCAATGAACATCACCTAAGTGCAGAGTCTGCCCTTGACACCATTATGTTGGAGCAACATGGTGAAAATAAAACCAGGGACTGTATTCAAATTGCTTTCTGTACCAACCTGGTCTCTAAGTACAACAGGGAAATTCAACTCTAGGGGCTAAAAAATTTTTTTAAAATTAAATTAGTGCCTGAAGAGAACTAGCTGCAGGGTACCAGCTGACTGAGAGATCTTTATTAGAAATTATTGTGTTGTTATTTGAGAATTTGATTTGGAAAGTTCCTTCTTATAGAAGTAGCCCGTGGGGTTAGTTCCGTATCTGACCAGCCATGTCAGGACAATAAATGAGTACAATTCATACACAAATGTAATTTCAATCAATAAAAAACATCTAACTCTCTCTAGGAAAGGCTTATCTGGGCATTCAGCAAGTTGGCCGTGTCCCTTCAAATTTATTTTAGCAGGAATTTTATAAATTTTCCAAAGTTTTTAAAGACAGAGGTGTCAGAATGCATGTGGTGTATGACTGATTCATTGAATTTACCAGTGTCTTTAAGGTACATACCAAGGAATTTCTAAGAATGTATGCATGGGCCAAACATCCCTTTGTGATCTGCAGACAACTTTGCCAATGCCAGCTTATTCCTTTTTTGAGTTCCTTCTCCTCTTAGGGATCCTGCTTTTTTTTCCATCTTACTCATCCTCCAGCAGGACTTCTAGATGGCATAATCACAGAGTCATAGAACGTTAGGAGTTGGAAGGGACCTCTAAAGATCATCTAGTCCAACCCCCCTGCCAGAGCAGGCTCACCTAGACTGTATCACACAGGAACACATCCAGGCAGGGTTTGAATGTCTCCAGAGAAGGAGACTCTACAACCTCTCTGGGCAACCTGTCCCAGTGCTCCATCATCCTCACAGTGAAAAAGTTTCTCCTTACATTCACATGGAACTTCCTATGCTCCAGCTTGTACCCACTGCCCCTTGTCCTATCACTGGCCATCACTGAGAAGAGCCTGGCGCTGTCCTCCTGACTCTCACCCTTTACATATTTATAAACATTAATAAGATTTTATAACCATATTATAAACATTAATAATGTTTATTCATAGTAACTCTATGAGCAACCGAACTCTACGCCAAATTAATACTGGTGTAAAGAGCCCTGTTGTGCTCTCTCCTGTGGTTTCCTTGGCCTGTCGGATAACTAGGCTAGCAGGATGCCTACAGCAGAGGGAGAAACTCCACCTGTGCTCCCAAAAGGCTGATGAAAGCTGCAGAGCTACGTGGTACCCCCGTTCACATGTCAGCAGCAAGTTGACAGCTTTACTACAACTAAAATCAGGATTTTGTGCGTAATCCTCTCTCAGAGCCAACCTTTCCCTTCATTTAAGAAACAAACCCATTAATCAAAGGATTTTCCCCAGGTTTACATTGCATCTTTATAATATAATGTGCCACAATGATCTTGATTAATTATGTGGATCTTTCTATAGTAAAAGCATTGCACGCTAATCTTACTCATCTACCTTCCCTCCAACCCTGAAGACTTAGTCTAGTCTGTTTTACAATACAATCTGCCAGCTTCTTACATACAAATACCAATAGACCATCTGTTTATACTGGGAGTTTAAAACTTTCTTTTAGAAAATATCTGGAGTGTTTTGGAGGGTTACAAAGAGAAGTTTTCAAAAGATTACAAGATAGAGCCTTTTAAAGAAGGAAATTGCTAAAAAACCCCCCCAAAATAAAACCCCACAAACCAAAACCCAGGAAAAAAACCCCAAACATCCTGAAGAATATTTCATTTCTCTCTCAACATTGCACATAAGTCTTTCTCTAAGTGACTAAAGTGCACAAAACAGCACAAAACCCCAGAAAAACTCTTTTGTTACATCGTTTTTTAAGCCTCAGTAGTGGCCTATTTTGGTTTCCTTTTTCTTTAAAAAAAAAAAGAAAAAGAACTAGTGTCTTTTTTATACACTTTGCTGTGCCTCCAAAGCCTCCTGCTATTAGATTGGTTTTAGCTTTCAGCGAGCAAGAGCGTGCAATAAAGAAAAACCTGCCAGTGGCCACCAACACTGCAACACAGAGTAGCTGTGCACGTGGACGGCAGGATCAGCTCCAGAAATGCTATTTTTTATCAAACTATCTGAGCTTTCATCAGAGAATGCCTGCACCAGGCTTTCAAACCCTTTGATAAAAGGTGAGATTTTCGAAAAGGAGCCCAAAATCTGGCTCCCGTGCCCGTAGCGACCCAGAGGTTGATGTGTGGCTCTCAGGTTTTAGCCCCATGGATGCTTGCAGAATAGGGTCACTTTAGTGATGTGATGCACTCTGGGCAGAAATAAGCAATGCAAATGGTCTGAAGTCTAGAAAATATATAGAGAAGAACTGAGGTTGTTTAGCCTAAAGAAGAGGAGTTCTGAGTGGGAATAGGACAAGGAGCCTTTGAATACATAAATAACTGCTGCCAGGGGAAAAGATCATGTATTTCCACATTGATTTGTAGAGGCCAAGAAATAATTGGTTGGGGATAGATGCCAAGTGGAAGTTTTGAACAGGAAGGATAATACAAGGATGGACTGTCTGAGGTGGGTTTGGGGCCTGAAGGACCTTGAGACCTGGTTAGGCATCTGTAAAATGATACTGGTACAGTTTACCTGCCTTCAGCCAGAGGAGTGGACTGACTTTCTTCTTGGGTCCTCACAGAAAGAGAGAGTAACTGTGGAAGACAAGCAGAAATTTTTCATGTTGAGGAAGAGTAGGAAAAGAATCAGTAAAGACAGTTTTGTGGGGCTTAAGCCAATGAACTCACCAACCCACAGGGGCATCACACAACCCCCCCATCTTGTAACTACTCAAATCACTCTCAGTTCCCATACCATAAAAACACAGCAGGAGGCTGGGGAGAGTTTTGGGTTGTCCGACTGCAGCCTCGGTCTTTTTTCCTTGGGGGTGAAATTAAGGAAATCTTCCATTTGAGCCCCTTTCCTGAAGGAAAAGAAAAAAGGGGTTTTTTTTCTATGTTTGCCCTTTTGTGTTAAAGTTATCAAGGCAGGCTGGCTAATCGCTAGAATGATCAGAAGGTCCCAGAGATCCCTGAATCCAGCCCAGAGCATGTCTAAGTTGATGTCTTTGTTCGTTTCACAAAACCCAAACAGGAGTAGCTTGTGTGAGGATTAGATATCTGCAATTCAATCCAGATGATCGCTTTATTATGGAAAAACATCCCTCTCTGTACCACCCAGAAATACAGCCACCGTGGGATGAAGTATCGCGGGCTCCTGTTCCGCCCCGGCTGAAGCTGCAGGCTTTAAAGGCAGAGTTAGAAGAAGACGTACAGCTGCTATAGGAGACGGGCTTAACAGTGTGTGAACACCATGTGCTTGTGAGGATATTTAAAGGATTAGGGGAGAATTAAATGTTTGTCTGCCTTTCTTGTTCAGCCCAGCTTCAAAGCTGGAAGACGATACTAAAGAAGATATTTCCCCTTTTTAAACACCGGAAGGGGGACTCCTAAAACAATAAGTGGGAAATGCAGGCATGGCCTAATGGCTTTATGCACAAAGACGCTGGATGATTCCTATCAGATGGGTGAAGATCGTGCTATCCTGCAGTATAAAATGGTGATATAAAGTTCACAATTTAAAATACCAGGGAATAATCCCCAGCAGGGACAAAAAAAAAAAAAAAGTCAGCTCAAAATTCCTCTCTGGGAAACAGAAGGCAAGGATGCTGGCTGGTGGTTTCAATTTACCCTGTGACGCTGGGCTGTGGGTTAATCGGTTGGGAGTTCCCATGGCTTCTCCCAGGAGCAGTTCTCTTGGGTAGTATGGGGTGGGCAGCCAGGGGTGGTCACCACTTCGGCCGTTAAATCTGCCTTGAACCTAGGATCAGAGCTCTTAAGTTCTCGAACAGGGAACTTTCTCTACAACCTTTTAGGAAAAAGCAGATCGGAGCCAGAAGCACTCTTGGTGAGATTCTCAGGTCAGTGGGTGCTTTCCGGGGGGGAGGCTTAGTTGAGGATTCAAGTAAATTTAGTGCCTTAGCTTCCAAGGGGAGGAATGGAGAGTCTCTAGAGGAAAAGAGACATCTTTCTCAGAGAGGTTATGACATTAAATCAGAATTGTACTGAACTGGGAAAGTTGCAACTCCAGGAACAGAATGAAAGTGTTTACCTTGGCACGTTTCCTTACCCTGAGCTATTCTGCACAGCTCAGGTACCTTTGGAGACCCTGGCGAAGCTGTGGCACCCACCCCACAGCAACTGCCCACTGGACACCAGAGCTTTGCCCAGGGCAGCCTCTCTGCGCTGGGGCTGCGCTATTGCTTTGGGCCTTCCTGTCTCTGGCAGCATCGTCTCAAAATACCAGGGCCAGTGTTTCTGAAAGCATCTTTAAAAGGCAGACTGATGGCCGTTTTCTGCATGAGGGAGCATCTCTTCCAGCTGCATTTGGGGTTTTTATGGATTCCTCTTCAATGCTCTTATTATTTTATTCATTATAGAAAGAGCAGAGCAAAGGTGAAAACCTCGCTCATTATATCTTTCCCTTCTCTTTGCTCCAGCCCAGCTCTCTGAAAGATGTTATCACTGGAAAAGCTAATTTGGATTAGTAGCAATTGATATCATCCTTAGAGAATAAAGGGAAATTCTCTGCAAAAGCAAATACTCATTCAGAGCAAAGGCAATCCCAATTTCCCAAGCTGTCCATCACCTCACACAGCTGCGTTACTTGTGACTTCACAGGCCCAATGGTGAAGAAAATAACTTTGTTCATCTTCACTGTCACCACAGTATAAATTTGAAATGCATTCAGTTTTTGTGTTAGATTTAATCAGAGTGGGAATGTGCTCTATAGAATATTATCCAAGCATTTTTTACAATAGGCACTGAGCTAACAGATATTCAAGTTATTGAGCAACATATTCATACAGCCAAAGACTTCAAATCTTGCCCGGGAAGAAATGTTTGAGCAGAACAAGGACATTTCCTTCCCTTCTTTTCCTTTCTAAAAGTGAATTAATACCTTTTACCAGGTATGCCAGTCCACCCTACATTAAGACCACTTAACCCTTGCCTTTACAAAGGGTTCTCGTGACCCTTCTCTGGAAGGGATCACACCTCTGTTTTTTGGAAGCAGGCATTCAATACTCCACACAGGGAATGCCCGGGGAGGGTGAAGAAATGTCTTTGCCCTGGGAAATTCCACTCTGTTTCGGTTGAGACATTTAATGTTAAACCTCTGTTCTTTTGCTTTTCTCAGTTTTCTTAGGCTGGAAAGCACATTGGCAACACTCCAGCACGGCTGAAGGATCCCAGGGAGCTGTGAGGCACATGCTGACGATTCAAGCCAGGGCTCATTCTGAATTCCTGCTGGCTTCAGGCACTGCCAGCCCCACAAGCACCTCTGCTCTCTCCAGTTGCTTTTGTAGCAGAGTTGGCCAAAGCAAACGTGTCCCAGCTAAAACATCAGCCTCCAACCTGTCTCCACTACTGAACCACCCGAGCTTGTCTATCAGCATGCTGAGGATGGGCTGAACCTGTTGGCAGAGCAGCAGCAGATATCGCCTGGAGACACTGCTGAGCTGCCAGAGCAGCTGCAGTTGGGAGACAGTGGAGGACTGTGCGTCACCTCACCGTCCTATCACACCACTCTGGGTCCCCCACAATGGGTGGAGGGGTGCCATTCCCTGGCAGGAAAGAAAAAGAAAGGTTACCTTATGCTTCTTTCTTCTCCCTCCACAGTGATGCCACCAGATCCAGCACTGCAACTTCTTGTCCTTCCCCTTCCTTGCCAGAGGCAGGGATTCTCCAGCTGAGAAATGAGGGCTATCATCTTCCACCCACAAACTCCCCAACAGTAGCACACATCCCTCTCAATCTCTCAGACAAATTGCAGGGACACAAAGCCCTTGCCTTTCAAGGGAAGGAAAAAAGGATACTGGATTGTACTCCTCCTCCTTATCTTCCAGCCAAAGACATGAGTGTAATCATTTTCAAACATCCCAGACCCAAACTACAAGGCCATGGAGAGAGGAATGAGGGTATCAGGACATCAAAGTCTCTGAGTTACAGTACTGAGGACTCAGGGGTCACTTACTGTAGATGACAGTAAGGTAATTTATTACACTTGTGTAAGATAATTGGTATTTAGTTTTGGCATCCACAAATTGCAGCAGTTTATATATCAGCACCACAGCGTCTTGTTATGCAGGGCAGAAGCAGCTGACATCCATATGCTGGAATACAGCCAGAAATGGCACATTTGGAGCTGCTCGCGCAAGCGGAATTCAGCCACGCTGAGGTGCAGGCGTTCAACTGATTTGTAATTCCACAGCCCCTACACGCTTTTTGCCTTGAACCCTCTCTGCATCCAGCACTGGGATGGGGCATCTGAGCAGGATCAGTTCAGGTTATATGGGGAGATTTAAACCAGGCATTTCCTAACTTTGGGTGCACATGGCATTGCAGTCTGAATATTTCTTTCATGCAGTAATTTGATGACTACAACATAGATTTGAATACAAACAAGTGGTGGGGTAAGCACATGCTGGCTGCTACTTCCATGATCTAAAGCTAGCTCAAACAGAAGGGAAGTGGAATTCATGTCTACAAGAATGGTAATAGTAACTAGTCCTTTCAGCTCCCACCAAAATTTTAGAGTCTGAGAGGGCTTGTAGGTCACTGCATGCTCCTGCAGTTGTGCATTTCCCTTGTGTGGTGGTTTTGGCCCTAACCAAAGGCCAAATACCCACCAAGCCGCTCGCTCACTCCCCCCTTCAGCCGAAAAGGGGGAGAATATGGATATTGGGAGGCTTAGGACTT
>VZTU01026277.1:237429-268468 GCA_013400835.1 Zapornia atra
ATCGCGGGGCGCGGGGGAGGGAGAGGAAACGCGAGAAGACCGGCTGGCAGGGAGAAGGAATCCGAGAAGATGGACCTGGTGCCATTTTCTCCCTCCCTGGGCAGCAGGCTCTGGCGTGCCTCGCCACTGGGTCTTGCCCCGCGGAGTCTCCCCATGAGGCATCCCCCTGTGGTTGTCCCCGTGGGACGTCCCCCGGGGTGTTCCGGCGCTTGGGGTGGCGTCGGGGTGAGGATGGAGGCGTGGGTACCGCTCAGCTGCGGCCAAGCCGGTTTCTTTTACAAGGCGTTTAGTCAGAGAAGGAGATGCCACCCCCACCAGCCTTTTGATGAAAGCTCTCTAAATGACCTGCTCCGCGCTGCCTGTCTTTGGGGCGTGCGGTGGGGTGGGGGCTTAGCAGATCAGTGGTGCAGGTGAGCTTTTGCTGGAAGGGCACCAGGTTCATTCTGTCCTGCCTGCTGCTGTTTCTGAGCCAGGCCCTAACCTGTGCTTTTCCGAGTAACAAATTTCCTGGGTGTGCTGAGCCTTTGTGGTTTTATCCTCACAGATTTTTCTGAGAGCTTGGCTTTGCAGTTTGAATGACTTTTAATGGGTGTGGGTAATTTCTAAGGTCTTTAAGCCACAAAAGCCAAAAGGAGACTTTCTTGTTCCTCCCATCCTCCTCGGGCAATTGGTGAGGTTTGTATTTTGTGACTCACTAGCATGCCTTGCTCGGGCCCTGCATCCTCTGCTGATGGGCAGGGGTGGTGGCACAGGAGGTCCTGGGTTTCATGGTAGGGCCTGAGAGCAGGATAACCTGGTGGCTGAAGGTTATTCTATCTCGTTCTGGGTGCCTTTGACATGCTCAGGATCACAGAGTAACTCAGGCTGAAGGGATTTCAGCATCCCTTGGTCCAGCCTCCTGCTTGCAGCAGAGGTGACTCTGAGATCAGGTCAGGCCGCTCATGGCTTTTACCCAGTTTGGTCATCATGAAAACCTACAAAGATACAGACCACACAACCTGCATCTCCTGAATGCTTTCCAGATAGGTACTGGGGTTGCTCATCGGTTCCCCAGCCTCTCCTCACAGCTAGGTTCTCCAGCCCAGCCATACCAGTAGTGTTTCCCTGAACTCACTCCAGCTCATCAATGTCTTTCCTGCACTGGGGGACTAAAATCTGACTGCAGTATTCCAGAAGCACTCTCATGAGTGCTGAGTAGAGGGAGACCCATTCCTGGATTTCCTGGCCCTGCCTCTGTTCTTACAGCGCAGGGTGCTGGTGACTTCTTTGGTGCCAGCATCTCTGTGCTTGTTCTTCCCCAGCAGGACCCACACCAGGGCCTTTCCCGCAGAGCTGCCGCCCAGACAGGCAGTGCCCAGTTTGCACTCAGGCTTCTTCCTGAGTCCTTCATGACGACTCATCCTCATTTCACCCTCCTTCATCAAATTGTTCTGTTCTTTGCTCTCTGTATCGCTTCCTTGTGCAGTTTACCTGTGCCCTGCCTGACGCCTACAGACCACTTTCCTCCCTTAATTACCTGATCCAGTATGTTCTTCTTTTTCCTTCTGCATCAGTTTAGGTAACTTGGACCAATTTGGATGTCAGTTACTGTTAACAGACACAGGCCTAAGGACTCAAAAGAGAGCTTAATTCAGAAGAGCCAGTGGCTGCAAGGAAACTCCTGTTCAGCCTCACAGCAGCATGCCTTGCACAGATGGAACTGCTGGAAATTTGAGATGATAAATCTGTTTCTGTTGGGCATGCACAAGGCTATGTTCTCCAGGCCCTGAAAAGGCCTAGATGAGCTTATCCATAAGCTTTCAGAGTTTCAAATCTCTGCTTGTCTAGCATCTAGAACTCTTAGAAGAAAGCTGGCTAATTTTTTGAATGTATTCCAAACAAAATAGATTTTTACCTAGCCAGGTGTTGGATGTATATAAATATCATTAATATGCAGTTATTAATAAAAACACCTCACCTGGAGTTGGTATATGCCATGAAACTATTTAGTTGAAATGGATAAGATTAGGGGAAAATTATAAGAAAGTAAAATTTTTGTAATGAGAGATGCCTTGTGACCTTCACAATATTTTATTGCCAGCTTCCCCTGCACATCTAGTGATACACATACACAAATAAATAATTTCCCTATGAATTGGGCTGTAGATCCATTTTCAGTTGGGTTTTAAATTTTTTTTTAATTTCTTTTTTTCTAAAGCTGTTCTGCAATCTGATTTTATGCATTAGAACAATTCCTGTGAAGCTAATGGGACTATTTGTATGCATTGAAATGTGCTTATTTTCATCTCTGCAATTGTGGTCTAATAGCTAGACCAACTCTGAATTGTTAACCTATGACTATAGAGACATGACACATTCTCACTAAGTGATTTTGTTTAAAAAGAAAAAGCTTTAGGGATGATGTGAGGAGCACAATGAATCGTGAGGGTGCTGTCATCAGTTTTATAATCCATTTTATTTAAAAGGAACAAAAAAGAGTATAAGGCCGCTCATCCCAGATTCACTGTTACCTAGAAATGTGAAACTTTATTGGGTTGTAGTTGACTGAATCATTTTATGCAAGACTTGGAAAGGTGCTAGTATGAAATGTGTACAGCAGTGCATTGTTTGGATTCTGTAAACTCCAGCTCAGAGGTTAAGGGGGTTTCGTATTTCCAGAGATACTTAAATCTAACTCCTCAAGAAGGTACACTTGGTAGAGTTTATTTACATGTAAGGTTGCTCACGTGAGTAAGTGCACATGAGATATGTCAGTAATGGCATTTGACAGTAAAAGCTGCTTTGATATTTTAATAGACTTTAGTAATGTGTAGTACCTGTGGAGATGGGAATAACTAAGTAAATGTTATCTACCTTCTGTTCCAACTAGAAAAATACTTGAAAAACTCTTTATGAGACTCACAGTATAGCTGTTTGTACTTGGTAAAAAAAATCCCCAGCCCTATGTGGAAATACTCTGTTAAACTCTTTCAAATGAGCAGGTCACAGCTAATTAACTTTGCTGCCCTCATAGTTGTGCTGAAGCAGCTATTCTGCTTTTCAAGTCTAAGCCAGCTCACGCAGTGCTAGTTTTGGGTAGCACAGCACTGGGTTCAGCAGCTCTGTTTTCCAAAGGTCAGTATTTAGGATGGACTTTCCCCTTGCATCCTGCTCTGATGGAAGACAGGTGACTGTGAACCAACTACCCTCAGAGAGCTGTGGTGGTATTTAAGTAGCAGCTTGCAAGGAGTGCTTGTGTGTCTGCAGTGTCAGGCCGGGAACAACGCGTGAGACAGAAAGGAGCCAGGTAAAACACTGATTCTAATGTTTGATGAGCTACAGCATGGCTATGTCCAGAACAGCAAGCTTTTCTTGGTGTTGTGGACTGCTCTTGAATACATAAAATGTCCTGGGGATCCTGGGTGAGTGATAAACACATTTCAGCTGTGTTAGTTAATCAGGCTTCTTCAGAGACCTCTCTTGAAATGAATCTAGGTAGAGTTGTGTGTGGCGCTCTCTGGTTTTTAAATTGGAAGTTGCATATAGACCCTCTGACCTTTAGAATTCAAAGTAACAGCCAGCACAATTCTACCATAATCTTTCCTTTTGTGATGTATGACTTCAGCAGAACACATGACTGTAGGAAAAAGATGATGTCAAACTTCAGATATTCACTTTCCAGTAATGGCGATTAGGCGTTTTGTTCCTGCAGTCTGTGGGATTATGTGCTGTAGTTGCTGAATGAACATATATCTCTTTGTATTCCTCTGCAGTGTTATCTGAAAAAGCATATTACAGTCTGGTATGAACAATCCAGTAAGATATCTAAGAGGCTTTCTGTTAGATCTGCTGAAGGTAAATTTGTATTGCCTGTGCAGAAGTGTGAAGGTGATTGTACTGTAAAGATACTGCTGTAGGAGATGTCAGTGATATTTCAACCTCAGTATAAAATGAGAGAAAGAGATAAGGCAGTGGGCAGATGTTTCCTGCCAACATGACTGTAGCAATGTTTGATATTACCACTTTCTGGTTGCCTGTTACCACTTCTCTGCTGGTGGTTATCATCCACAGAACTCTGCAGATACAGTGAATCTTATGCGTTGCACTTTTACTGAACCATATGAGAATAATCACTCTCCTTGTCTTTGTGTTTGCAGGGATAGCTCTGAAAACATAAACTCTCTGTAAATCAGTGCAGTGAGGTCTGTTGAAGCAATAGCTCAAAGAGGTATGAGCTCCCCATTCCATCTCATATAAGGTCCTGTCAATACCTGGTCTGATTTAAGGCTGTGTTGAAGTAATCCTTTCCCCACGGGTGAGAGTGATGCTGGAAGGAGTTGGGTCTGTGAGCTGTTGGCTGAGGGGGCGCCCCTAGCACCACATTGCTACCAGATGTATGAGATTTGCTGATTGAGTTGTTTCGTGATGAGTCATTGAAGTTAGAGTTTGGAAGGGAAGGTTTTAGCCTGTTCTGGTGCTCAGTGAAATGTGAGTAGCTGTCATTTTCCTCATGGGCTGTGAGAGCACTTCTTGCATTTGATTTCTTATATGTGTGAAGCAGGATTTCTCAAGAGTTGTTACCGTTAAAAGACAAGTACATTGCTGTCTGAGTGTTGACAATGAACTGTTTTTTTGCATCTGAGAAACTTAACACCATACCTAGAACCAATTAGCAACTCCAGATGGGCTCATTATCATTAATTTTAATATGTAAGTGATAATTTATAACATTTATTTGCAACTGAAATTAATTCTGAGATAGTTTCCTTGTTCCTTTCTTTCAGAGGTCCCTTCCAACCCCTGTCATTCTGTGATTCCATGTGCAGCCTGCAGTAGGTGATCCTGCTTTAGCAGGGAGGTTGGACTAGATGATCTCTAGAGGTCCCTTCAGACCCTGACCCTTCTGTGATTCTGTATTTGTATACCGTGAAGGTAAAGGAGTTTTGCCTCCACGCAAAGCAAGGAGGATCTTCTTTTAAAGTCTGAAGATTTGGTCCAGAAAATAATGAAAATAACATTCAGTCAAAAGACTTTAGAGCTTTAAATTTATGCAGGGCACTTGTGAAGAGAAACAGTTGCCTTTGAAGAACTAGGGAATTAGTTTTAGTAGCAATCTTTGCCATGGGTGTTTGGGCTCTTACATTGGGCAGAAACCATTCCTGCTTCTCTTGGACTGTGAGACCTTTGGCCTTAGAAGTTCTGCTCTGTCAGGCACATGCAGATCTCTTCATTCAGACCATTCAGTAAAAGTGTATGTGCTTTTAAAGTATGTTTTTAAATCGAGAATATAAAATAAATCAACACTCACCTGTTTCTTGTGTTGTAATTAATGTTATTGCTGTTTAAAGACCTCACTGGAATTTGGGGTGCCATGGTTCTAGCTGCTATACAGATACAGAAGCCAATAATTTCTGTGTTGAAGAGTCAGAGACCAACTATTTAAACATGCCTAAGCCAAGACTACTATAGTTTTACTAATGCCTGGTGGGTAATTTTCCTAAGCTTTTGGATGTACAGTCAAGTGCTGAGACTCCTTGCTGAGAGATTGGTGAAGAGTGAGAAAGTCTAAGGATGAGGTGAAAAACTGCTGTGGAGAAATGAGGCAAGATCTGACAGCTGGTGAGGAGTAAGACTAGGCTCCGAACATGACTCTCTTAGGTCCCATCAAGCACTGCCTTTTCTGAAGAGAGATGGTAATGTTATGTTGACTAACAGTCTATTTGCTAGACAGTTTTGAGTTGTTCCTTAACTACAGGATGTTTACAACAGGGGTGTAATTACAGAACCTGAATTTTAAGATTGAGGGTGACCTGACGACGTCAAATTACACAATTGCTATCTGTTACGTGGTTGTACTGCTGTTACTTCAGTTGTAGGTTACCACCGGTCTCAAACATGTTTTGCTATCTATTTCCGATATTTTATAATGTACCTTCCTTTGCTAATACTTATATAGCTCATGTACAAATGCAAGAACTGCATTTGGAAAGGTCATAACACCTCTTGAATGGCTTAGCACAATCAGTAGTCTACAGCTGCTTTTCCATGAATGTTTTCCTGATGACCTGCTTTGCTGTTACTGTTTTTTCAGTGCTGAGGGTATCAGGTAGTGTGAATAGAGACCTGATCCATACACCAAAGGACATACCTTACCAGAAAGCTTAGTTTGGGGAAATAAACTAGCGAGCATACATTAACAATGCATCAGAAACCTTCCAGAGGCCACTCTGATAAGGTGTTATGTACAAGGTTTAGTTGTAAAATGAGACATGAAAAGAGTGGTCTTGTTACTTGTCCATGGGAAGTCCGTTCCAGCGTGAAGAGGAGGGTGACAGAAAGGTATTGAAGCATGTGGTTTGTAGAGGCTTTTGGGGTAACCCAGGGAAGTGATAATACAGAAGAGAGATTGTCACAGTAATTACACCATCTTAATTTTTAACTAAAGAACATCTGTCTGTTTTTATAGCCCCAGTAACTGGGAGCCAATTGAAGAAAAAATGAGTGAAAGACAACAAAAAAATCAGTGGAACTTTTAAAGTATTTGTTTTTTCTCTTTCCTACCATCTGTAGTTTCTTTTGCCAGACAATGTTCTCACTCAGTAATTTTCCAGTGGTTTCAAGGTAGCTCTTTTCCTTGCCTTTCTGCTCCATGAATTATTTTCCATTGCTTTCTAAGCCCTGATATATTTGATGAAGAGAAAGTGTTAGCAGTTTCTAGTTCATAGCCCCTTCAAGGTGATGTTCTGGTCATTTTGTTAGCTCTGTACGAATGCTCCCCATTTACAGATCTGGCCTTTCTATAGTCTTCTGGCCATGGCTCCAGAATCATCAATGTTAGATCACCCAGTGGCTCAAATTTGATCTGCATCAGGTGTGGATATGTGATCATATTTCTGCTGAACCAGTTAGAAAAACATGAGCTTACAGAGCTTTTTCCTTTGTTCTGGGAAGATGTGCAACACCTGTTTAGAATAAAACAACATCTTTAGTTGGATTTATTTACTGTGATGTAAAGAGACTATGTGCTTGGACAAGGTATTACACTCAAAATTTTGTTCTCAGGCAAAAAGGCAGCACGACTTCATCTAGCAAAGAATTTATTGTCAGTGTAAATGAAGTTTTTAAAGTCTAATCTTACTCTAGATGCAGTTGTTACAAGAAATGACAGAGTAATCATGCAGTTAAAACTGTCATACACAAGGATCTTAGTTTCTACCTCTCTTCCTGGTCTTATGCTCCCTACTCTTCTGGGTCCCAGGACTGATGGTTTCATGCTGGTAGTGGTGGGTGTTACAGCAAATTGCCAGCATCTGGAGCCCTTTGCTGTAAGAAGTATGAGGTTCATGTTGACAGTTTCTTCCTTGCTGTAGGATCCACCTGGGACCATTTTAGTTCATTTGATAAAACAACTTCACACCTATCTCTCTTTCTATTGGTCTGCAATTCCACATTGCATCTGAGTTCTGCTATATCTACTTGCTTCTATGGGCATGAGAGACTATTTCTTTGTTCTCTTTCTTGGCCTTAAAACCAGTTTTTTCCAGTGCCAAGTCTGCATTTCTTTAACGGACCATTGGTGAGATGTTCATAGCCATGGTCTGTTGTGCCTCGTCTCTTCTCGCCCCATGCCTGTATTCCTCTCTGCCACGTCTTTTGTCTCCACTTCTCCAGGCCTCTGTTGTATTTCTGTCTACAAAGTTGCTACATCAGTAGTAAATGTGTCATTCTATATAGAATAACTGCTTGTTACTGCTATCTGTACACAACTGTGGTTGCCCCATACACAGAAATAAAACAGATACAGACACCTGGCCAATTACAGAAATTACAGTCACAATTCAACCAAGTGAAATAAAGCTGCAGGCTGACCAAGACAAGTTCAGGCAAAACAAGAGTAACAAACCTCAGTCCCAAACCCTTCAAAATTCACTACAAAGCTTAAAGCCTATGAAGAACAATGGCAGTACTGAATGACAGGGCTAAAGGTTAACCCAGCTGTGTTTTTCTGAACAAAATACCGGTGGAGTGAACACACATCTGATCATTGCTTGGTGTTTTGTGAGCAGTGTTTGGTGGGGTGTTTTTTTTTCCCCTAGCACAAAAAGCTCTAGTATCTGAATTACTGAGCTCCCAAACCGTGGCCTCATTCATACTTCCTGCCCTTAGTGAAAGTAAAGCATTTGTGCTGTTTTTATTGCTGTGTTTTGTTGTAGATTTCAGTGCTGTCTCTGCTATAAGATGGTGGTCTTCTCAAAGAGAAAGACTGCACAGGTAGGTAGTAGGGCTGACCCCACCAACTGTTTGAGTTAAATCTGCCCATGGGTGAGCTGGAGCCTGTGAATGAGTTGATTACGTCTGGGGCTGTGTGGCTGCTGTGGAGAGCAGATACTGAAGGTAGGGGCAGGTCACTGAAACCTGTAGTACCAGAAGGATGACTGTCAAAATCAGTCATGGGAGTAGAGGTTGGTTTAACCATCAGGTGGGATACCTTTATTAAGTCAAAACTGATGAGTGTCTCATTTGTAAGTAGAACACCTGTGACAAAGGTAGGAAAAATGTGTTAACTTTTGTTTGCATTTTACCCAAGTTGATTTTTGGAGTTGGCTGTTCTTGAAAATTCAGGCTACGTCCTCCTGTCTAAGAATGGACATCCCACTTCTACACTGAAAATGAACCCCCACACCTCACGAGAAGAGCTTTTCCCAGATCTTTTGGCTCAAATGTGAAGCAGCATGCTACCAGAGTGATCATTAAATGCTGGGGCATGAGAAGAAGAATGTGGTGGAACTGTGTGTGGATGTGCTCAGGCCTTGTGCCAGCAAAGGAGTCTTGGCCCTTCACTTGTTACCATCTGCTGGCGTACAGCTTCTGCTTGTCATTCTGCCTCCAGCATCACGGAGGGACATCTTTCATCTTTTTGTGCTAAAACATGTTCTGTTTCTAGATTCCACCTTCTTCAGCCTTACATCCAGGAGCCCTGGATGAGATGTCTCACCTCAGTGAACTGTTATAGACCTCTGCTGGTCTCTGGGTTTCTGTTTGTGGTGAAAAAAAAAGGGGGAAAATAAAAAAGAGTGAGTAATCTCTGTTTCTCTCCAGTGACTGTAAGGAGAGCCTACAGTGAGTAATTCTTACGTGACCATCTACACAGGACTCCCTCCCGGTTGTTGTGGTAGGGACAAAAAAATGCCTTGAGTTTGGGTTGTTCTCCACTCAAAAAGAAAAAGGATAGAACTGTTTCCTAAGTCTCTTTTGCTCTTTTCACGTATTAGCTGAATGTCTTGGCAACTGAGGGGGAAGCAAAGATTTGTAGTCTGGTTTCTTAAGCCCATTCCTTCATCAGTGTACATCTGTTAGGTTTGTCAATTAGTTTTTGTAGTGTTTGGACAGCTTTAACCATGTTTGACAGAGGAGTGAAAGTAATAACTTATGACTGGTTTTGCCTTTAAACAGAGAGATGGGAAGGGAGACCATGCCAGTTTTTCCATTACAGAAAAAGCTTGTTCCGTTTTCAACATTAGGGAGTACCTAGATGAGAAAGATGTCACAAATATGTGCAGATTCCCTTGGACAAGACTTTTCTCAAGTTAGAGAAATAACATTATATTCTCTCATTTTTTGCATTTCCTTCTCTCCTGGTCTTTCTCTGCTGTCTGCAGAAGGTGGAGTTCAGTTGAAAACAAAAAGCAAATCAACCTTCTCTGCCACAAGACATTCATCTTCTGGAAACCAGAACAGGTCTGGTTCAGATTGTGATACCTCCATGTGAAGTAGGTATCTAAAACTTCCCTACCCTCAGCAGACTCAATACACTCCACAAGTAATCAACTGAACAAAGCCAAGTGTCTGCTCTGGGAGAGCTGAATTGTTATCTGGGTTTCTATTGACTAAGTGGAAGCATAGACACCTGTGGTAGCTACTGTCAGGAGCAGAACTGTCCAGACTTTGCCAGTCCTACCCCTCTTTGAATTACTTTTTCACATACACTGATTTCTGCTTGAGGAAGCAGAAGTGCCTGGAGAAAGTGGCTGTGGGTGATCTTAGAGTAGCTCTCGTTGCGGATGCATGAGAACTGACATGCAGAAATGCAGATGAGCTCTGTAAACTTTGTGTGCCTCCTTTCATTGTAAGGTGGAAGAATTTGAAAGTTTTGTTTTCAACATGCACCGTGGCCAGTGGGGTGAATGAGTGTGCAGAACTCTTTGACAGATCTGGAACACACAGAAACCAGTGGCTGCTGAACACTTTGGAAACTGGGCTTTGTATCTGGGCAATAAACTGGACTGAGTTCATGAGGAAACCTGGGCCCAGGTGTGAGTGTTGAACCTGGGGATTTTGACTAATGGACCACAGCCTTCAGAGGCTGCTGGGCTCTCTGGAAGCTGTGACAAGATACAGGCGTTTAATGATTCTGAAAATGTTCTGTGCTGTCTTAGCATGCGTGTCTGGAAATAAAGCTCTCAAACTGCAGAGCATGTGGCTTACTTTAGCCTTGGGACTCTGCTAAGCACCAGTTTTGTGCAGGGTCTGGGCTGCCTACAAAATATAGTTGTCCCCAATTTTTTTTTGAGCCCAGTGGCAGAGCACGCAGCCACAGAGTATCTGTGAAAGCTTATCAAGGTGTTACACAATGTCAACGTCAGTTTTTCTAGGTGATACAAGACTCTCCAGATTGGCTGTATTTATACATTCTTTCCTCCTTCTTTTGATCATTCCCAGTATGGAACAACTAATGTCATTGATGAGTAAATTGCTGGTATTTTTAATTCCTGTGGGTGTTTGGCTTATTGGGGTGAGGGGGTTGCAGTGTGTGTGTTTGAAAGAAAATCAGAACATTTAACAATGCCTGTTATGTTCTAACTGAGGTGTTTTTTTTAATAGGGAAATAGGTAGGAATCTGAAGAAGAATTGAGACAGCACATGAGCTGTGGGACGTGTATATATAATTTGATTAAACTATGCATAACTGGTTCTTAGTATGTAACTGGAAATTAAGGCACTGCCAGAATACAAATAGTAAAAGAGAAGTAATATCTGTCTTTTTATCCAGTTCTCCTTTCTGTCCTGAGGTGAGTACTTACTGATGTAGGTATTATTTCTGTTTCTTTAGTTGATCAAGCTAATAGGTTTCTTTTAAAAAAAGTAAAATAACAAGCAAAGAGAAGATCTGATAATCCTGTGTTGGTTTCCATTTTTTCTGCTTCTTCCTCTCAGTCTCTGGAGTTATTGCAAGTTATCATGGCACTGTTAGAATTTGCATCAAAATCCTGATATTTTTTTACTTGTATTATTTTCTGTGGCTTAATATATGGCTCTGATGTAGGAGATACCAGCACCACCTAGGTCTCTTACTTCTCTGCCACAAAATGTCCCAAGCTTCTTCCACAGATACTGCTAAGAGGTGTCTTCATGGTGGGTTGACCAGAAAAGCCTGGTAGCACCAGGAAACGCTTGGATTGGGATTCTCGTGTTGCCTTTTTGCTAGAGGCAGTCATGCTGTGTGAAGAGCCCCTTGGCTGTGGTCTGCCCTTGGCTGCTGCCTGGGAGGGAGAAAGCTGCAAGTCAGGACGTGTGCTGATTCATCACAGCCGGAGACATCGCTTCCCAGACACCCCGTGGATCAGTGATCTCCCTAGTGGCTTTTCTCACTGTCACTGTGCAGCACATTTTCAACCATCTGAGGCCTGAAGTGCTGGAACTTCTCTCCATCTCAGACGTTTGTTGGGTTTTTTGACATATAAATACTGTTTTCTCAAGTGGATCTTTCCTGCTTTTACTTCAGTTGTGCCTGGCACAGCATTGTCTGTTTGAAAACAAAGGCTTCAGCCCCTCTGAACAGTCTGAAACAACCCAGAAAGCACAGCGAAAACCTAATGTGTAGGGGGGTGCAGAGGTGAGCACGTGGGAGCACTGTTCTAGCAGGCAACCCTTTTTGTGTTGATGGTAAGCAGGGTTTCATTTTGAACCCCTCTTCACCTTATAGTCTAAATTTAATTTCAGAGCTAAGGTTGTATCCTGGTGTCTGGAAACCCCAGAGCTTTGGAGCACAGACCTGTACGCACCATCTCCAGCATGTCTGTCAAACCTTTCTCCCAAGCACCAAGGGCAGAGCCAGAATGACTGCGTTGCCTTTCTGTCATGTCTCACCTGGATGAGGGGCGTTGCTTGCCTTGCCCACCCCGAAATACTAGTGCTGCAAGTGAAGGTGCCTGTGCTAGATTTTGCAAGCCAAACATTTCCACGAGGAGCTGGAGTCAGACTGAAGTACTGGATTACCAGCCTGCTTTCAGGAGCTAGTAGCTAATTTTGCACTCTCTAGGTACGGGCTGAAATTTAGTTGGTGGAAGAGAGGTAAAATGTCAGTTTCCACCAGAAGCCTAATGACTTCTTCAAAAATATTTTTTTTCCCCTTCTGTTTTCCTTCTGTTGATGGACTAAAGCTAAAGTAAGGAAGGTTTAGATTAGATATTAGGGGGAAGGTTTTTAGAGAGAGAGTGGTTAGCAGCTGGAACAGGCTGCCCAGAAAAGTGGTGGATGCCCCATCCCTGGAGGTGTTCAAGGCCAGGTTGGATGTGGGGCCCTGGGCAACCTTGTGTAAAGTGGTGTTCCTGTCTGTGGCAGGGGGTTTGGAACTGTATGATCCTTGGGGCCCCTTCCAACCCAGACCATTCAGTGATTCTTGTAGCCTGGAGCTCTTTAGAAACCTAACTCCCCTTCTGTTCCTCTAGCGATTAGAGATCATCTTGTAGGTATCTTCCATGTGCTGATCAGAGGATATCAATTCAAACCTCTGAGAGCTGCTGTTCTTCCTGGGTTTTTTTTACCTTCTGGATTGTTTGACTCATGAAAACATGATACTGTGGGCTGCTTGCTGTTCTTAATTACGTGCTGCATTAATTACGTGCTGCGTGTTGGTTTGTCTTTGGGTGTTGCCTTTCTATTCTCGGAATCTTGCAAATATTTCAAACAATCAGCCTATTGTTTAGCAAGGGCTCTCCACGCACTGTAGGCCTTTTGTGAATCTCTGCTTAAAAAAAAAATAAATAAAAGAATGACTAATGGAGCACAAACGGGGCTCGTGACACTGTGGTCCATTGTGTAACTATTGAGAGCAAAATTTGCATTCCTAGAAAAACTTGTTCACGGTCAAAATATAGGACATTCTCTTTATGGCTCATGGGAAAACATGTACTATATATTCAGCTCAGGATGCTACTTAGAAGGATCAACTTTTGAAAACTGACATTTTCCTCCCTTGGAACATTGGAATCGGACTGAGACCCAGCTTTGCTTGGCAACAGGAGTGAATCTTTCTCATTCAGGCAAGTGGCATGGGGGGCTATTTTAGGTCTACTGCACACATGCACAGTGATTTGTTTGCTGAAATGACTTCCTTTTAAGATGTTGTTAAGCTCTGACATCTCCAGCCCTTTTGAATGGAGAGGGTACATTATTATATTATATAACTGTCTGCCTCCCCTGAATGCCAGAGGAAGCCTGGCAGTCAGTGCTTTTCTTCCCTTCAAAAGCATATTTGTTTATGGCTTCCTCCCCCACCCCATCTCTGCAATTGTTACAGGTCAAACAGAGGTTAAAATGGGACCTTTACACGTTTAGAAAAATTGTGGGTTCCGTGTACTTCTGAAATGTAGTGATCATCTGTCCTGTGTGTACCTAAAAGGAGCATACTGAGTGTTCTGGGAGGCTGGGGGAGCATCTCATGCGTGCTGTAGGTAGTTTTCTTTGGTGCTTCTTGTCTTAAGTAGAATACATGTTTTGATTTTCTGTTTTGCTGTGAAGAATTAAGCTACTGCTCAGTGGAGATACTGGTCCTTTCTTTGCCCACGTAAACTCCTCGGGAGAGCTGTTACGGGCATGCGCGGTGCCGTGGGATTCCTGGCCTGGGAGAGATGGTGTTAAGACGCTAAAACTTAATTTACAGTGACAGAGCATGTTATGGCCCTGTGGTGGGGTGGAAGCCAGTGGAGAGGACCCAACTCCTGTGGCAAGGCCCTGGCTTGGTCAGAGGCTGGCCATGCTTTTAAGTGCTTGCCCAAAGAGGGGCGGATGAGGTACTTCTGAGTACCCTTGGGGGTCTGCATGTCTATGCAGATAAGGACTATGGGGACCACTTAGCTTTAGCACAGATCCACAAAGAGCTGCTGTAAATGGGAGAACCTGATGTGGGCAGCAGCTGGGTTTCCCAGGCCAGTTCAGCCAGTACTAGCTAAGACAAAGTCATATTCATGGGGAACAAGCACCAGTTTGTCTCCCTCTGCTCTGATGTGACCAAAAAGGTTTTCCAGTATTTCTTTTCCATTCTCTGAAAGTATTGAGGAGGGGGAGTTGTCAGCTTGAGTTTGGGAAGTGAGCAGGGGGTGCCCATATCCTTATGCTTTGGGAGAAGTGTCCCAGTGCTGCAGGTGCTCCTGTTCAGGGCCATGCTGTAAATTGGAACAAATTGGATCCTGCTCTCTTGGCATCTAAAGCTTCTGAATTAAATTGTATTTGCCACTAGTCATCATTAATTTGCACTGTTCACTGTTTGATTAATTTTTAGGAATGTACATGATGAGAAACCTTTACAAAAACAGGAAGAGAGGAAATGGAAATTTGCCCTCTGCAGTGTTTTTCCCATTTGTGACCTCTGTGGCTGAAGCTGTGTGGCCCAGTGGTGCGTTTTATCACCTGTTTCCCATGTCAGTTCAGTGACTACTGAAACAAAACACTCAGTTTGATACAGGAGAAATGGCTCATGCCTATTAGTGTCTGAGTAATTAGCACACCTCTGCAAGCAATGAAGCAGCTACTTGTTCTGGCAGGGAAGGAATATTCATAAAGAAGGTGCTGGAGAGCTGATTTTATCATCACTGAATGCATTTTGATTGTGTTATAGGAGTGAACCAAGTCAGTATTTTAAGACATTGGTCCTTGAGCCCTATGTGTATGCTGTAAATAAAATGGTAGATTTTCCAGAGGTGTGTTTTCTTCCTGTCCCATTAGTTTTCCACAGAGCTCTGGGTGTTAAACTCAGGTTCCCAGTCATGGATTTATTTTCTTGATTCCATCCCTTTTGTTGCCTTTTTTATTGATCAAGGCAAAGGTCTCTTCCTCACTTTTCAAAGTCTGAACAAGTTTCTTCAGCAGTAGTTTCTCAGGGAGTTGCTACCCATAGAATCACAGACTTTGGTTGGAAGGGACCTCAAAGCCCCTCTATTCCTAACCCCCTGCCATGGGCAGGGACACCCTTCACTAGCCCAGGTTGCCCAAAGTCCCATCCAACCTGTCCTTGAACACTGTCAGGGATCCAGGGGCAGTCACAGCTTCTCTGGGCACTGTGTGCCAGGGCCTGACCACCCTCATCATAGCTAGTCCCTGTCTGCATTGGACTGTGCCTTATCTTTGCGAAGGTGTATGTGTGTGTACTTTTACCTTCTTGCTGACGAGAAAGGCACACCTTTTTAGATGCTTCCTTGGAAATGACTGTTCTCTGCTTTTACAAGCTGGGATGGTTTAGCTGGACAGACATGTCATGACCTTTGTCTCAAATTCTGCCAAGTTTTCTTGTGATACATGGAATTGTTGTGACTTCTTGAGTCATGTGGCCTAAGAGCAGGGATTGTGTATAGTGTGGTTGTCCATAGGCTGACGTTCACGGAAAGCTCTTCATAGAGATCTCCTAGGAGCTTTCCTTCCTGTGGAGGGTGGGGACAGGGAAGGAAAACATCCTCTTTTTGGAGTACAAAGAACGTTGTATTAAATTTCCTACAATAAGAGTAAGGACACGGGTGGGAAACTCAGTCCTGCATAAATGATGTATTTGTCTGCATCAGGTGAAAGCCGTGGGCCTTCACAGTGAGATTTGGGCGCTTCCTCTGTGTCTCCATGCTTATCTTCTACCTGACCTGAGTCCACTGTGTTGTGCTCAGACCCTCATGTGGTCAAATTCCTGTCTTCAGCGGCTGTACTTGGGCTTTCTCCTTCCAGGGAAAACTCTCATCGATCTACTCTAGGAAAGCAATAAGTTCAATTCAAACTCATTCCGTAACAGTTGACAAAAAAATATGGCAACTACAAGTTTTTATTTCTTTTCTTTGGCTTTTTTTAGGCACAGGGCTTTCTAGCTTCGAGGGGTCTGAGGACAGAGATTTCCTTGGGTGGCTTTGGCAGATGCCATTTAATGCCACTTTTTTAAAGCGACTGAAGACTCTTCTGTTTTCCCCCAAAATATTTCCCCGGCACATTCATAGTTTAACAGTGTAAGTTTGCGTGTCTCAGACACTTTTGTTTGCAGCTTCCTTACATCTTTGTTGACAGTTCAAGCTAAGCACCCTGGCATACCTTCAGTTCTGCTACGGATGCAGTAAAACTTTCAGTTGCCTGAACAAGAATCACCAGAGGGCATCTGTCTGAGTCTGAATTATGTTGGAAAACCATCTGGCATGTTGTGGGATAGTCCTAATAATAACAATGAGCACTTTATCAGGAGTTGAGTCATTGGGCTTTGTTTCCATTGTAATTCTCTTATTAGTTGCATTTATGTATTCCATATAGCCAAGGGGTTTATACGGCGTGCAGATACTGTACAATACCATTGTGTCGACAGCCCTCATTTGGACTCATTTCTCATTCAAAATCTGGCCATAAGAAATACATTTAAATAATAAAAATAATTGTGAAGATGAAAGACAGACATCAGTGTTAATTACATCTGAATCCTGCTTGCTGCTCCTGCATGGGGAAGGAGGAGGAAAAGGAGATGGCAGTAAGGTGCTTTCTCCGGAGGAGGTGCTTTTGAACCACTGTAGTGGTCTCTTAGGACACTGAACACAGGCATCCATCAGCAGAAATGGTGTGGACTTGTTTGGCCTGAAGCATGGGGAAAGAAATGCGCCAGGAGGTCCTTGGTCTTCATAGGTTCCTCACAGGAGCATCTGTACTCACTTTCTTTCCTGTAGGAAGAGCTCACAAGTATTTTGTGAACCTGAGTATGTGTTGTTTCCTAGAACCTCGATGAGGTTTAGAGATAATAGCATCATTTTCCATGTCTGTGAAGTTACATTGAACCAGACTGTCAGCTTGAGTGACTGGCACAGCTCCAGGGATTTATTGACCCTTGCTGAAATGTGGCCAAACCTACCTGTGTTCTCAGGTGTTTGTCAGGTGCCCCTGAACGTAGCAGTTACGTCTGACCATCGTGCCTTTCCATCACTCAGGTTTGCTTCTGTGTTGTCTTACTGGTGGAACACAGGTGTTGGGGGCACATCCCTGTGAGAACAGAGCTTCCTCGGTGGCGTCCTCAGCATTTTACTGGTCCCAGGAGCACTCTGTCACAGTGCCAAAAGTGTTGTACAAGACAGTTTTAACTTTATGTTGGCAAAAGCAGGGTTAATATGCACAAGGCTTGACGGAAGCAGGAGTAGCAGGAGTAAACAATGATGTGGAAGGGCTGGTGGCAAAGCAATGATGGTGCTCTGTTCTCCTTGCTCTGAGTTTGCATGTTGGCCTCAGGATGCTTTTCCCCCTTTCTCACCCAAAGGCACGTGAAACTGCCTGGTTTGAGGAGCTTTCCTTGTGCATTGGCATCAGAGAAGAGCTCAAGGTTGACTAAACCACTGAAGCTAATAAACTTCTCATGTGCATGCAGGGACATCAGTTTAATTAGTTTGCAAAGCAGTGGAGCTGGAGCTGCGCAACTCCCTGACAACTGGAAGAGGAGGGAGGCACAAGCCAGCAGCGTTTCGGGTGCCTGCTCCTTCCATACATCTCAGCTCCCTCTGAGTGACGGATCAGCGAGCAGCGAGCCAAACACAGGCAACCTATGCATACTGTGCAGAGCTGTGTAATCCAAGTGGTATTGTTCCCTGTATGTGCAGGTGGTGCTTTCAAATGCTTACACTGCTGTTGCTGGAGGGAGGCACAGCCAGTGGTTTCTGTGGGAGCAGAGGGACGCTGGTGTGGGGAGCTTTTGAAAATCCACTTCTAAAATATAAATGCTTTCCTTCATTAAAACCCACTCGATGCTGAGCGTGATCAACAAACACAAAACACTTTCACAGCTCAGATGAGCTGTGGGTTATGGTTCTGTTTTATTATTTACTCTCCCCCTGCATAAAGCAGTTCTCTCAGCCTGCTGAAGTGAAGTGAAATAAGAATTTCATAAAAGTCTTTGGTCAACAATGACAAGACAATTGTCTGTGAGGGCAGATGTGTTGTGTAAGCAGAAAAACTAGTGATTTTTTCTCCCTTTTGTTAACACTTTCCCTCCTTGGGAACTGCTAAGAGCAGGTTAGACATACAGGTCAGGAATTGTTTGGGTGTAGTTTGTCCTACCTTGGGGGCAGAGAATAACACACTCCATTAAACCTTTCCAGCTCCCTTTTCTGTGACTAAAGGATGTGAAGTTTTTGATGCCAATGCTTCTGTTAATAGGTTACTGTGCTCAGTGGTGTAGAAACGTCAGAAGTTCGCTCCCCGAGTGAGCTGTCCTGCTTGGTGCACACGGGCCAGGTTAGCTGCTGGTGTCCCCTTTGCTTAGTTATTTACATCCGTGCTGAATGACTTGTAGACTCAGCAGAGCTGCTGACCTGTAAAATACATTTAAATACACAAATTTTTGTGCCCTGAGAGGGGAGGGAGCTCCAAGGCATGGCTTCTGGAGGCTTCTGGCTCCCCCGGCTGGAGCTGGTGCAGGAGAAGGGGTGATGGGGACCCAGGGACAGGAGTCAAGAGTTGTCACCCAGTGATAAAGGTATCTACAGGATTGGCTTGGCCTTCATCAATAACTTTAAGTACCGCTTCCTTATGGGTTGGTTGCTGCACAGTAAACTGGTGCTGTTTTGTGGAATGAGTAAATTAAATGTGAGTCTTTTTTTTTTTTCTTTTTTTAACATGTTTTTAAAGATCAGATTAATTAAGCAGCTGCAAACATGAGGGGGGTGCTAGGAAGATGAAGGCTGACCATGCAGAAACCAGGCTGAAAGGAGTTTCAAGGGAACACACCCAGGGGGCTGAGCTCGTTTAAGTAAAATATTGTAAAAATGTGGTTTAGTGCTAAGCCTAATTTAGCATGCCTGCAGGCTGCTGCTGTGCGTGGAAGTGCTCTCAGCCTTCCTCATCATCTCCAGATACAGATTCCCTCCCTCTCAGTGCACTACATCTGATGATTTATACGGCTATCTAATGAATCCAATCAGCCCTATTCTCCAACAGAAGATTCTCTTCATGTTTATTAATAGTTTACTGCCCTGGCAGATCAGCAAATTGAACTGTGCATCCCATGATGCTTCTCCAGTGCAGTGGAGATGGCAGCAGTGCTCAGCCCAAGTTGAGAGGAGGAGGAGGAGGAAGAGAGGGGATCGCGAGCGCCTGTTCAGCAGCAGCACACACTTTATATCAATATTGTTGTAATGTGGAATTGTATGTATACTCGGTGTATGTGTGGAGCCTTTCCATCTATAAGAAAAGGCTTTGCAGTTCCAGTTCTTGTTATTGTAGTGTAAGGTTATTTCTGCCTGGGACGGGGGCTCCGGGGCTGCTGCTGTGTGCACAGTGCAGCTGTCCCTCTGAATGACGTGAGTTTACCCAGCAACACCATCAGAGCTGGGCAGGCTGGAGAGCTGAGCGATTACCTCTTGAGCAGTGTACAGCAAATGCATTGGGTGGAGTTGTACTATACACTGGGCACACCGGTATAATTTATTTTAAATAATTTTTTACTGTTCCCAAAGGTTCCATTTCTGAGCTGCTACTTTGTACTGTGAAAGAGTTGCCAATGCTCTTTAAGCCTTGGAGACAAAGGACTAACTCCCAGCAAGAGCCCAATTTTGCTGCAGTCCTTTTTTTTTCTTGACGCTGCCTGTGCAACACTTTGCCAAACTCTGAGGAACAGAAATTAAAAATGGAACATTTTGGCCTTTTGGTGGCTGTTTACCAGCAGCAAAACAATTTTCAGACAATTAACAGATCTCCAGGCCCTTAGGAAGCTCAGATATAGCTGTTTCTATGTCTTCACATGTCTAATTAATACAATTAGTAATGGTAATACTCCTGCTGGTATTCTGCTTTGGCCAAGGCTAGGCTTGCAAGCCTGATAGCTAATCCTTAGGATCCTTACCCAGGTGAGACCATTCTGGGGTTGGTAATAGTGTGGGAATTAACTGGTGCAGGTAGTGTTTGCTGCTGTACTGTGGCTTCAGGGTGTAATGTGGTCCCATGGAGGAACTTTCTCTACAGTCATCTGGGGTTTTAAGAGCATTATTATCAAATCCTAATTCTTAAGCAATTAGGGTTGCAGGAGAGGTCACAGCATAAAAATCCTATAAAATAAGATTATTTTAATTGCTTGCAGCTGTACTAAAAAAACTGCACAGAGAAAGAAAAGAACTGTTTCACTTTGTTATTTAAGCAAATCACACTTTGTATCACCAGAGAGTCTGTAATTCTCCCAAGGGTTGTACTTACACCTGAAGGAGGAAAGTTATGTGTGATAGAATGAGTTTGCATTCTGAGTTTCTTCCATGGTTGTAAAGCTGTGGTCGGAGTTGTGCTGGCGTGCATTCAGGAGCTGTCTGTTTCCATCCCCTTGCAGTGCACTAATATCTCCCATCTGAACGCCTGAAATGGAGGCCCTTAGTGTCTGTGATTTAGGATTTGATCGAGTGTGTGAGTGTGATAATGTCAGTTCAGTCTGAGCTGGGACCTGGTCATGAATTGCACACACTTTGGTTGTCTGTGGCAGCAGTGAGTGTAATGGGTTCTCTTAAACTGCTGCTGAGGGCTGGCTGACTGAGCCTGGGAAGGGTGGGAATAGTGGAAGATGCCTGGTGCAACCGCGAGCGAGTGGCTCTGCTTGTCAGCGTCTGAGCATTCTCGAGCATGGCTCTGATGATGTTTCTCTTTACAGCGCTTCCACCTCTCAGTCGGACCATTCTGCTCACACCAAATCCGCTTCTGCTATATCATCCGACTCGGTCTCCACCTCGGCAGACAACTTCTCTCCAGACTTAAGGGTATGTATGTTTTGTCTTAAAAAAGAAATATATATATATATATATCTTGTGGCCTCCTTGAGAGGACAGTTCTTGCTCCTGTGAGTTTGGATATGATAAAATGTTTTCAGCTTTCAGGTTAAAGCCAAATTTTATGTAGCCAAAACATGAAAGGACCCAAAGTAAAACAGGTGAAATAGAAATTGAAGTTTAATCTCTACCATATTATTTCCTTCTTTATAAAGTTGTTTAATCTTCAAAAAGCTGACTCTGCAACCCACACTTCGAGATGAATTTTCAAAGGAACTCCACTTTCTTTTAAGTGCTTTAAAGTAAGTGAAATCCTCAACCTGCCAGTTGTATATCCTTTTTTTTTCCCTGTTGTGTGTATATATGAAATGTTTTCTTTTGAAAACTCCTGCTTGTTTGTAAACACTGAGTCCTTGGAAGTATCTTCTTTCAGGGCAAGATCACTATCTGCAAGCTGATAAAATAATCTTCTGTCACAATAAATTGCTCTGACATAAAAAGGTCCAAACAAGGCTCTTTCATGTCTGTTATTAGATTTGTTAATTATAAATCCAAAGTTCCAGTTAAGTGTCACAGGAGTTTTGGAAGCTATCCGTGTGTTCCTCTTGTGAAATCAAGGGGTCCCCGAGTATAACAATGTTGATATTACATTCTTGTAATGACTTTTACCATTTTTCAGCTGTGGGTGAGCATCTTCCTAAGATCTAAACACAGAAAAACTACATCAAACCCTCCAAATGCAACACTAATTCCTTTGACAACCATGATAACCCTGATCTTTAAGGCCCCTTCCAACCCAAACCCTTCTATGATTCTATGATTTTTTTTTTTGTCCTGTGAGTTCATAATTAATAACGGAAAGTCTACCCGTTTCTAAGTGGCCAGAACATGAATGTTTCTTTCTGAAGGCAGCTTATTAGCCAATATAAAGCTAAGATTTGAAAATGAGTCAGTGGTTTCTGTGTAACCTAATGATGGTTTACACATTTTACCTATGGATAGAAAAAGTAATCTTCAGAACGTGCCTGGGTAGAGGTATGTAATAGGCCTGAAGTCTTTTCCCCCATGGAGCTGAGGTGTTAAGTTACTCCAACATACAGAAACACGCCGTTTTTAGGCTGAGACTAAGTGATTGATATGAATAAAATAGTACACAAATAATTGCTACAACTCTAACTGTATAATATTATTTAAAAAAAAATTGTCACAAACTTATTTCCTTATTTAATTTCTGTACTGAAGTGTGCACTGGAGAATTGCCTTTACAAGTAGAGAATGAAGTAACGTTTCTTTTCTAGAATCGAGGTTGCTGAGGCTGTCTTTCCTTCCTGGTTGGCTCCTTAACTTGTGTTTTCCTTGTAAGCCTAATTGTGTCTTCTGGGTCCTTCCATCTTCTTGTCACCTTGTCTGTGTGAATTGTAAGCTGCTTGGGCAGGGATTCCTGCTGCCCTGGATTTGTTTGGTTCCCCATCCAACTGGGCCTCTGTACCTTGATTAAAATGATGTCTGCAGAGAAATGTCCACTTCACCGCAAGGTACGTTTTTCAGGCAGAAGGCATGTGTGTTGTTTTCTGGTGGCAGTTGGAAGCCCATCCTTCCTTGCTGTGCCACAGTTCCTGTAATTCACAGTGATTTCTTCATAGTCTGCCCTACACTTGTGTTCTTTTTGCTCCCTTTTCATTTAGAATAGTGTTTAAGGAGAGACAATAAAGCAGAGAATTACTTATTTAGAAGAAAGGCCCTGCAGACCAAGTGTGAGCATGTGCTTCTGTGGGCAAAATGCTGCTTGTTCTTAACTTGCGCTAGCTCAGTGGGCCTGAATTCTGTGTAGGCCTGCCGTGCTCACCTAAAGCTTGCTCTTGCAGGAGGTGGTGAGAAGGGCTGTGGCAGTGAAGTATCTAGGCATAAAGCTGGCTCTTGCCTTTATGCTCAAGCAATTGCTTGTGGGTTGGTAAGCAGGCCTGGAGTAAATGCATTCCTGTGGTCCTACTTGCGTTAGGGTATATGGAGAAAGAGGCAGGTTCCACTAATGCAGGTTGACTTTAGCTCTCGTAGAGCAATGAATGCATTTCTCTCTCCTCTCCTAAGGGTGTTTGATGCTGGAGAACAAGCCTGGGAAGGTGGGATAGAGATCTGTCCTCTACCTGTGGACAGCCTCTTGTCTTGGTATTGCCAGTGCAACTGCAGTTGTACAACCTGTCCTCAAATCAGGCTTTGTTGGTGCTACTCTGTTCCTGTTGGCTCCCTGGGCTTGCTCTTGGAGCCTGGAATAGCTCCTAAATAAAAGATTTATTATGAGTGGCGATCAGCTAACACTGATTTCTTTCAGGTCTTGAGTTGAGAACAGATGTCCTCTCTCTGGGTTTATCATTCATTGTCACGTTTTTGCTGAATTAACATCTCTATCACCTGACAGTTCTCCAACCTTTTAAAGTCAGTTCTGTGAGGTTTTGCAAGGTCTTGATAGTTCTTACTATTTTCTTTGATCTTCCTGAGATGTGGCCTTACCTTTGATACTGCAGATGAGGTCATACCATTAACTGATACAGTGGCATGAGAGTGTTCTCTTGTTATAGTCCTTCCCTTACTTCCTGAGCGTCTTGTACAGCTGTGATTGGCACAAGACAGCGCGAACTTCTAAGCCTTAACAGATACTGAGATTTGAACTAAGCAACTTATTTCATCTGAGGAAAAAAAGGACATTGTTCCTGGAAAAATGTAAGAGAATAAGCCCTGGAGTGGGAACTAATGCATTTTGTGGTAACTCTGTGGTATGGGAGACAAGTGCCTGGGCTACATGGTGTTCTCACAGGAAGGTGTTGCATCAGTTAGCTTTAAGAGGCTGAAAATAAGCTTTTCAAGATTTTGAAGTGGATCAGCCAATTATGGGATTATGCTCTTGATGTGTATTTAAATTTTCCTCGCTGGAGTGAATTGCTATGTGGATCCATCATCACTCCTACCTCTACTTGGTCTCTGCCTCTGCGTGTGCGTTGACTTAAATTTAGGAATTAAATTTCTGTGACGATGGAAAAACACTTTGTGATAGCTACAATTAGCACTCTCTTTTTCTGTGGGGAATTTTTAGAAGAATAGTAGGCGTCCATCGGGAGGAGGGAACCAGGGGAAGGACCCACATCGTTTCTTGCAGTCTGTGCCTGCAGTTTTCTTTTGGAGTGCAATTAGCGCTCTGTGTGTGTGCAGGCGCATGTGTGTGATGAGGTAAATGAGACAACCACCGGGGATTCCTACTGAACCCATGTGCAGTATTTTTCCTAAATCACTCTCCAAAGTATTTAATAATAACCTTTATGAAGGGGTTTGGGGTTGGGTTTTTGGTGGGGTTTTTTTTTTATGTATATTGAGCATTTCAATATCTGGAACTATGATTAAATTGCCTTTCCACTACATTTTATAGAATTTTCACTTCATAAACTAACTCTAAATAACTTTTGGCTGCTTCGGTTGGCTTCATAGGAAAAAAAAAAAAAAGAAAAAAAGAAAGAAAAGCCCCTCAAAACCCAACAGAAAAACAACAAAGCACTATTGGGCTCTCCCCTCCACCCCTTTCCTGATCTCAAATCTGAAGCTGTTTAGAATTGATTCAGGGAAAGCACTTTTCGGCAGCATTTTTAGCAAATACACTGCCATATGTTTTAACATAAGTTATAGATCAGGCAAGGAGAGAATTGAATAGAAGTAGTTGGAAGTGAAAATGAGCTGGAAATTCATAGGTACTTTGTAATTTGGGATGAGGTTTTAAAACCACCCTAGAGCCAACAGTGCCAAAGGGCTAAAGGTGCATAAATATCTCTTACAGATCTGGGAACTCGCTGGGAATTAAAGTACGGTGAGATACTTGCTCCAAAGTTCTCTAGGTGGTATTTTCTCCTGTGCTTATGAGCAGATGTGCAGTATATATTCCTTCTCTTAGTCTACTTGCTAATACTCTAGCTTTTGTCAGTGAGGACTTTAATTTTGGGTTAGCTGTTGATTTATAGGATAGTGCCTGAAGTTTACCATGTTAAATACTTTGGAGTAGCTGTCATGAAAAGGTTGGATGCCTTCCATCTGCTGTTGGGAAGCAGAGGATGTGGCCAGCGGAGCCTGCTGCCACTTCTCTTTGCCTAAAAGTTTGTTAAGGTCCATTGTGTTTAGTTTTGGATTGTAAATAGCAAAAACCTGAGCCAGAGGATGGAATCTCTTATGTTGGCTTTCCTATGTTATTTCCTGCTTTTAGCCCACTTTGTGGACAGTGGAGAGCAGTACAACTGACCCATACATCACCTGCTCAGTTGTGAATCACTTTTTCTGAAGGCTGCACACCTTTGTTCTTGGCTTGTCTGTCTGTGATCACCACATTGTTCTGCCTTTTGAGAGCAACAGTAAGATCTACAACTCCTGTTATTCCTCTGAGATCCAACAGAATATTGTACAAACATATGTCCCATCCTCTACGATTGTTTGCTCCCTCCCTATTAATTTTCTCCTTTAATTTACAAGGAATCAGTGGATTTACATTGTGATTGCATAGGAGATGCAAGAGGATTATTATAGCCCAGGACTTGAAGGTTAGAACAGGGAAGGAACATGGTTGCTTGCATAATCTTAATTTGTTGTCCATTGTGTATGTGGTTGGAGACTGCAGACAAGCTTGTGTGGTTTATTTTGTAAGATACGTGACTGATGTTTGACAAAGGTATATGAAAGAGGCTTCTCCTTCCAAGACAGTAAATGGATGCCATCGCTGTCTTCTTGGGCTTTACAGATACACTGATTCGTAGGGGTTAGGAGGGACCTCTGGAGATAATCTAGTCCAACCTTGCTGGGTGAAACCTGTTTGTGCAAGTCTGCATTCGAGCTAGACAGTCACAATTCCATTGTAGTCAATGGAAAGAAATAAGTCATTTTATGGTCTGATTTATTTCTGCTTTAAGGAAATGCCCACACTAGGTGAGAACATCATGTAGCTGCGCTAGGGGAGTCCTTGCTGTAGGATATTAGCAGCTGATTTCTCAGAGTGAATCCCAGCTTTAGCTGGGCTCTAGTAAAAGTGTAGTTTGGTCTCATTTGAAACCTATTGTGTTTCTCTTCTGACTACGAAGAGAATTCAGGGTAATTTCTCCAGATGTAGACCCCTAAAACTGAGGTAAATCCCATCCCTCAGGTGATCTTGGGCAGGATTAACAGAAATGCCAGTCACTGACTTTGCCACCTTTGTGTTACTTTAGCTTTAGTGCAAAGTGGCTTAGACTGGTTTTATGTAGAACATATATATTGATAGCAGAAAAACATATTGAAGAAATATGTGATCCCCCCACCCCCTTTGCTGTAAATCACTAAAACTAGCCTGGCTGAGCTTTTCCATTGCTATCTCCCTGCCAACGCAGGAAGTGTGTCAGGCTCCGGTTATGTGTAACACATGTTCAACAAGAGCTGGGTTTAGAGAGCAGCGTAACTTTGTAGGCTTTAAGCACTCATTTAAATAATGTTTTTTTACTTTTGCTTTTAGAGACTGTTCAGTTAGTGAGTGATGCCAGTATAGAAGCACTGAATCATGAAAAAACCTGTGGCCAGGCACCTCTGAGGTAGTTGAAGACACTCAGCCCTGCCAGTCAGCTCCACCCTCAGTGGTGTTTGGGGATAAAGGGCTGGACTGTTTTGGACTGGTTGAAAGACTGGTTTAGAGCAAGTGCAAAGAAGTCCTCTGTGATGGGAGCTTTCCCTCCCAGTGCACCAGACTGTGTCTCTATTAAATTACAGACAGTACTGCAGAAGCCACCAGATGGAGAAGATAATTGACCTGTGGTCACAAAAGACATGGCTACATGTGAACTGGTGATAGAACAGTGAAATCCTTTCCCTGTCACTCTGTGAAGACTTGACCACGTGTGTTTCTCTGTGTCATCCCTTTGGGCTCAGGCACATTCTCGCAGACAGGTGCACCTCAGGTTTTGCATGTGTCCAGCAGCAGGAGCTATGCAGGCAGCCCTTACCTGGTCCATGTGTCATGTTTCCACAGGTCCCTTTGTATGCAGGGCTGGATTCAAGGCCAAATCCAAGAGTGGGTAATGCTTGACTCTACCAAAGGTTATCAAGTAGAGAGCCTAAAGAGCAGCAGAGAAGAAGTAGGAAAAGCTTATGGGGAAAATACTTCAGCTCTCTTGAATTCCTGATTTTGGCCATACGAGTTGCGTGTGTGTGTCTGTGGGAAACCGTTTTCCTTTCTTTGGAGCATTAAGCTGTCGATGGACAAAGGCACAAAGGACTGGTTCTGGAGAATGAATGATGCTCTTGTCCAAAACCATGGTCATTCCAGGACAGCCCCATGAGTGACTGGAATTTAGCCACTGCCATTTTTTTCTAGGACTCCAGTTTTCATATCGTAAGTGTTGGCTATTTCATGAAAATTACAGTCCTTTTCTTTGAGCTGTCCTGAGAGATGGAAAATCTTGGTCCACCTCCTGCACCTCTCTCTCCAGCGAGTCCTTTTCTGCGCCTCCCCCTTCAAGGAAACAGAAACACTGAGTAGTCAACGTCTGGGCTGCAAATATTGATTTCATGCAAATTAGATGGGGGGGAAAGGCATATGCAGTCAGTTTTCTGTCTCCTTTGCATGGCAATAATACTCCCTAAGTGCTCATCTACTTTGAAGGGAGCAAAGACAGCAAGCGTTGCTGATTTTTCTTATGTAGGGGTACCTGAATGTTTGAATGTGAAGTAATGCACAGTGAAGGAAATCTCTGGAAGCGTTTATGATTGCCATCTATTAGGAATAGAAAACTAAGGAGAATAAGCAAATGGCCTTCAGATGTTCCTCAAAAATATTTTCAGCTCTTTCTAATAGACTGCCTTACTTCTCCTCACCACAAAGTGCAAGAATTCTCCTTTTGCTGACTACAACTGGGTAAGAGGTGACTCTTTTCTCCCCTTCCTTCCCCCCCTACTCCCTCCAGTTATAGTTTTGTAGATTGAAGCACAAATCAGGCAGGAATGAACAAGCATGGTATTTAAAAGGAGCGTGTGGATTTGTGACTGCATGCAGTACCTGCCAGAATTTGATTTTTTTTTTCCTATAGATGTTTTTGCACTGAATGGAGCAACTTTGTCCCTCTCTCTAGGATTGTTTACTCACTGTAATTACTTGTATCTTGAATCCTCATCTGTCATATCACTAAACTCCAAAGTGAAATTCTCTGTAACAGAGACACCTCTATGAGAATTCAGTTGGTAGTATGTATAACTCTTTGGCCAGGGTGTTTTTGTTACCTGAGACTGATGATAGGAGCTTTACTGAAGTAGTTTAATGCTTTCTTTAAAATTTTCATCTATTTCCCAATGTAAGTTGTTTGCTAAATAAAATACTGTAAAAAATAAAGACAGGATAGAGTCAGGCTAATGTGCTTTACAGAGTTTTTGAGTGGCCAGTAGAGAACGGAGCTGTTGTCGTTCATGATGCGTGTGGAACCCTTGGCACTGAGGAAGGTTCTGTATTAAAAAATGTTGGACTCATCTGAATAGATAATATCTGCAACCTTCTGTGCCAGGGAGCGTTGCTGCATTGAGTCAATGATGACTTTCTGTCAGAGCCTAATGAGAGAATTGTCTTGAGGCACCAAGCCATACAAACTTGAAGAGGCAAGCCAGCCGTGGCTGAACGAGTGGCCCTCAACAATGTGTTCCTTTGAGCTTCTAAGCCTTGCCTTGTGCTTGTGCAGCGAGGGCCCAGGAGATTCACCAGCCCAGAGAGGCTGTTCTTCATCACTGGACACTCAGGTCTGAGTGGAGAAGTGTATTGTGGAAGAAGCAAAGCAGAAAGACCCAGCACAGCCCTGTGTGGTGACTACTTCCTCTGCCAAAGGGCTGCCTGTATGTTGCCCTGCTGACTGGTTGGGATTTTTTAGTTTTTGGTTTTTTTTTAATACATTAATCATCAGCTTCTTTGTAAAGATTTTTCAAGACAGTGGTAAGTAAGCAAGTGATTTCTCAAGCCTTTTTATACTTTCTCAAGATAAACATAGTAGGTAGAGATCACAGTTTGTGATTTAGATTATTTTTTTAGTTGTCAGTGATTTTTTGAGACTAGGAAAGCATAGTTCAGGGCTGTTGTATGTGGTTGTTGTCTCTGAAGAAGTGTAGAATTGTAGAATCATAGACTGGTTTGGGTTGGAAGGGACCTCAGAGATCATCTAGTTTCAAACCCCTGCCATGGGCAGGGACATAGATGTAATAGATTGTCTGTAATCAGAACGTTTTACTGATGACTTAAATGCCTCTTGTGTTGGTTTTTTAACCAAGATAGGAAGCCTTCTCTGACTGAGTGCTCTCTCTGAGCTGAATAGGCTTGGTGTGGTCTTTGGATGGTATATTTGATTCTCTGTGTACTATTCTGAAACAATCTGTGTGTCCATGCTGTTTTGTCTTTCCTCCTCTGGACTTCTAATATCCCAAAAGAACAAGACACAATGTATTTCCCTGCAATTAATATTGTTGCTGGCCTGAATGTCTCTAACATAGTTTTTGAACCCATCTGGTCATAATCCTCAAGAAAAGTACCCATGCCTCAGTCATGCAGAGAAACTGCTGTTCTTTCCTGTAGTCATTCTGCTGTGGTATTCTTAATTGATTAAAAAAAAAAATCAACAAAGTCCATTTACTTGCTCGATTTATGTTTTATTAACGTTTCCAGTAGGATGCATAGTGCATAAATCCCAGAGTACCCTTGATAATAGCTATAAATGGCAGCTGAAAAATCTAGTGTTCTAGTACAGTGTTTGCAGTCCACAGCAGGATTTGTCCAGTGAGCATGGCTACTGTTTCTGGACCAATTCTGGTCCAATTGATTGCTGAGAAAACAGAAGCATCTAAGCAGCAAAATGCTAGGAAAACAACGTGCCCTTTCTGTAAGAAATCTTTTCTTTAGAAAAGAAACCAATGCATCTATGGAAAATTACCCCAGATAAGCACATGGGTCTTGATTCTGCTCATGTTTGTGTCAGTTCTGCAGTTTCTGTCAACGTCAGCTGGACAGAATTAGACCTCTGTGCTTTTTCTCCCTTGAGTTAAGTGGAAAGAGCTTACTACCTGTTCTGTTTCTGAGGTTTTTACACCATCTTTGAGGTAATGATAAGTCTTGATATACCTGTCATAGTGGCACTGTCCCTTGTTGATTGACTTTTATGACAGCAGCCTTGAAAGAGGAAAGGGATGGAGTGGGAGGACAGTTCAGGTTAGGAATAGGTGAACATGGTCTGAGCCCACCAAAAGGCATTTGAAAGGAGAAAAACATCAGTTATGTAAGTGTATATGCTTTGTTCTTGGTTTACAAAGAAAATAAAAACAACCACCAAGTAATCCTGTAGCTAAGCCTCTGCAGAAGGGCTGACTTCCCTCATGTGGTTCTCTGGGGCAGCAGAAAGCAGCCAGCTCTGACCCAAATGCTGCCTCTGGTTAACTCAGCTAATAAGACCAATTCCACAAGCTTTGGAATTGTGCCTGTTGCGGTGGGTTCACCCAGCCTGGAGACCAGGTACCCCCTAAAGACGTTCTATCCTTGCCCTCCTCAGCTGGGCAGGGGAGAGAAGATGTAACAAAAGGTTCATGGGTCCAGATAAGGACAGGGAGAGATCCTTTACCAGTTACCCTCATGGGAAAACAGACTCAGCTTAGAAAAAAAAAAAAAAAATCTCCTTTGTTACCAGGCAAAACAGAGTCGAGTAGTGAGAAATAAAAAATCTTAAAACACCTCCCCCCACCCCTCCCTTCTTCCCAGGCTCAACTTCTCTCCCCATTTCTCTCCCTCCTCCCCCCAGCAGCACAGGGGGACAGGAAATGGGGCTTAGGGTCAGTTCATCACTCATCTCTGCCGCTCCTTCCTCCTCAGGGGGAGGACTTCTCACACTCTGTCCCTGCTCCAGCCTGGGGTCCCTCTGATGAACTTTGCCAACAAGAGCTCTTCCTACAGGCTGCAGTTCTTCACCAACTGCTCCAGCATGGGTCCCTTCCACATGGTGCAGACCTTCAAGAACAGACTGCTCCAG
>VZTU01026277.1:268669-323988 GCA_013400835.1 Zapornia atra
CCTCCCCCGCCGCCCCCTCCCTTCCCTGACCTTGGTGTCTGCAGAGTTTCTCACATTTTCTCACTCATCTCCGCCACTGTTTTTTTCTTAACTCTATTGCCACAGTCACTGATGGGTTCCGCCTCGGTCAGCAGTGGGTCTGGCTGGTATTGGCTCTGTCTGATACGTGGGAAGCTTCTGGCAGCTTCTCACAGAAGCCACCTGCAGCCAAAACCTTGCCATGCAAACCTAAACCACCTGTTTTAATGAAATTCAAGCAATTTTTGGATCTGGCCTGACTCATCTCCCGCTGCCTCTTTGCACAGTGTAAATTTGGACCTTTCTGCAACATACAGGCTGTGACTGCTCAGTTGTATTGGGCTCTCCAGGCACCTGGGCGCAGCTGCACTGGCTGTAGTGAAGCACCAGAGATTTGCACTGGAGCTACTTCCCCTAGTTCTCAGCCCATGGTGGGAAGAAAGTCACTCGTCCTAAAGGTCCATCTTCCAGGTTAGATCTTGTGTTTTGAGAGAATGGAGAGCCTGGGGTGACCAGCTCCAAAGTGGATCTCCAGGTTTAGATTACATGGACTTTCCTGCAGTTTACTGAGTGCCCTGCCTGCAGAGGTGCAAGGGTGCTGGTTCAGGAGAGCATTTAATCATGTGCAAGTTCTTGGGAAAAAGACATTTTTTTAAAAAAAGAAGGCCAAGGGGAGAGGACAGTTCAGATACGTTACCTACAGGCACAATGTTCCCTGGCAGTCTGTTAAAATGTGCAATATCAGGTGGATATCTCCTGTAGGAGACAAAATCTTTCACTTGGCTGTTGAGCTTCATGTCCATGTTTCACCCATACCCTGAGAATCTGCACGTTTTTATAAATCCACTAACTCTGTGTGTGCATTATTGCACACCCATGTGTACCGTGCACATGTTCTTGTCCCTGCAGTGTATGTCCCATCTGTCACTGCTGACCAGTGCACGCTCTGGGGCGGGGGGGGGGGGGGGGGGCGTGAAGGGGTGGACACACCAAACCCATGAGTTCAGAGGTGCGAAGGGGTTTTGTGTGTGTAATGTGTCTGTACAGACAGGTTATATACATTTATGGGAAGGGACCAGTTACAAGACCAGCTTCCTACTGTAGGAGACAGAACAGGGCTGCATGTAGCTGCAGCAAAAGCAGCCCTGGGCCTTGGAGAGCTTGTCTTTACAATAGGTGTGGCAGGCGTGGGTTTGGGGAAAGGAATAACGCGTGAGCGAGGTGGTCACGACGTCGGGTCAGACACGTCGCAGCAGCGCTGCAGCTTTCTGCATGAAAAAACCTGTTCCAAAATGTGCAGAGTGATTTGGAGTGTGTAGGAGGTTACCAAGGAGAGAGTAACTCAGGAGGGAGAGGGGGGGAAAAAAATCACAAAAAAGGGTACATTTTAATTTTGTCTAAACCAAAACGAGTCTTTTTGTTCATTTTGATTGTGATTCAGGGTAGGGGACTCTGTGCGGGCTTGGAAAGGCAGTAACACCAACCTGTAGCGTTCCCTCAAGTCACAGGAAGCCAAAAAACCCAACCTCTGTCTGTGGACTCAAATATTCAGAAGAAAGTAGAAGTGAGTAACTAGAAAGTGGCTGTGGGGGGGCCTCAGGTGCTCAATTCACTCATCTTTGAGGCTTGTGTTGCAGATGTCAGTGTCTAGGGACAAAATCTGTGTCTCTAATCAGTTCTGGCTGCTCTCCCCCCACCCCCCGCCTCCCTCGCCCTGGGTTTACACACGATGTAAATACTCCTGTAGTGACACCCTGAGCCAGTCCTGGCAAAATGATCCGGGTTATGGAAAAACACCCATTAAACAAGATGTGAAGCACACCCAGGCATCGTGACTGAACTAGAAACAGGAGCGATTACAGCACTGGCAGATTGGGTGGGAGGAAGCAATCCTGGCTCGGCCTCAGCCAGCGCGGGATGTGTCTTCCCATCCTGGCTGTGCAGCTCCGCTGGTAGGCTAATGAGGCTCCTCGGGCTGTGCGAGAGGGAAACGTACCCACTGCTTTCTTCACAGGCAAGAGCAGGCTCTGGATAAAGAGTTTTGTGTGCTTGGGTCCTTCTGGAGCAGCGTTCAGTGATGTGCAGACCTCCGAGACCCTGCAGTTTCAGTACAGCCTGTGTCTCTAACTGCCCAGATCTGGCTGTAGCTGCTTGGGATGAGCTGCCTGCATGAGTTGTGCAGGGACATCAGTCAGGAGAGGGATTTTGGGAGCAGCGTGCAGGCTGCTGTGTTGGGCGGCAGAGTGAACTGGTTGGAGAGGCTTGGCAGAACATTGGAATCCTGAGTTGCAGTATGGAGGGGTAAGGGATGAGGCAGGGAGCAGTCCTACCTTTTTAGCAGGACGGAAACCTCTTTCCCTGAGCCCAGATGTGTGAGCAGAAGAGGTGATGTCTTTGTGGAAGTTGTGTCAACAATATGGCATCAGGGTTTTCCTGCCTTGGGTGCTATAGGTGGGAGGGCAGGAGAGAGCTCTGCACCTCCAGGCATGGGTAGGTGGGCTGGAGTTAACACAAGGTGGGATCCTGGAGTAAGAGAAGCGGCTGTTAAATGTAGCAAGTGTGGGTTTATTCTGCCAAGTGGCTGCTTGAGCAGAGAACAAAGGTAGGTGGTGGCATCAAGTTCTCACACCCTCTCTGAGCTTGGTTTTAGGTGCTAAGGTACTCCCATGCTCAGCATCCCAGGGAGCTATTTTGTCTAGAGGGAGAGCTGCTGAGGGTGGAATGGGCAAATTATGTTACTAGGGAAAAGACGATAGAAATAAAGGTTATTCTGGTGCGTAACTGAACTCTTCACTACCCCAGAGACTCAGTTACCAAACGTAACATTTTTCATGGGGCAGAGATAATGAAGACCTTGTTTGGCTTAGAGGCAAGGCAGAGTAGTCTGCTGATTTTTGGTGCTTGCATTTGTTTCCTGTAGAAAATGTCATAGTGATATTTGTGACAGATATGGCCAGTGTGTGACTCTGCATCAGCATGGTCCTATTCCGAAGTAACGCTGATCCTGCCCAGCTCTGGCTGCAGCCTTCACACAGAATCACATGGTTGGAAAAGACCTTGAAGATCACTGAGTCCAACCATTCCTGTCCCATGCTAAACTATATCCCTAAGTACCTCATCTATCCATCTTTCAAACACATCCAGGGTTGGTGACTCAACCCCTTCCCTGGGCAGCCTGTTCCAATGCCCAACAACCCTTTCAGTGAAGAATTTTTTCCTAACATCTAATCTGACCCTGCCCTGGCACAGCTTTGTGCCATTTTCCCTTGTCCTATCTCCTGTCACCTGGCTGAGAAGACCATCGCCCACCTCTCTACAACCTCCTTTCAGGTAATTGTAGGGGGTGATAAGGTCTCCCCTTAGCCTCCTCTTCTCAAGATCTTTGTTGCAGATCTCAAAGCTCTCTTTGGTTTTGCTCCCACTGAACAGCTGAAGAGCCTGAGGCAGGCAGAGGTGGAACATTGCAGTTACAGATGCATGCCATACCTGCCTCAATAGCGTTACTGCGTCAGCAGCCGGTGGCTGCCGCAGTCATGTCCCTGACTCCCCTGCTCACGTCCTTGCCTCACTGGAGCTCTGAGTGTTGTTTTGCAAGATTTGCAGAGGGCTAAATTTGGGTCCATGAGTGTTATTTTGAGAGTGTTGAAAATAGGCTAATGTATAAAAAAAGAGTTTTCTGACAATTTAATGAACCGTTTTTTTTACTTTGGGGCAGGAGAGGATGGCAGGAAGGTGGAGGAGCTTTTCATGTCCTCTCCCTACTCATATAGGGGCAGTGAGTCCATCTATGGTGTCAGCATCCTCCCAGAGCTCCACATGCATTGTCCTGTTCCATTCTTCTCCCCAAACTATTTCTAAAATTCCTCTTTTCATCCACCCACATTTCCTCCCTCCTGCCACCCCATGTCCTTCAGTGCTGCTCCAGATGTCTTTTCCTATGCCTGCTGACTGCCGTCAGCTGCACACAGATTGCATTTCCCCGAATCAATTTTAAGGAGCCATAGAGGGCAGTGGATTTCAGGAAAATGCCTACCAGTCAGTTCTCAGTTTTTACCAGGATGGGTTTCAGGTGTTCATGTTCTAACTAGAAGCTCTTTCAAGGTCTAGAACTGGGCAGGTGCTGCCAAGACCAACACGCCAGAGAAGTGTTTGTCCTGAGCTTTCTGGCCATGTCTGTCTCAGGCTCTTGGGAAGCGCTGACTTAACCAAGGGTGATGTGCTTGTGTCAGCTTTGAAATCTTAATGAAGACCAATGGTGCTGCATGACCTGAGGTAGGTCAGGTTGTGTGGCTAATGTCAGTTGGGGGATGGAGGAAATTACAGTTTTGTCCTGAACTTCGCCAAAAAAGGCAGAAAAAAACCCCAATGGAAGGGGACAGGGAGGTGATGGGGCAGAAGCTGTTGACCTTGGAGTGTTGTGCTTCCAGGAGGCCATCCATCCGCTGCCCTGTGCTGAAGTGACCACAGGTTTGGATCGTTAGTCTCCTCTGACCCTGGGGACTCCACATTTCAAAGAGTGCGAGCGAGCAGATGGGTTTTATGAGCCTTGGGAGAGCCAGCTTTTAAACCGAAAAAACATTCAACCTTGTCCGTAGTGGAATGGTGTTGAGACAGAGGTCTTTGTCTTTTGTACTGCTTGCCTCTTCCCTCCTTCTCCCCCACCTGCAGTATGGTGTTTAAAGCCCAGCTCAGCACTGCCCACCCAGTGTTCGTGGCAGCTGTTTGTCCTACCTTGTCCATCCTTTCTATGTATCTTGCCTCCTATTTGTTTTGGCATAAGGTACAGCCCAGTCCCCCAAACGTTTACCGCTGGAGGTGCTCCCGCTGACATCTGCAGGAGAGCTGCAGGGCCAGCTGCTGCCAGAAGTGGTCCCTGCAGCAGCTGCTGCCCACTTTGGGTACAGACCTTCTCAAAGAAGTTGTGATCGTGTCCTGAACGCGGAGTGTATTTTTACTAATGTCCTTCCAAGACACAAGGCCACAAAGGTGACCACTGGTTACGGACTAATTAGCCAGAAGCCTCCCTCTCATTTGGCCTAATCCAGATGTTATCCTGCTAATTTCAAGGCTGTTACTCAAGCGCAGAAAACGGCACAGAGGAGTTGAGAGCGGGTCTACATCACAGGCTTATGTCGGGAAAGCCATCAGCCAGGGCTTTGATGGGATGTGTGATCTTTGGCCAACACAGCTGTGCTGACAAGAAGTCCTCGGCATAAACTTCTGCAAGTTATACCAGCAGAACCTTGTTTTTACTGGTATTGTAGGCGTGAGGGAGGAGAAACTTTCCTCATCAGTGCTGCTCTGCAATGGTGACCACTCTTTACCCATCCTGTAGACCCCAGTCTGGCTGTCCCGGCCGCCTCCCCGGTAAGAGCTGGCCTAAGTGGGTGCAGTTGTGAGGTTTCTGTTAGGAAGCCAGGACTATGCTTGCTTTTATTATTTTATTTTTCTAAGAGTCTTTTGAATGCATTTTTTCAAATGTACATCTTGTTCTCAAGCAGGCTTTGATCTTGTTAATCTTTTCATCTATACATCAATCCACTGTGTGAAAATGCCGGAACGTGCTTTTATTGTGGCACGAGCTTTCCTTGGGGTTTCTTTTCGGTTTTTTGCATAGTTGATAGAATTTTTCTTCCCTGAGGCTCTCCCTCTGGCGTGATCCTACATGAAAGTTTCCTGCAGACGTGTCAGGTTCTAGAGTGCTACTTTAGGCTGTGCCTTTGAATTTTCTTTGCAGGGATTTCCTGATACCAAATTAAAACAATTCTCTCTATTTCCTTGCCTTAAGATAAAGCATTTGGGATGAGTCTGCACTCTACCTGTCTCCAGGAGGTGGGATGCACGCCAGCTTTAAACCCAAAATCTTGTGGTGGCTACAGTGTGAGGCAGAGTCTAACTTAACCTGCTTCTTGTGTTATCAGGTTGAGCAATGGGTGTGTTGCTGTGGTTTTGATGAGTTTGGCCGGTTTGAGGCGTGGGCAATGTGATTAAATCCACCTGCATTTGGCCATATAGACTTAGCTTTAATCTTGGTCGATTATGTATGCTTTTCTCCTCAAGTTCCTACTGTAGGTTTTAGCCCTCAGGCTGTGCTTTCGGAGATAAAGCTGGGCTTTCCTAAGGTGTCCGTCTGCTCACAACAGCAGCCGTTCCTGTGAAAACCCTTGTGTAAATCAATGGTATCTTTGTAAAGTAACGCCCTGTGGTATAACTTTAACCCAAGGGGCAGTGGAGGAGGGGTCATTCGGCACAAAAAGGTAAAATCAAAACTATGCCTCCTGTACATGCCCATCAAAGCCCTCGTAACAAGTCACTACTACTGAGCCAAATCTTTGCGGTTGTCGGACCCTCACTGATGACAGTGGAGACACGAGGTGTCAAATTTTTAACTTTCCTCAGTGTAAACTAGAAATTGCTCCGCCTAACAGCTGATAGCATTGTGGTAATAGTTGATCACTTCAACTGAGAAAGGAGCTGATCCTTTTGGGCCTTTTATGTTCCAATCCTTTTGGTTCTGTGAGAACATTTGACTTGTGATGATGGGCTGGGGAAGAGATGGTTGGAGCATGAAAAGCCACTACCTGGGAAGTACACAGCCTGCTTTGCACAGCCTCCCCATCGTAGACATCCTTGATTTAAACACTTCCACTCGGCCCAGTGCTATGCTTGAGGACTGCACAGAGGTCTCTCCCAGGCTTTGTGTTGACCTTTCAAAGGCTGAGATACTAGGCAGTACCTCCAGATCTTTGAATATTTGTTGTCCTTGATATTGTTGACCCTTTCCAGGTAAGCATAAACTTCTTAGTTTATGGAAACATAATGAATTTCTTTATCTACCTCTTTTTGCGTAGGTCCTGAGGGAGACTAATAAATTGGCTGAAATGGAAGAGCCACCTTTGCTGCCAGGAGAAACCATTAAAGACATGGGTATGTGAAGAGGATATTGAATATTGTTTGTTAACCAGATGCATTATCCACAGAACAAAATACCTGGGCAGTCATCGACCAAGAACAGTGAATTGCTGACTTTTGAGAGCCATGATCAGTTTGTTTGGTTAATCGAGTTACTGCACACCACACGAGCCAGGGGAACTGTATGTCTGGGTTTAGCAAATACGAGGCAATTCAACATATCTCAGAATGAGGCAGCTTTGCATTTGCTGCCTCCTGAGACCTCATGGATCAACAGTTTAACATTGCACTTGCCACAGGGTAACTTTGTAGGCTGAGGCAGCACAATTGTGTGTCGCATTTCTGTCACAAACTGCAGGAGAGGATGCAGTGCTGCTGCAGAGAACTTGCTGTGATACGGGGATGGGTCTTTTAACCTTCTGGGTTTTTTTCATCCAGACTTTCTGGCATGTGCTGGCTTTGCTCTTGTGCTCTAGTCTGGGAGTCTCAGTAAGCCTCTCGGTTATTGTCTGTGGGAGATTTTGCATTTGCTAGTTTAACGTGCTGCCTTTCTCTAAAAATGATACAGAAGAAAGCACCTTCAGTCCTAAACAAAACCCAGTACCCTAACAAAAAACCACACCTAACAACAAAAGACAGCTAACACTAAACCAACCAACAACAACAAAAAAATTCCCACCTCAATCCTTTTCTCTTCTCCTTTCCCAAGGACTCTGAGCTCGTACTCCAACCACGCACCGCAGACTGCCGTAACTCACTCCACAGGCACAGCTCACTCTGACAGCAAGAGTGTATTTTGAAGGGTTCCTGGGGAATGATTTAAGAGATCAGAGTTACCAGTGTTTTGTCTCTTGGCAAATGATGCTGTGAGCCACCAGAGTCTGTAAGACTTGCAGGGAAAGCCAGACAGCAGGTGCCTGGTTCAGCAAGAAGTTCAAGGTAGCAAAAAGGAAACCTTTGTTATTCATCAGCATCGATTATTTCCGATTAAAAGTGCCAAGAAAGGCAAATGTAATTCCCTTTGTGTTTTACGTGAGGGGAAGAAAAATTATTTCAGCCGATGTGGTTCAGAATTGTCCCTATAAGAGAGGAATTTCATGAGGGAGAGAATTAATAAATCCTGCTTCAAGTATCTTTCTGCCATGTGGATTCTCTTCTACCTACCAAAAGCTGAGCTTACTCGACTTTCCCTTGGTAGCAGCACTAGTATGGCCTCTCTCATACATCCGTTCTCACACACAGCGAAGGGTCTTAGTGCCATGGAGATCCCTGTTTATCAGATAGACTCTGCTGAGATCATACGGCCGCTGTGGGGTTACGGTCAGACGAGCCGCCCGCATAGGTAGGCGTGGACACGTGTAGTGCAGTTACGTACAGATGCTTCCTTAGGAAACCAAGCTAATCAAAGGTAAATGTGAACAGTGATGTGGCTTACAAGCTGCAAAGGCCAGATTTGAGATGGGGCCAGAGCTTCCTTACCTGGAAAATATATTTCTAGCACCTTTCCTCTTTACCCAGACATCCTGTTCATTTTCAGATGTAAACACACACTTCTCTTTATTAATACTTTTAAAAAAAATTCTTTTAAGAAAACATTTTGAAGTTACATTTTGAATAATGGGAATTGTAGTGGAAAAACCAGGCAGGCTGCCCTCGCCTTCATTATGCTTCATGAGTCTGCTTTCAAACCTCTGTCAAACTAGTCATGAAAAGAAGTGTTTAATAATTGGCCAGTAATGAAACACTTGGTTTAATTAGAACTGGCTAGAAGCATTTTGTGTTTAATTGTCCTTCAAACAACTGCATGTACATTAAAATAAATAATGAATATATATATATATTTAAAATTTATTTGTAACCAAAAATTCTGTGCTGCGTATTTTTCTCTGAATTACTCACTCCTGTCTTTTTAAGGATCCTTCTCCATAATCCAGGTCCTGAGAGTCAGTGGAGACTATGCAGAGGCAGAGCTGACATGATGATTTAGTTACATCAGTTGTCAGTGTCCTGGAGCAAGGCAGTCTCTCTTCCTCCGTCCAGACTAAATCTTATGGGATAAAGGTGGAAGAAATTGAGGTCCCATTCCTGACACTCCAGTATCCTCACACCTCTTGTGTGTGGTGGCTGTCACCTGTATGGGAGGCACGCTGTCCTCCTGACTTCACACAGCCCTTGCAAAATGGATTCCCTAGGGTTTGGAGGCTTGAGGTTACTACAGTGGTCCAGGGGGTTCTTTCCTGGATCTGCCAGCTCGGGCCAGTGGGTCTCCTCAGAGGATCTCCAAGTGTTTGAGGGGTCTCAGTACTTGATAGTGATCATGTAAACCATTGCCATGGCACAGCCAGCACACTACTTCAGTGTCAGAAAGTGTGATGGGTCACTGGTGGGTGGAGGGAGAGGGAATGACTTAAACATTCACATTTTTAATTGATATAAACCAGAAGGTCAGTTAGGGGAGGTGTTTGCTGTGGAAAGCCAGCAGCACCTCTTGCCTTTTGCTGGAACAAGTGAGAAACATTAGAGGCCTTTTAAGAAAGGGACTGGTTTAAGTCACCATCACTCAGGCTCAAGAATAATTGAATTGTTGCAGAGTAACTTGATCACCAACTTCAGCCTTAAAATCACTGGCAGTTGGGTGCTGTACAGATTCCTGGCTGCTGGAAATCGCTGTAGCATGAGGGCCTTCATCCTGGGGCTGACTCTGTGCAGGGGCGTGCAGAAGGACCCAAGCATCCTAAAAGCCACATGCAGAACTGCATTCTCCTGTCCTCGGTGGCACAAACCAGCTCACTGTCAATCTTTAGCTTTTATGCAAGTTGCTGTCAGCTTCCAGTGTATGCATCCAGGCAGGAATCACCTTCTCTTTTTTGTGCGTGGTGTTCCCAGCTGCTGGCAGTGCACTGATTGCTCAGTGAGAGTGAACAGTTTGCAGCTGAACTCTGGCTTTTTTACAGGGGCAGCAGTTCTGTGCAACTGGAGGAATTTAGGTGATGGTATTGGCCTGTAGTTCGGTTTGTAATCAAACTCTCACCTTCTCCACAGAAGTAAAACTTGCACGTTAGCTGTAGGCTAGAACCTCAGATTAAGCTTTTCACTCTGTGATCTGAAAAGTAGAGCCCCCAGATATTGTTGCTGTTACAATTTTACTCCTGTAAATTAACCATGAAATTAACAACTTTTTTTCCCCCTTTTTTTAAGCTAAGGATGTTACTTACATCTGCCCCTTCACTGGAGCAATCAGAGGAACCCTCACTGTTACCAATTATAGGCTGTATTTTAAAAGCATGGAACGGGTAAGCTTTTGAAACCATCTGCTTTTGTTGGCTACTCAGTCTTTAAACCAAGGTGTTCCTTGAGAATAATTCTGTGTAAATCATAGCTATGTGTTTGGGCATATACGCATAAGGGAGCGGGAGCCGGGGGGTTTTCCCCCTCCCCTTTTTAAACTCACAAATTTCAACTGTCTACAGGACCCTCCTTTTGTCCTAGATGCATCTTTAGGTGTAATCAACAGAGTGGAGAAAATTGGAGGAGCTTCCAGTCGCGGTGAGAATTCATATGGGCTGGAGATTGTATGCAAGGTAAATGTCTGTGTTTTGCAGTAGGGGAAGGGGAACAAAGATTTTAAAAGGTTTTTGCTGTGGTACCGTAGGAAGCTCTGCAAACGTTTCAGTCAGTATGACTTCATGCACTTCAAAACCCATCTGATTTTAAAAGTAATTTTCAGGATTCTCCAGCCCCACTGAGTCAAGGTGAGATCCAAACCCTTATTCAGGCTTGGCACTAAGAAAGGTCTTCTCTTCCTAGTGGAAATCTAGGCCTGCATCCTGTTGCTGCAGTTCTCAGGGTTGCCCAGCAGGCAGGAAGACTCTAGTCGTTGAGTATGGGATGCCTTTCACTACCTAGTTTCAAGAGCAAGAAGGGGGCATGCTTCCCCCTAAATCGTTAGCTAGTCTCTACCTGCTGCTGTGCTTTGTGGTGAGGGACTGATGAGACGCCTTCAGTCCTCCTTGAGGTTGTTCTTCCATCTCTCCCAAGGCAGTACATATTTCGCATGTGCCTCTCAAGAGCCCTTGGAATCACTGGCAATGCAAACTTAAATAAAAATTAACAGTTCGCCTCTTTGTGTCTACTTGCTGCACACCCATAGAGTAGATAAAACCACCGTCTCCAGTCCTAAATTCATACCTCTACTGTTCACCAGGGTATGACCCCTTTGCTTCCCTCGACAGCTGGGTGGGAAGAGCTGGACTCTGGACCTTATAGGTCTTGGGCTGCTTAGAGCTCTTGTCAGCACCCCCCCGAGACTGACAGGATCCCACTTGCTGTGTAAGGGCAGATGGAGGAATGGAAAGGAATCCCATTGCTGCTGTGATTTTGAGGCACCAAGAAGCTAAGCAGGCTCTCAGGCTGTGGGCGCACTGGGTCAAGAGCAGCCGGTGTAATCGATACCAAATCATCCAGCTGCTCCCCTGTCCTGATGCAGTTGTGATCCTTCCTGGCTAACCTCAGGGTGCTTGTGCTGGCAAGCTGATTTGTTCCTTGTTTTGATCCGGATTCATAGTCCTCAGCCGTTTTGCCTATATGCAAATTTGCACACAGGAGCAGGTTTGGAGAGAACTCCATTGTTTCTCTGGGTGGGAAACCCAGCCATAAGCTATACAAACACCTGCCTGCTTGGCCCAGGATATACTGAGCAGTTTAGTGTGATAACAGAGCAGTACAGATACAGCTTATGCATCCTGAAATGTTCTCTGTCTGAGAGCAATTACCTGATCTCAGTCTTGTGAAACAGCTACATCTTGAGCTGCTTATCTTGTTCCCTGACTTGCTGTAGCATCTTCATGTGCTTGAACTTGATAGCTCGTTTCCTGCTGGTGGCTTTTAAACTGTTTACTACAAGCGTTTGAGTTGTGGGCTTGGCTGGCAAATCTTGGCATCTTCGAGATGCTTTATTTAGTTTCCAAATTTGATTCTGTAGATGAGTATGGAGAGGAGGTCCTGGGTTACCACTCTGTGGAAACGGCGCCACTGTGCAAAGTGGAGGAGTTTCCATTTCCAGACATCCTCTTGGGTCCTCTGTGAGATGGAAGCTTTAAAGGGATGTGGCACTGGTTGCTTCTCTCCAGACTGGTTGGACTTGGGCTCCCAATGTGCAGTAGCTCCATGGAGCTACTTGGTGAGGCGGTCCCTTCCAGCTGTCTTCTGGCACAGCTCCGTGCAAGAGCCCAGTAAGGGCTAGGAGGTCTGTCTCACAAAGTCCTGCTGATCAGAGAGAGCTTGTCCCTCAGTGGGGCTCTCAGCAGCTTGAGAGCTTCACATGAAGGCAAGATGCTGTGTGAGCAAGCGCACCTGTGCAGTCTCTGCTCCTCTGCAGTTGTGGCTGGCCTTGCCGGAGGCTGCAGATGACCACTGAACCTAGCCCAGAGTTGCAGTACAACAGTGTCTGATATTAAATCAGTACTAGAAGGAGCATTGTGATGTGACCCCATATTTAATGCTGGCTTTGAGATGTTCTTTAGATTTTGATGGGGGTCAGAAACCTGCAATTTGATTTCCTCCTTTTTCCCTAGGATATCCGAAACCTGCGCTTTGCTCATAAGCCTGAAGGGAGAACCAGACGATCCATATTTGAGAACCTAATGAAATATGCTTTCCCAGTTTCAAATAATCTTGTAAGTATTTTCTTTTCAGCTTTCACCAAAAGACACAGAGTGGCTGTGACGTTCAGTGCCATCTGCTTGGTGTAGTGTTCACACGGGACGCGTTTTCTTGAAGGAGGAGAAACAGTTTTTTAAATCTTTTTAAAAATTAATTCTGTAGGACTTCAGATGGTTTAGAAACCAGGAAAGGTCTACTACCATGGGGTTGGGTTTCTTTATGGATGGAAAATGGCTTACTCAACACATCCTCAGAACAGAGGGAATATAACCAAAGCATGGTGGCATCTGTCAGAGGTTTACAGCTAATGGTGACTGCACTGCCCCAAATCTGGAATGCAGTTTGCCTGCTCTGTCATGTTGTGATGAAGCAACTGTTGCTTCAAATAATTATTGACAGGGTCTAGGTCTTGATGTGTAAGAGCATTATTGCTTATGTAATCTTTTCTTTCCATCTTTAGTAATAAACGCCTTTTGTCCATGAAGTCCTGGGTAGTTATTAGACAAGCAAGATCAGGGGTATAAAGGGGTTGTACCAATCAGGGGTGTATTAGGGGTATATCACATTGTTGTACCGATTACCTGTGACAGCGAGGTATTTATTATTTTTGTTCGCAAAACCCTAAAAGAAAAGTTGGGAAAAAAGAAGGACCAGACCTAAGTTACTGTTTATCAAACACCCTGGAAATGGGCTCTGAGTGGTCTCTTAATGGTAAATTTTCTTTTTTTCAGCCACTTTTTGCATTTGAATACAAAGAGGTTTTCCCAGAAAATGGATGGAAGGTGTATGACCCCACCTGGGAGTACAGAAGGCAGGTGGGTATTGTGCCGTGTCCTTCCTCATCCTCTCTGCTCTTCAGAAGAGAGATCTGTGCAGTAACATAATTACATGGAGTAGAGAATGATCCTGCTGACAAATGTGATGCAGGCTGGGCTGGGAGATTGTTCTCCACCCTGCAGTGATTGATGGCAGCAGTGCAGCTCTAGTGATAGTAGCATCCACTGGTGGGGATTACTCAGGCTGCAGCGACCTGACTTTACGCTTTGGCAGAAAAAACTGTTGCTCTGGCTTAGTCATCAGCCACTGCTGGCAGTGAAGAATGGAGGATGTGCTTTGCAGGTAGGCATCCCATTGCTGAGTTTCCCACCTCAGCTCTTGCTTGCATCGGTTTTAATTCTTTCCAGTTTTCTCTAAAATGTCTCAATCTGGAACTTGGAAGGAAAAAGAAAAATTAAATGTAGAATGCCTTTGTTTTCTTGGGGAATCGGTGTAGGGGTCAACCTAGAGAGAGCTGTAGCTTGGAACAGGCAGTGATAGTGTGTCTGGAGTAGACTGGTTGAAGGTGTGAGTGATGATGAAGCAGTAGGCCATCAATTAGGAACTCTGCTATAAAACTCGAGTGGTCCTCCCTGGTGGAAATGATGGGAAGAGTTTGGGTTTTCTAATGAAACCACTCTTGTCATAAAACCCTCAAGTTGAGGGAACAGCACAGTTTGGTGTCAGTTTTGCCCTGGAACCCAGTACTTTTGTCTCATCCAGATCTGCCAGGATAAAACCAATGTTTGTTTGTAAAATTAAGGAATTTACCATGTAATTTGGCCGTGTAATGTAAAGATTTATTTGGGTCTTTCCCATAAAGCAAAACAAAACAAGACATCTGTCCTAGCCTAGTTGTTCATCTGATGCCTGACATCTAAAACCTAAGGAAAGGATTGATTTTCCGAGCTTTAGTCTTCTAAAAGCTGGGCATGCCTTCTAAATTGGTTATCTAGGCCTGTCATTAACAGATGGGGAGAGAGAGCTTCACTGTTGGGGGTGATTTGTTCCCTCTTAAAATAGCTGCCTAAGATAGATCACTGGCTTCTAAGCTGCTAATTGAAAGTGAGACATATCTTACCTTTTGTGTTTGCAATGAGATACCACAACCTAAAATCATCCAATCATTTGTAATCAACAACACACACTGTATCTAAGGTTGACTTTGAGTAATAAGCCCAGATAATGCAGTGATTATTGCTTTGTTTAGGTTTTACCTCCCTTCTTGGTAGCTATTTTAAGGAAAGATCTGTTTATAAAGAAGGATCTACAGCCCAAGCTGTGTGGGAAAGATGCTTCTTTACAAGACTGAGAACTATTTGAGTAAAGACCAAAGAATACCTATGCTATCAGAGTAACCTCCATTGGAAAGCACAGCATTCACTTAGCCGAGCCTCAGTGAAAGCAGGGGGAGTACAAAAGACATCTTACAGTATCTGGAAAGAAGGAAGGGTGACCCCTGAGACTTTCAGGGGAAATTATTCCAATGTCTTAATGCTGGTATGTCTGGTTTTAGAGTACAAGCTTTTCTATCCACGTTAGGTTTTATACTGTGATTGGTGGTACCATAAATTTGGGGGTGAAAGGACAGATATGTTTAAATGTGCATGATTTGCAGCTCTTCATGGCCTTTCTGTAAAGAGAATGAGACTCTGAGCCGTGATGTCTTTGTTTCTGCTCACATGAGGTAGCATGTGAGGGTGTGAAGCGTGTCACAACCGAGCCGTTGCTGCAGCGTGTGCTGCTCTTGTCATGGCCTCCTCAGTTTTGAGCACTGGGGAAGAACTTAGCCCGACTGCTTTTATGTCAGGAAATCAAACTTATGACTATATGCTGAGGCCCTCAGGCGTTTGCTCACATCAGGAACTACAAAAATGAATCCCAGTAGGTTTGGATCGGGCCTATCTGAATTTCACCCATGATGGGCCACGGTCGTTCCCGTTCCAGATCACGCAATCCATCTTTTCCAGTAGTTTATCTCCAGAAGTGACCAGCACCAGCTGCTGAAGAAGAGGCAAACCGTACCACAGTAGATGTTTATGTTGGCCAGGAGGAGACTTTCATCCCTTCCATTAGTGTTGATTTAGATCCTGCAGTATGAAGCTTTATGTCCCCTCCAAAACTTTTAGGTATTTCGGTCTGTTTATTTAATCCAGCGTTTATAACTATGGATGTTCAATTTATCTGCGCGAACGTCTTGGCTGGTTTTCTTAATCCAACCAGGTTCTGTTAAAGCAATAACAAATACAACAGTAAATCAGGCTTATGTCCTCAACGGCAGCAGGGATTCTTTAACACTGAATCCAAACTGGCATCATCAAATCAGATAACAGGATTACCTGTCTCTGACAGTATGAATTGTGATCAGAAATAGAAACGCAGGACGTATGCTCTATCTGCAGGACCTTTTGGAATTAGTTTAAAAACTATGAGAGAAGAGCTGGCCTAGGGCATAAGCAGCCCAGCGGTACAGCCAGGCGTTAACGCCATGTATCTTAGGCCAGGTCGGACATTTCCCTGTGGGAGCTGAGATGCAGAGAGAGGGGAGTGGAGCAAAAATAGAAGCCAACTACCAGGCATCCAGGAAAGCCTTTTATAGTGGAACAGACTGGCAGTCATGGCAAGTTCGTGTGTGGCACAATTTATTTATCCTATTTTTTCTTCAGATTAATGGAAGTGTGTTGATACGATAGAGGTTGTAGCCATTGGGAAGGATATTCAGTAAACCCCTGAGTTCTCTGTTAGCATTCTTGGGAAGGATGGAAATATGTAACTTATTAGAAATCTGCTATTGTATAAAGCTATGGGGAGTAATAAACAACCTGCAGAGAACAAAAGGAACTCAGAGAGGTTTGGGATTTAGTCAGTAAATGGAATCACATGTGACAAATGAAATTTAAAACTGAAATTGCTCCCTGATTTTTATTACATGCGGGCTGGCAGAGTATAAAACAGAATTGCAAAGTGAATAAGACTCAGTTGAAACCAAAAGGCCTTGAGATGCCTTTGGAGTAACTTAAAGCTTTCATTTTCCTTAACAAGGTGGGAAGCATTTGGAAAATATTACAAGGGGCTATGAAGTGGGAGATGTGTGGTGTTTCCCTACAGAAGTCATGCTCGTCTAATCCCATGCTCTGGGTGTGTGTATTGGGGAACCGCAGTACGGGGCTGGGGCTGCTGCTTTCAGAGAAAACATACAGAAATTATTAATTCAGAAGGTGAGATACCCTGTTTTGAGGATAAAAGAAGCACCCAGCAGTAATACACAAGCAGAATGGGAAAGGTAGAGCACGAGAACAGCATCCTAGAGTAACTTGGGTGTAATTTCAGGGAGTAACGTGAGAATTGAACAGTTAAATGTCCCACGGTTTAACCGCTTGTGCTGCTCTGCTGTCACAGCTCTGGCACTTTGTGGACACAACGTGGGCTGGGTACTTGGTGGACGGACCAGCTCTGGCAGCTGTATCCTGGGTCGGTGTAGGGATGCACCTGAGCTAATGTTCTCAGCCTCTTGGTATCTCGTGACTCACACCAAGTTTGAGACCGCGCTCCTGGTGTGTGTCTCGGGACCCTGCCTGCCTTGCCTGCTGCAGGAGTGCCCGTGTGGCTAAGCTCAGAATTGGTCTGCTGTGTCCAGTAGAGAGATGGGGTTGTGTGCAGTAACAGCAAGGCAATTACTTTTTTTCCTGTCAGTGAAAGAGCCTTGTGTGCATAAGCCTAAACACGTGCTTTGCAAGGCACTGCTTTCAGCCGTGCTGGTGGGTCTTCCCTGCAAATGAAGAGCCTTCATCTTCTATGGACGCAGGTGCGCTGTGCCAGATGGTCTTGGTGAGAACGGTCATGGCCATGTTTAATTTACAACTGCAGGTATGTCTGTGCTGCCTTCCTCAAGCTTCCCTCTGGAAGCAACCGAACACTTGAATTCCTCTGAAATCAGCGACAAATAGCAGTCTTACTTGGCAAAGACAGACCTTGGACACCAGTCTGGGCAGCAGACTCTGGTCACTAATGTGGACATCCAACAGTTCCCTAGGAGCTTCTGGCCCATCGCAGCCTCTGGTAGCCAGCTGTGCCTGAGTTCCCTCTGCAGGTGCGCAGGCAGGTGACTCCCAGAGCTGGTCCTGAGCCTGCAGAGGCTTCTGGAGTTACATCTGTGACCGTTTGGGTTGGTTTGATACTAGGCTTTTGGGTGCTTACAGCTTGCCAGGAAGCAGTGAAATGCATCTTATATAAGGAAATACCGATGTGCTTTCTGTCGTGTTTAGCTTTTTCCATTGGTTCCAGCTGGAGAAAGCAGGAGTCTGAAGGAGCATGAATACATGCAGAAGCTCCACTGCATCATGGCAAATGTCCTGGGAAGGTGCAAATTCTGCTCCCTTTCTAGCCCACTTTGCTTACTGCTATTTGCTTCGAGTCCCTGGAGAAAGTCACGATCTGAATCCAAATTCCTCTTTGGGTGGTTCTGTGATCCAAGCTCCTGTGCCAGGGGAAGTCAGATGTTCCCCATGATTCAAAGGGAATTTGAATGCTGACACCACATTTTGTCTTTCTTTGGGGGCTTGTCATGAATTTTCCCAGTCTGGGCTATCACAGAGGGAAAGATTTCATCCAAATTTGTTGAGGGGGCAGCTGAAGGAGCTTTGAAGGTGTTGGTTCTGGCCTGAGCAGTGTGTACTCAAGTCATTCTGCCCAGCACTGTGAAGAGGGTGCTTTGCAATGCCAGCGACTGCTTGTTTTTCTCAGTGAGCACTGGTGGTGTTGCAGGGTAGAACAAAAAGGAGTTGTTCTTCCATGTGAGGGCTCGTCCGTTTTTCTTGCCAAGAGTGTGCCAGCCGCGTAGTTCTCATTTTGATCTGGAGGAGGAATCTCTGAGCGTTGCTGATGGTTCTGTTGCAGTGTACTTGATGGACAGGACTGAGAACAATTCAGTCCTTCACCATTAGTTCACTTCCAGGTAGTAACCAGTTGATCACAGCTGATGGACAGCTATGAGCAAGAGTCTTGCCGTTGCCTGGTTCACAGAAGAGCTGGTGGACCCAGGAGATTCTGTTCTCTCTGTGTGCAGCCAGGAGACCTCTTGAGTGTGTTTCACTCATCGCTAAGGTTGAACTGTGTGTCTGCACACTGTTTGATACCTTCTTCTGCCAAGCCCTCAGTATCAGGCAGTGCCAAAAATAGCTTTCATTTAGGGTTTTGGGGTACTCATGATTCCAAGGACTCAGCAGAGCTGCCAGGATCCTCCCAGCAGGAGGATCTAGTCTAGAGAAGAGGAGGCTGAGGGGAGACCTTATCACCACCTACAGTTACCTGAAAGGAGGGTGTAGAGAAGGTGATGGTGATGTCTCTTCAGGCAGGTGACAGGAGATAGGACAAGGGGAAATGGCACGAAGCTGTGCCAGGGCAGGGTCAGATTAGATGTTAGGAAAAAGTTCTTCACTGAAAGAGTCGTCGGGGGCTGGAACAGGCTGACCTGGAACAGGGAGTTGATTCACTGACCCTGGATGTGTTTAACAGACAGATAGATGAGGTACTTAGGGATATGGTTTAGCATAGGACAGGAATGGTTGGACCTGATGATATTAAAGGCCTTTTCCAATCTTGTGATTCTGTGATTCCTTCTCAGGGAGGGCCCCAGCACCAGGAGTGCTTCCCAGGCAGGGTGTGTGACCAGTATGAGAGAGGGGATGTCCTCTCCCCAGGTTTCTAACCATGACCTGTTTTGACAGCATGACTCACCGCTCTGACAGAGAACCAGCTGCAATCTGCATGGGTCAGCCATAATTACCACAGCTTGTCTGACTTGTTTATTTCCTGTGGGAGCTGCAACAGTGGTAATTGGTATCCCACCACTCTCCTTAAAATGAAGTACTGTTTGTTAGAACAGAAACACACATTCTTTAAGAGCTGATGTTCCTCTAAAACAGACACAGTGCTTAACAGCCTGGTCATGTTCACTGTAGCAGATCTGTCTTCCCCACAGAGACACTTTGTGTTGGTGCTCACCCCTGCTGCAGCAAGGGTCTGTGTAAATCTCTCCTTGCAGGCAGTAGTAGCAACCACACTGTCTCAGTCTGTTAACTCTCAGCGTCAGCCAGACTAAGCCTGCAGCTTGTCAGTGCACCTGGAGATTATCACAGACTGGTTTGGGTTGGAAGATGCCTCAAAGCCCATCCAGTTCCAACCCCCTGCCATGTGCAGGGACACCCTCCACTAGCCCAGGTTGCCCAAAGCCCCATCCAACCTGGCCTTGAACACCGCCAGGGATCCAGGGACAGCCACAGCTCCTGTGGGCAGTTACCTGGGAAGCTGTTGAGTTGCTTCCCCATCACGACATGCTGAGCTCCAAGGTAGGTGGTGTGTGTGTAGCTTCCCTGCTCTCCCAGCCCAGTCAGACTAGTACAGCCAGAGAGCTTAGCCTGAGAGGAACACGGGAGCTGCACATCATGCTCCAGACCACAGAGCCACACAGACAGAGATGTATGGTTAGGGGGTTTCTGGTGGCTTTATGGGATTCCACAGCTGTGCCACAAACACTGAACAAGGCCCAAAGAAGACTGATATTTTGGGGGGTGTTTTACTGCCTGCTCTCCTGTCTTACCCTCCCATGTCTTGCCTGGTAACTCCACTTTCCATCCATGTTTGAGCTAAGTGCGGAGAGAGCAGTGAGGACTGTCAGTCACACGTTCTGTGCTGCTCCTGGCTCTCCTGTCATTACCACGAGGAGACCAGGTGTGTTAAAGGTGCCCTCAGGCAGGTTGCCTGTGTTGCCACATCTGTAGCCTCTGCAGTTCCTTTGCCATAGGTGATCCTGTCTGCAGTCTCCTAATTTTCCTGTTCTGCAGTGACCTGAGGAAAACATCTACCTCTCTGAGAAGAGACGTGAAACCCAAGTTACCAAGATAAAGCAGTCCCAGGCTCCAGCCCTAAATGTCCTTCATTAACAAGAGTTTTGGGTCTGGGGATTTGCCTGTGCTGAGGTCTCAGAACAACTCATTTAACCTGCTGTTGTTTCCTCTTTAGGGAATTCCCAATGAAAGCTGGAGGTTGACCAAGATTAACGAGCGCTATGAGCTGTGTGATACATACCCTGCCATTCTGGCTGTGCCCGTAAACATTCCTGACGAAGAACTAAAGAGAGTAGCATCTTTCAGATCAAGAGGACGCATACCAGTGAGTGTGACAGAAGAAACAACTTTGATGTAGGGCTCTTACATACCTTTGGGCCATAAATAATACCGAGATCGGGCTTAGTGGATTCCAGGGACCAAATAAATGGTCAGTGGATAATAAAAGTGACAGCAAAATGTTTGAGAAGTTAGGAAGCAGTGTTATCTGCTGGAACTGCTATTGTGAAAGAGATGTAGACTAAACCAAAATGAGGAGATAAGATAACGTGGCACAACACAGACCAAATCCCAGTTCAGTTCCTGGGAAACACGAAGCAACCCTATTTGGTTGTTTACAACTGTCTGGCCTCCCCTGACTGCCAGGGTAGAGGAATACTTAGTGAAAATGCTGATTAAATTAAATTAAGCCAAAACACATCGTTAATGATTATTTTGGTGCTACCTGAAAACATCCTGGTTTGCTTCTCAGGTCTGTAGAGAATCACATCTGTTCCTAAAGTGCTTTTACATGGTGTGACATAGAGGAAGACGCAGCCCAACGGCTGTTGAAGGAGTGTGTTTGTGACTCACACAACAGTGAGCAATCAGTCTGCATCATGTTTAAAACTCATTCGTAAACCTATTTGGTCAGGTCTTGTTTGTTCAAACTTTGGGAAGTTTGTGCCACCAGAATGGATGAGTAATGGCAGAAGAGTTCTTTCCTTCATTCAATCAGTCATGATTTAGTAGAATCCAGCCTACTGGAACCAGCTAATCCGTGGCAGGATCCCAGCATAAGCTGTTACAAGTAAAACACTTCACTGGTTTAATGATTCCCACTTCTCCTTCATTTCTTTCTCATTTGTTTCTGAAGGTGTTGTCATGGATTCATCCAGAAAGTCAAGCAACAATCACTCGCTGTAGCCAGCCAATGGTGGGAGTAAGTGGCAAACGAAGCAAGGAAGATGAAAAGTACCTTCAAGCCATCATGGATTCTAATGCTCAGTCCCATAAAATCTTCATCTTCGACGCGAGGCCTAGTGTGAATGCTGTAGCCAATAAGGTCAGGTGCTTTGTCCTCTGTCAGGAGCTGGGAATGTGATCATTGAATCAGGAATAATGTGGCCAGTAGGTCCAGAGAGGTGATTGTACCCCTGTACTCGGCACTGGTGAGGCTGTACATCAAGTACTGTGTCCAGTTCTGGGCTCCTCACTACAAGGACATTGAGGTCCTCGAGCATGTCCAGAGAAGGGCAACCAGGCTGGGGAAGGGGCTGGAGGGCAAATCCTATGAGAAACGGCTGAGGGAGCTGGGGATGTTTAGCCTGGAGAAGAGGAGGCTGAGGGGAGACCTTGTCACCGCCTACAACTACCTGAAAGGAGGTTGTAGAGAGGTGGGCAATGGTCTCTTCAGCCAGGTGACAGAAGATAGGACATGGGGAAATGGCACAAAGCTGTGCCAGGGCAGGGTCAGATTAGATTTAGGAAAACGTTTTTCACTGAAAGAGTCGTCAGAGCCTGGAACAGGCTGCCCAGGGAGGGGGTTGAGTCACCAACCCTGGATGTGTTTAAAAGACAGGTGGATGAGGTACTTAGGGATATGGTTTAGCATAGGATAGGAATGGTTGGACTAGATGATCTTAAAGGTCTTTTCCAACCTTGTGCTTCTGTGATTGGGAGCACATTCCCCACCACCATTTCAAATGTTTCCTTTTTTCTACTCCGGAGACATCCATATGCAGTGATCTGATTCTCTGCCAGACTCCTACACCTGCACTGGTGTCAGCAGGTGTCAGTGTGATGGTCACTCAGATTAACCCACAACTTGAAACGAGATTGATAGGGGAAAACAAATAATCTAAGTAGTACCGAGGTCAGACTCTAGCACCCTGGGCCTGGTGTATCACCATTGTTCACTTCACATGGCTGAAAGACAGTTTCCTCTAGCAGCTCAGAACTCAGTCCCTCTTCACCCTGATGGGGGCAGAGGTTACCCAGCACTCCCCAAATTCAGGTGTCATGATCTTTAATTTTAAAATAGTGGCTGGAAATGTTTAATGTTTAGCAGTGTCACAGTGTTCTTCATGCTCTTCAGCCTCATACCATCCCCCAAGCCCCATTTTAATGGTAGAACTGCTTTGTTGGGCTAAAGCTGGGCTTTAATTTTTTTGTATAATCCGTCTTTCCCAGCGCTTCGCAAAGGCAATTAGTGTGGGGGATAGGCTCCTCTGTAATAGCATGGTAAATTTGTAAATGACAGAATAGTGAAGCTAATGAGCTAGCAGCTTGAATGGGGATAAATGATAATTACAGAGAAAAAGGTGGCTTGTAATGTGATATTCTTTGGGAAAAATTACAGCGTTCGTTACTGCTGCGGGAGAGACGCGGAGCGTGTGCGTGTTGTTACCAACTGTAAGATAAATCCACTGCCTGCTTTCAATGGCACAGTCACTGTGGTATTTTGTCAGGTGATATTTACTCATGGCAGGCCATGGGGATAAAACACAAAATATGGGTTTGCTTAATGATTTTTACGTGGATTTTGTTCTTCAGGCTAAAGGAGGGGGCTACGAGAGCGAGGATGCCTATCAGAACGCAGAGTTAGTGTTCCTGGACATCCACAATATCCACGTTATGAGGGAATCGCTGAGAAAACTGAAAGAAATCGTGTATCCCAATATCGAGGAGACTCACTGGCTGTCTAACCTGGAGTCAACTCACTGGCTGGAGCATATCAAGGTACACGTGTCTGCACCCACTGGCTGTGGCCGAGGAACCACAGGTCCCCACCAGCACTCACTGGGACACGTACCCAGAGCTTAACTCCAGTGCTGTCCTGCAATTCCTGAGAAGTGTGAAGCCTTACAGTTTGGTTTCAATTTAAAAACAACTCAAACCAGAGTTTCTTGGGACAGGGAATTTTAAGGAGATGGGAAGAGGGAGAAGAAAGAAGGTTCAGTTTTGGAAGTGTTTTCCTGAGTGGTTTAACCCCAGTCAGTAACTGAGCACCAGGCAGCCTCTCGCTCAACCCTCCCTGCCAATGGGACAGGGAGGAGAATAGAAAAAAAAACCTCAGAGGACTCATGGGTTGAGGTAAAGACAACAAAGGAAGATGATGATAATAATAATGAGATACATAAACAAGTGATGTATAAACTCATTGCTCACCACATGCAAAAATCCCTTCGATACCCAGTCTCTCTCCAAGCAGTGATCTCACCTCCTGGTGAGTTTCCCCGCTATATCCTGAGTGCAGTGTTCTATAGTGGGAAATATCCCTTTGGCCAGCCTGGGTCAGCTATCCTGGCTGTGCTCTCCCAGCTTCTGGTGCACCTGGCAGGGCCTGAGAAGCTGGAAAATCCTTCACTTCGTGTAGACACTACAACTGCCTAGCAAGAACTAAAACATCATTGTGTTATCAGTATCATTCCCATACTAAACCCAAAACACAGCACTGTACCAGCTATTGGAAAGAAAATTAACTCTATCTCAGCTGAAACCAGGACACTGAGTCACATATAACTGTGAAAGCCCTGGTTAGAGCACAGGGGTCCCAGAGTTTCCAAGATCTTGACTTCGGGATCCTCAACATTCTGGCATTACTGTTCTGGTCCAGACCAGCAGATGCTGGGAGTTTGTGTCCCATCAACCTTTCAGGAATCCAAGGAGAATTGGAATGAGTGGGGCAAAATCCTTCAGCTTCTTCAGGTTTTGGTTTTCAAGTTAAGCTCCTGCTTTCCTAAAAACACCCAGCTTGCATTGTCTGCCTGTCAGTGCAGAAAGGGGCAGTTGCAAGGCGATGGCTGTTTTCTGTTCACCTTCAAGACACACAATACTCCTGGGTTTAAATCCTGGTCTGTCCAGGGACTGAGCTTGATGTGGGGGCTCTGATAGAATTGTGCCTGTGCTACAGTTCTGATGTGTTGTCATCTTGCTGGAACAAAAAACGTGTTCTCCAATTCACCACCCTAGTTACAAAGTACTTGGATCTGATTTCCCATTCTCCTTGAGGCAGATGGAGCCCTTGGTCTGTCCTGTGGTGTCACAGGCCATTTTTCATTCATAGCTCCTCGTCCAAAGCCATTTTGTAACCTTTTTTTTTCCTTGTCCCAGCTGATTCTGGCTGGAGCCCTTCGGATCGCCGACAAGGTGGAATCGGGGAAGACGTCTGTGGTTGTACACTGCAGCGACGGCTGGGACCGGACAGCCCAGCTCACCTCTCTCTCTCTGCTCATGTTGGATGGCTACTACCGAACTATCAGGGGCTTTGAAGTGCTGGTGGAGAAGGAGTGGCTGAGCTTCGGCCACCGATTTCAGCTGGTGAGTCCCTAGCCCTCGGAAGGCACTGAACACAGAGTTATTGTCCACCTTGAAGGATTTCAAAGGAGTTTAGCCTTTCCTGTGAGAAGTCTCCCAGAAGAAAGGTGAATGCTGCTGCTATTTTCTGCCTGTAATTCCAGTCATCTCTTAACCTCCCTGAAGACAGTACGGGTCATATGGGAAGAACAGGTTGCCCTAAATCTCTGGGGTGCCTGACTGATATGCTGTGTTCCCATGCATAGGCTTAAGCTAACAGTGGGGTTTGGGTTCAGGACAGGGATTTCTGCTGGGAGGTGGCAGAAACCACTGGGGTGGTTCTTGTCTGTCTTTCCAGTTCAGTCCGTTTTCTGAGAGTGCTGGGCAGTTTGCTAATGGCCTTGACCTCACACTTAATTTTTGGGGAGGCTTTTAATGGCTTAGGTAAATCACCAGTTTGAGACCAAACCAAGTGTAGCTTGTGGCTGCGTCCCTTGAGCAGCAGAGAGGCAGCTCCGTAGCCTTGTGATGCAGCAGTGTGTTACAGTGTGTGGTGCTGGGCACTGAGTGTGCCTTTGGGACTGTGCTGTCAGCCTTTGTTCCTGTTGTGTTTTACTGGTTTGTAGCCTCTTGTGGTTGTTTAATTTTGGCAAGGGCAAGAACAAGGTCTGCTTACAGCACATACAGTGGTGGGTTGAATAGTCAGATGCTCTGAGGAAGGTGGGGAAACTGAGGCACTAAGTAACTGAGGTTCTGCTGCAGCACAACTGTTACCTTGTTTTTGAACCATGAGGATTTTAAGCTTCCTTGTCTGTACAAAGAAGGTAATTATACTGATTTATTGAATGAGCCGTTAACATGGGCTTGCAGCCCAGAAAGCCAACCAGGTCCTGGGCTGGATCAAAAGAAGCATGACTCGCAGGTCAAGGGAGGGGATTCTGCCCCTCTGCTCTCTTCAGACCCCGCCTGGAGTAATGTGTCCAGCTCTGGGGTATCCAGTACAGGAAAGACATGGAGCTATTGGAGTGAGCCCAGAGGAGGCCACAAAGATGTGAAAGCAGGCTGAAAGAGCTGGGCTTGCTCAGCCTGGAGAACAGAAGGCCCCAGGCAGACTTTACTGCAGCCTTCCAGTACCTGAAGGGGCTACAGGAAAGCTAGAGACGGACTGTTTATCAGGGAGTGCAGTGACAGGACAAGGGCTGATGGATATAAGCTGAAGAAGGGGAGATTTAGATTAGATACAAGGAAGAAACCCTTCCCTGTGAGGGCGGTGAGGCCCTGGCATAGGCTGCCCAGGGAAGCTGTGGCTGCCCTTGGATCCCTGGCAGGGTTCAAGGCCAGATTGGATGGGGGTTTGGGCAGCCTGGGCTAGTGAGGGTGGCCTTGCCCATGGCAGGGAGTGGGACTAGATGGGCTTTGGGGTCCCTTCCCACCCAAAACAGTCTGTGATTCTGTGATTTCCTCTAGTGAGGGGACCAGAACTACAGCAGCAGTAGGGATCACTGTTACTTGTATGTTCCTGTTCTTTGTATGGTGCTTCTGTGTAACCAGTAACGTACTGTACCCACTCTAAGGAACCAGCCCTCCCCGCCCCTGTCTTATCCGAGGCCACACAGCATGGTCAGGGCTAGAGGCCTGGTGCAGGGGATGCTTTCATCACTGCCTTCCTCGAGGTGGCAGGAGATGGGCTGGGTCAGTGTTTGTACAGCACTTGGAAGCTGCGAGGTGTTGTGTGACGGTTATCGCCGCATGCCGTGCCTGTAGGTACTGTTTAGATCTCACACGCTCTACTACTGAAGTAGCCAGGACAACAGCTGTGACTGAAGCAGAAAGCATTCTCTCTTTTTTTTTTTTTTCCCTTCTGAACTTTAGCTATGAACTGAAATCAGTGCCAGCAGAGCATCTGGAGCCTCTACTCAAACAACTTGTGTTCTAATTTAGCATGAAAACAGCCCCATAAAGAAATTTCACTTCAAAGACAAAGGGAGCAGATATCATTTTCTCCTTTACCCACTGATGTGGACAAAGCGAAGTCAGGACTCGTTTGAGCCTTCTTACAGCTCTTGGTAAAGGCTGGGCTGGCTGAGGGGAGGCCCTGGCAGTTTCCCTGCGAAGCCCCACGTGACTCATGTTCTTTGTCCTGTTCTGTTCCAGAGAGTTGGCCATGGAGATAAGAATCACGCGGATGCGGATCGCTCTCCTGTCTTCCTCCAGTTCATTGACTGCGTCTGGCAGATGACAAGACAGGTAAATCGCTGGGTGTGTGACACCTGTGTCCACAAAGCCACGGTACCCAGACGTGGCACAGTATCCACCTTTCCTTCCTGGGCTTCTACTCTTGTTTTGACTCAGGCAACAAGTTTCTTGGGGGTCTGTTTAGCAAAGTGCCTGGATACACAGGATGGCCACGATGTCACCTTGCAGCAGATCAGCTGTTAGTGGGTGCTGCTCACCTACACATGGCTAGAATAAACATGACCTTGTGAGAAGCAGCTTGCCTTGCTCTGGAAGAGAAGACGGCTGCCTCACATTTGTCAGGGGCAGGGACAGCCACCCCAGCCACCCTCAGCAGCCCACTGTGCCTTCAGAAGCATAGTGAGCTATTAACCTAAGTCTCCAGAGTGGAGGGTGCAGGCAGATCCCTGGTACCTCTGCCCAAGCTGATCCCATAACCACACCTGCAGCAAGACATTCACATGCTCCGTTTTAACTTCTTCTGAAGGCAGACGTACTGCTCCTGAGTCATAGGTGATGTCCAGTTCCTCACTTCAGACCAGGCATGGCAGGAGAAATGCCCTGTGGTTGGGAGGTTTTCCCCATGGAAGGGTTATTGCTCCTGCTGTGACACAAAACATGGCACATGGTACGTGTCAGCCATGGTCAGGCACGCTGAAAAAATTCGGGCTCATCCTGGATGAAGAGGTGAAATGGAAAGGATGCCACTGGACATGAAGCTGTTCCGTATCCAGGCAGAGAAAGAGCTTTACCATCATCCAAAGTCACTTTCACTGTGCTCTCCTGGGGTTGCTCCTACATGCGAGCATCCTGACCTGAGCTGGTGCGGTCAGGGTGTTACTGCTGGAGCTGCCTGGGAAGAGAAGGGTTTGTGAGGCTCTCCCTCCCCCCAGTGTGCCTCTGCTGTTCAGCACACGTGTCCCTCCTGACCCTCTGTGGAGTTCCAGCTCTCCGTGCCCTGGGTCTGATCCTTCCTACACGAACACCAACAGCACACACAGCCCCTGCCCATGTACCCGCTCCTCCCGCTGGCCAGCGTGGCCTGATGGCTCCCTGCTGTTCTTTGGGGAAGTGCTGCGTTACACACACAGGTTATTTCCTTTTGGCCTGGGAAATTTCCATTGCTTTCTGACTGCTATTTCACAAAAGCTTCAGCCTTTTGTTCCCAGCCTGGTTGCACAGTCTGCAGGAGGGGCAGGCATAGCAGGGCAAGCTTCCATCTGAAGCAGCGCCGAGTGTGTATAAAACCAGTGGTCAGAGCCTCCAGAACCCTGGCTTTCGTTGAAAATTCCTTACTGCACGTGTAAAGCAGCTTTCCAGGAGAGAGACTCTGCTCCTGGAAGGAGAAAATATGATCCTGAATATTCTGCCAGGCAAAGAACAGACACAAATCCTGTTTTAGAAATAGAGAGGCCAACTCCTTGGCAAGACCACGGATTGGGAGAAAGTTTATTTGTGATTCCTGTTCTAAAATCCCAGTCTCATTTTCTGGTTCTGTCTGAAGTTCCCTACAGCGTTTGAGTTCAACGAGTATTTCCTGATAACCATCCTGGATCACCTGTACAGCTGCTTGTTCGGGACATTCCTGTGCAGCAGTGAGCAGCAGAGAGTGAAGGAGGTAAGTTCTCCCCGAGGTGAAGGCATGTTCTGTGACGCTTTAGCTGGCCAGATGGGGCTAGAGATGTTGTAGACAGTGGTAGATCGTAGAATAGAATCATAGAGTGGTTTTGGTTGGAAAAGATCTTCAAGATCATTGAGTCCAACCATCTATACAGCCCTGCAAGGTCCAACACTAGACCATGTCACCAAGTACAACATCTACTCTTTTAAACACCTCCAGCGATGGTGACTCAACCACCTCCCTTGGCAGCTTGTTCCAATATGACAACCTTTTCAGGAAGGAAATTTTTCTTAATATCCAAGCTAAATTTACCCTGACTCAAATTCAGACCATTTCCTTGTCCTGTCACCAGCTCTGTAGCCCTTCTCTGGAAATGCTCAAGCACCTCGATGTCCTTCTTGTAGTGAGAGGCCCAAAACTGCACACAGGACTCCAGGTGCCGTCTCACCAATGCCGAGTACAGGAAAGGATACTGCCCTGGTCCTGCTGGCCACTCTGCTCCTGATACAGGCCAGGATGCCGTTGGCCTTCTTGGCCACACTGCTGGCTCATATTCAGCTGGCTGTTGATCAACACCCCTAAGTCTCTCTCCTCCAGTTCTCAAGCCACTCTTCCCCAAGCCTGTAGCTTTGCATGGGTGGTTGTGACCCAAGAGCAGGACCCAGCACTTGGCCTTGTTGAACCTCACGCAGTTGGCCTCCGCCCATCGATCCAGCCTGTCCAGGTACCTCTGTAGAGCTGCCAACCCTCTGGCAGATCAACACTCCTGCCAATCTTGGTATCATCTGCAAATTTGCTGAGGATTCACTCAGTTCCGTTGTCCAGGTTATTGGAAAGACTTTAAACAGAACTGGCCCCAGTACTGAGCCCCAGGGAACCCCACTGATGTCGGGCTCCCAGCTGGCTTTAACTCCATTTCCACAATGGATGGGGGTCAGGCCTGGGTAACAACAGGCCCCTCCATAACAGTTTAAACAGCCATCTGGTGGAGACTATGTTCAGAGCTGTACCATTTCTTTCTGGACAGTCCCACTGCTTCCAGCATGGCTTCTGGCTACTTACTGGTGGCTGAATAGCTCCCAGTGTCTCCAAAACAGCTAAAAATGTCATTTTCCTTTAAAATCCAGTTCAATATAACCTTCTCTGTGGGAACAGGTACCTTTTTGTCCTACCTTCTCCTCGCAGTGGCCCTGCTAGTAACCTACCAAGTCCAATATCATCATTCCACACATACAGGCTACAGCGAGGCACCAGGCTCGGTGTGTTCTTGATGCATTCACGTTATCCCAGGACAGGATGGAGCTGCTGGCATTAGGAAGGATGGGCCTTGATGTCCCACACCAGCCAGCTCTGGTCTGGTCGGGGTGTGTTTGCCAAGGGAGGGGCATATAAAATCACAGAATCACAAGGTTGGAAAAGACCTTTAATATCATCAGGTCCAACCGTTCGTGTCCCATGCTAAACCCTATCCCTAAGCACCTCATCTACCTGTCTGTTAAACACATCCAGGGTCAGTGACTCAACCCCCTGTTCCAGGTCAGCCTGTTCCAGGCCCCGACGACTCTTTCAGTGAAGAACTTTTTCCTAACATCTAATCTGACCCTGCCCTGGCACAGCTTCGTGCCATTTCCCCTTGTCCTATCTCCTGTCACCTGCCTGAAGAGACATCACCATCACCATCTCTACACCCTCCATTCAGGCAATTGTAGGTGGTGATAAGGTGGTGTCAGTGATACAGGTGTACCTTCAGCCCATTCCAGCACCCCCCTGTTCAGAGCCACCCTGGCATCAGGAGGAGAAGCTGTGGCACTCATTCTGTCTCACCTGCCTATGGACGAAGCGTTTTGTCACCAGAAGGGTGCAGCCGAATCTCGGCGGCACACTGAGGACAGCACTGCATGGCCCCGATGTGGTTCTGTTCGGCAGCACAGCAGTTCAGAAATAACAATTAAAAAATAACTCCTGCCCTAGGGAAGGGATAACACTGTCCCCATGTCTCTGGGGTCCCCAGTGCCACAGTAATTGTCATTTCCAGAGAAGAAAGCCAGCACGTGGGTGTGGGGAGGGCTTTCTTTAAGCCCTAGTGAGGTGCTTAATGTACAAACCACTTCCACACTGTTTTCACTGGAGTGATTCACATCCCTAATTATTCCCCTAGACCAGGGCTGAAGTCAGATCTTCTGCTTTGGGTTTTGTTGTTAGTTTGGGCAGGTTTTTTGCTGCAGGAGCCCTCCAAAGAGGAGAAGTTGAACTAAAGCAGTGAGCATCCCCATGGTGTGCCACTGGTCTGTGTTGGCATCTGGGTGGGCAAGAGGGGACACTTCCATGCCAGGGTACATGTGTGCCCACCTGTGGGCTTTGAGTACAGAAACCACATCCAAAGGACAGTGGGGTTCTCTGAGCCACAGAGGGCAGCCAGCTCTGCACTAAGGACAGGTGGATGCTGCTGTAAATGCTTTGTAGATACATGCAGGGATCCATATGGGAACTGAAGCCTCCTCTACCCCCTTCCCTTACAGGGCCTTCCAAAAAAGACTGTGTCGCTTTGGTCTTACATCAACAGCCAACTGGAGGACTTTACTAACCCCCTGTACGTGAGCTACTCCAACCACGTCCTGTATCCCGTGGCCAGCATGCGCCACCTCGAGCTGTGGGTCGGCTACTACATCCGCTGGAACCCCAGGATGAAACCACAGGTACATCTCCTCTAAGGAATCCTGCCTTTACATCCCTTGCTGCTAGGACTAATGCTGTTAAGTTTGGAGCTCAGGACCCTTGAGGGAATGTATTTAAGCTGCCGCTGCTTAAATCAAACCCCAAAAGCCTGAATTCAGCTGGCTGGTGCAGGAGCTCTGCTGGAGGTCACCGCCTCTGAAATCTGCAGGGGCTGGAGGTACTCAGCAGTTTGGAAAACTTCTCATTTGGCATACAGGGACAATCATCTGAAGTCTCTCTCTCCTTTACAGGGAAGCCTAAATCCCTGAGACTTCTTCAAGCTGTGTGATTCTAGTTGGGAGTTTTGGGGCTGGATTTAAATTAGTGGTGCTAGGAACCTGCTGCTGCCTGAGGGGCAGGCGTCTCACCGCAGCTCTACATCACTTTCAGACCCTGGCAGCAGGGACCCGGGCTGGTGCAGGCACCCCAAGCAGTCTGAACATGGCCCTTGACACTAAAGTCACTTTGTAATAGGAAGGGGCAGAAATTCCTGGATTGCCTCAGTGTCCAATCGCAGTTAAGAGAGTTTTCCTAACCCAGGGCATTAGATCCAGGAACTCAACAAAGGCTTTTCAGTAGCTTGGCAGAACAGTGTGAAAAGATTTAGAGAAGTCTGTGTTTCTAACCTCCCCCCTGCCAAAGCCCTGACATTATTGCCAGGCTGATACCCCAGAAACATCAGCATAGAGTTGAGTAACATCATCTTTCTAGAACCTCTTTCTTACAAAGAGAGGCTGAGGGACTTGGGACTTTTTGGCCTAGAGAAGACTGAGGGGGGAACTTGTCAATGCTTATAAATATTTGAGCAGGGGCTGTCAGGGGAATGGGGTCAGTCTTGTTTCAGTGGTGCCCAGTGACAGGACAAGAGGCAAGGGGCACAAACTTGAATCTAGGAAGTTCCACCTAAACACGAGGAGGAACTTCTTCCCTGTGAGGGTGGCAGAGCCCTGAAAGAGACTGCCCAGAGAGGTTGTGGAGTCTCCTTCTCTGGAGACATTCAGAACCTGCCTGGACGCTGTGCTGTGCACAGCTTTTCTGCAGGTGGGCTGGACTCTGATCTCCAGAGGTTCTTTCCAGCCCTTACTATGCTGTGAATCTGTGATCTTTCAAAACACACACTAGGGTTTTGCTTAGCCACCTCTGCACTATGCATGTTGGAGCATCTCAAAGCTAAAGCAACTTCTCCTGGCCCCTCTGCTGCAGACAGTGAGGTAGCCCGGCCCACCCACTCCTTCCCTCACAGCAGTGTGTAAGGCCAGGGGCAGCGGTTGCGGTGCAGCCTTCCTCGCTTACCTCCCAGGACTCACTCACACATTTCCTTGCAGGAACCTGTCCACAATCGCTACAAGGAGCTTCTGGCCAAGCGGGCTGAGCTGCAGAAGAAAGTGGAGGAGCTGCAGAGAGAAATCACCAACCGTTCCACCTCATCCTCGGAGAGAGCTGGCTCTCCCGCACAGTGTGTCGCTCCCGTACAGACAGTTGTATAATACAGACTTCTTTTGCCAAGTACCTGCCCAAGACCATGAGAAACCCTCTGGATTTCCAGCGTGGGGTCTGGGAGATGCCAATCTATTTATTTATTTCTCTCCAGGGTAATTTATTAGTACTGTAGCACTAGAGGAAGCTTAAGCAAAAACAACAAAGAAGGGCCCCTATGCAATTAACCTTCTCAGTGGCTAGATTGTAATGCAAGCTAATTGCACTTGCCACCCAAAAGAACCTGCGAGCTTGCCCTTTTGTTCCCTGATGTGCTGGAAAGCACTTGGCTTTAGAGAGGCCGCACACCAGGATGATGTCCTGTGGAGGAAACACATCCACGCAGGTCTGACAAATCTCCCCTTTGCCACACAGGAATAGGGGAACCCAGGTCAGAGCCTTAAGTCATGGAGCCCTCTGGCTGCGCAGCGGTGTTCATGAGAGCGTTTGCCAACGTACGCGGAGACGCACAGCGACAGAATCACTGTTCCTCTCGCTTTGATCTAGGACCCTGAAGCCATGCGAATGATGCCTTAGGTAAGGAAAGGGCAGCTCCTACCAGTGAGACACGTGGTAAAGGAGCAACCTACACCTGACTGCACAGGAAGAAGCTTCCTCCATCTCTGCAACTTCTATCTCTCACATAGGGTTTACATTGGCTGTGCCAGGACGCAACATAAGCACCTTTATTTCCAAGGGGGGAAGCAGAGAGTGGCTCCCCCTGGGCTGCCTGCAGCCCCTCTGCCCCCCAGTGCCTCATACTCACCCCAGGAGAGGGCACGTCTGACCAGCTGCCACTTTGTGTTGCTTGGGTAGGAATTAGCCATCAGTACTTCTGTGCAGGAGCATAGCAGCATACTTAAGGGATTTCAGGTTTCCATTAACTAATGGAAACAGCTATCTATCAACCAAAGAAGCCTTTCTGCCTGCATTGCAACTGCTACTGAAGGTTCTTCTAGCAGACTCAACAGCTCAGCCAGTTTCCGAGCCCTCAGCTTAGGCCCTTCCTCAGCACACTTCGCCCGTTAACATCACTTGACTGAGCTTAAGCCAGATTCAATTTTAATACAAGATTTTACTGCAGAAGTGGAGATAAAAACACATTTGGTGAAATGGTGACTGCCCCATGGCTCTTCCCAACAGATGAGTAGGGGGTTGTGGAAGATGATAGGGCTTACAGCAAAGAGAGTTATGTGTGCATGAGATCTTTACTCCAGGCTGCTTCTCCTCCATGCTGAAGAGGCGCAGCCCTGCTTCATCTGGGCCCCTGCGTTGCTGTCTTAGGACAGGCTCCCAGAGCGTGCTTGCCTGTTCAACATGCCCATCAGCACACTGCCTCACACGTAGAGAGTGTTCCCAAGAGAGTACAAGAGCAGACCCATTTACACATAAGAAACTACCCTTCAAAAGCCACATTCCTTCTGGGGCAGTAACACTGCTTCCCCCCTTTTGCCCTCCTCCGCAGTCTCCATTTCTGCTTTCCCACAACCAGTGTCTCAGTACTGCCAGAGAAATCCAGAGCCGCCTTCTGACAGAGCATGTCACTGGATGTACAGCATCATGGTGTTTGTTACAGGGGGCATGAGAACTCATGGGTCAACAAGTGCACAGGACCCCCCAAAACACCTTCTGAAGGACTGGGATTTGCTTTGAGATTTAAGAGCAGATCTGCTCTTGCGTACAATCGCTATACAAGATGGTTCATAGTATTATTCTCTATTAGCAAACTGACTACGTGTGTATATTTTGTTTCTTGATGAAAGCTGTTTGGATTCCTTAACACTAATAAAAATGGATAAATGGGAAAGGTTCCCGTGTTTGTTCTTTCAACTGCACAGCTCTCTGAAGGACAGGTAGGACACACAAGCATTAATAAAACAGCAGGGGAAGTATGGAATACAAACCTCTCCTGCTCTTCTGCAGATGGTTTTACAAGATACTAATGTTCAGGTACTGAAACTGAGGACAGGGAAACAAAAGTTCATCTTTGGACAAGTTTCTCTTGCCCTGCACAGACCAGTGTGAGCACAGACAGTGTGGAGCTGCTCAGTCTTACAGAAAGAATTCCACAATTAGAAAGAGCCCAAACAATTTTGGCACTTCACAGTGCGTCAGCACAGCAACTTCCACGTAAAAGCAGGGGTCACGTTTTTCTGTGTACCTCCTGTTAAACCCAGGTTCACTGGGATGACTTGAGACCAGCTCAACACCTACTCCTTGAAGCTCCCACCCCTAGCAGGCTTTATCCCAAATTGGGCACCTCCCTCCCTATGCAAGGCAAATATGGAGCCTGAAGGACTCCCAAGCCTCCATCACTTGCATCCGGCTCAGCTAAGGCAGCCAGAGGCAGTGCTGGCTCTGACCTCTGAGCAGCTGAGGCCCAGCCCCCTCCCAAGTAAAACTACTGAGTGCAGCTTCAGCTACTGGTCTTCAGAAACCTCTGGGATGAGCTGCTCTCCAACTACTTTCAGCCCACATCTCTGAAAGTTAACAGAGATGGCTCCAAGTCTGGTTAACAGCTTCAGACTTCTCCCCTCACAGCTAAAACCTCTTGTGCCCTGGAGACAAGTGGATCACCTACAGAAAATTAAAACCGAAATCCCTCGTACCTGTGCTGATCCTCCAGTCCCTGCCCATCGGCTCCAGGGCAAGGGTGGACAACTCCAAGCCTCACCAGTACTCCCAGTTTGCTCATACTCCTCACCCTGGCCAGGGAGGTGTGCGCCAGCAGCAGCAGCACACTGGATGGGGCATGGTGCTACAGCAAGCTCTGAGGTAAGCCAGGGTGCTTGTGTTCCCACAATTCATTCAACAGGCCAAGCTGGCACTACTTCCCAGCTGTACCAACAGAGAATCTCAGTCTTCTGTACATACCATTGATAGGAAATTCTTTACATTATGAATGAAATAAATAAGATTTACTCAGCTGTGCAAGTCAAGAGCACGAAATGAGTGGCACCACTACCAGGGCAGACGCCCAAAGCACGTATTTCAAGCTAAAAGCAAGAGGCCAGGATGGAATGGCGTGATTGGGTCACTCACAGGGTCAAACCCTTGCAGTTTATCTCACTCCTTTGCCACCCAAACCTGTGGGCTAGGAGAGAGGATATCATCCCCTACCGCTGTGTCATACAGCAGGACTTCTGCAGAAAGGTTTCACTCTTCAGACTTCAAAGGAATTAAGTCAATCCTCAGGCAAAGTAATCCAGGAAAGTTACTTTGCTCCTTTTTGGAGTACTCAAACCACCAATGCCATCAGTGCTGACTGATGCCAGGCAGCAGAAGGAGAACCAGGAAGGTCCCACAGAACACCTTTAACCTGTGAACAGGGGTTACCTGTCCTCCCTTGGGTGCTGCAGCTGCCCACAGCACAGAACTGATGAAAGCCCTTCAGGCTTTCCCGAGCAGCCTCCCAACGCACGGTTCAATGACAGCGTGAAACCACACGGGCACATCACAGACACCAACCCTCAGAAGCATGTGGTGCTCAGAGAAAACAGAGGGGCTGCTGGAACCACCACATGAAAGGAGCCAGTGGAGACCTATGGTTGCATTCAGTGGCTGGGTACCTTAAAAATGCTAGACCATAATATATATATATAACCAAACCCAGGGATGGAGAGTTAAGGGCCCGTATTTCAAAGTGCAGGTAGCATACAGCAGTCTCTTTCACACAGCAAGAAAGGCAGGTGCTTTATATCCAGAATGTGAGGAAGTGTGAGGGGAACGGTGTCACAAACTTCTCCTGCAGAACAGTCAGTCCCAGCTGATATCATCTTTCTGTAGCGAGGTCTGTATGGTCTGCATGTCTCTCAACAGCTGAAGGTTCTTCCGACTCTTCTCTCCTGGTTTCACTTTGATGCGACCCGCATTCTTCCCTTTTGTAGTCACTGTGGTTGTTACTTTGACCTCGCTAACAGGGAACCTGCTGTCTTTTATTTGCTTAGCAGAAGTCTTTTTGGACTTGCATTCCCTTTTAAGTCTCTCCAGCTGAAAAAGAAACCCGAAGGAAAACATTAAGCAGTGTCCTCATTTCAGTTTAGGTTGTACAGTTCTCTCAGGGAGCTGAAACATCCCACCATTCATTCCACCAGCTACACAAATGGATGTTCCCAAGTCACCCTGAATAAACCCCCCATTGTTTTCCTTACACAGCCTCTCCAGAGCTGTGCCCAGCTTATAGTGTGAACCATGAGACTATCCCTTCAAAAACTGAGCAGTTGATTACAGGGGAGCATCTCCATCGTGACCATAGTAGAGAAAGTCCCGTGACAAACCGATCTGTCACTGTTGTTTTCCTTCACATATAGTGGTGATTTTGATAGCTAGCCACTGTCAGAGGCATAGCTTTGAGGGGAACACCAAAATTCTGCTGAGGGGAACAGCTGATACCCACACACAGCACTGTAAATCTCAGCTTGTTAACACTGTACTCACCACAAGGACCCAGCGGGCATAAGCTGGAAACAGGGAATTGGGACAGTCAAAGGTGCAGACAGACAAACAGGGGCACCCCCACTTCCCCTCCCTTCAGGTGCAGTGCTCCCTCCTCCTGGTTTCTAGCACACTGCTGTTTCCCCAAAACACCAACTCTTAACATTAGTCAACAGCTACTGGAAGCGCTGGCACACACAGAGCCATCACTACTGGGAAGCACTGTGCAGCTGTTCCTCTGCACCTCCTAAGAGATCAAAGTGAGCAATGCTTCTGTGTGAGAGTGTCTCGCATGTCCGTCCCGCGTGCCAGCGGCAGCGCCGCAGCACGTCGTTTGTATTACAGAGGAGGGTGAATCTGGGGTCCTATGAACTGAACCCAGTAAAATGTGTGGGTTTAAGTTCCTGGGAAGAATTCCACTAAAGTGATTGAAGATCAGAGAAAAGAAGGAATCAATGGGGTTTATAGCTTTGAATGATCAGGCTGCATATTCAGAACATTGTCGAAGTATTTTTACACTGAAACAGATACTTCAGGCTTTATAAAAAGCAAATCAAAACATAAATAAGTCATTTAGTCCAGGCAAAGGAGAAGAGTTAACAGATTCGGCTCAACAGTGCTCCAGAGGGACTTGGACAGGTTGGATCGATAGGCAGAGGCCAATGGGATGAAGTTCAGTATGGCGAAGTGTCAGGTCCTGCACTTTGGTCAGAACAACCTCAGGCAATGCTACAGGCTTGGGGCAGGGTGGCTGGAAAGGTGCACAGAGTAAAAGGATCTGGGGGTGTTGGTTGACACTGGCCTAAACATGAGCCAGCAGTGTGCCCAGGTGGCCAGGAAGGCCAATGGCATCCTGGCCTGTATCAGGAATAGTGTGGTCAGCAGGACCAGGGTGGTGATGATCATTCTCCTGTACTCGGGTCTGGTGAGGCTGCACCTCAAGTACTGTGTTCAGTTTTGGGCCTCCACTAAAAAAGATGAAGACCCTGGAGTGTCCAGAGGAGGGCAATGAAGCTGTGAAGGGTCTGGAACACAAGTCTGATGAGGAGCAGCTGAGAGAACTGGGACTGTTTAGCCTGGAAAAGAGAAGGCTCAGGGGAGACCTTATTGCTCTCTACAACTACCTGAAAGGAGGTTGTGATGAGCTGGGGGTCAGCCTCTTCTTGCAGATACGTAGTGATAGGACAAAGCTGCAAGTTGCACCAGGGGAGGTTCAGGTTAGAAATGAGGAAAAATTCCTTCTCAGAAAGAGTGGTTGGGCATTGGAACGGGTTGCCCAGGGAGGTGGTGGAGTCACTGTCCCTCAGGGTGTTCAAGGAAAGGTTGGATGAGGTACTTAGGGATATGGTTTGGTGAGTGATATAGGTGGTAGGGCGACAGTTAGACTAGATGATCTTGGAGGTCTTTTCCAACCTTAACGATTCTGTGAATCTAGATATCTCTCTAAATACAGTCCAGGTTACTCTAAACTCAATGTGAAGAACAGGATTTCATGAGGGTTTTCCCCCACTACCTGCACAGCTGGGTGTCACTAGGGACCTCATCTTGCTTTGGTTCAGCATGGCTGTTTGAAACATGCCAGGAGTGAGCGTGACCGATCAGGACACAGGTATTGCCCGACACGTCAGACATCCTCCCAGAAACACCTCCCTGACAGACCACTGCAGGCCCAGAAGGAAGCAGACTGATACCTTTCAGTTCTCTACACTCCTTCTCATTGTGTGCATTGCCCAGCCAGCTTACACTGCCTTTCCAGACTGTGGGACTTGCTATCGCACAGCAGACAATCTTTTCCCTGTTGTGGGAATGAGAGGAGAGTAAAATGCAATGCAGGAACAGATGTGAAAGCTCTGCCCAGGACAGGATGAAGCATGGGCACAAGGGTGCCATGGCAAGACCAAAAGGGTACTCCTGCAGAAATACTGGGATAAAAAGGTGGAGACACAGACTAACTTTGGGACAGCAAAGCTAAACCTAAGCACTATGGCTCTCCAGCAGTTACTTCTGCCCTACTCAACTGCTGCTCAGGTAAGGAGGTTTTTGCAGTATGTCCTAAGATAGAAGCGTGAGCATGGTCAAAAGTAACTCACCTGCAACCAATGCCTCCGGACTTTGCTGATCTGGTCTGCCTTTGCTTCCATCTTTCCCACCAGTGCCTCAAGTTCCCTCTCCAGATCTTCTCTCACTGCAACAGTTGGTGCCTCCTGGACAAGCTTTGACAGCTGCTGGTGATCGCTAGCATGGAATTCAGACACAAAAAAGCTTGCATCAGCCTCCCTATGCTTCCAGTGCTTGTACACCCAGCTCTGAAGTTACACTTCTCGGATACCCCAGCATCAGCAGCCAGACACAATCACCGTGCCATAACAAACCAGAAAGGAAAGCTCTGCTGGTTAGCAGCATGATTACAGCAGCACATCCTGCTCAATCGTGAAGTCTCAAGAACATAAGTAGCTCACACTCAAAATGACTATCCAGCCCCCTGAGGGGGAGGTACCAGTGCTCATTCAGGTACTATTTTGTGTATCTGTACATACTGCAATCGTGTGGTAGTGTGGCAGTCCACACTCTGCTAACGAGCAGCGTGACCAGTGAAGCTGTCGTCTAACAGAGCGTTTGTCCATTGCACCATGGGCTGTTACCACACTTCTCCCTGAGCCCTCACGAATCTGACATCCCATGTAGGAACAGGGACACAGCCCAGATTTCAGCTGCAAGGAGAAATGACAGCCTCCACAGCCAGCGGGACAGAGATATTACATACCACTGACTCCCCAAAATTAAATCCTCCCTCAGGAAAAACCTTCCAACTTTAAAACAAAGAGAAAAAGTACAAACCATCCCCATTCACAAACTGCAATGGAGAATATGCCAAACTCACAAACTCATCTGCCCAAATTCATCTTGCAAAGTCAGCAGCACTTCTGAGAGCTCTTCCCGGGATGAAGAAGATTCCTTTGGCAGAGATGACTTCCTGCTCTTGCTGGCAGGGGGATCAGCACTGAGGGGTTTTGCTAGTGGAGTGTCATTTACAACACGGCTGTTACACAGAGCTTTTGTGTGCTGCTTCATCAGGTGTAGGACATGCTGCACATTGGCACCAACTGAATGACTGGGACTGGTAGACTGGAAAAGAGAGAATTCTTTTGAATGGCACCATCACAACCTACTTGGTAAGATAGGAGAGCTAGGAGGGACTTTTTACAAGGGCACATAACAACAGGATGAGAAGTAATGGCTATAAACTGGAAGAGGGGAGATTTTAATTAGATACAAGGAAGAAATCCTTCCCTGTGAGGGCTGTGAGGCCATGGCACAGGATGCCCAGAGAAGCTGTGGCTGCCCCTGGATCCCTGGCAGTGCTCAAGGCCAGGCTGGATGTGGCTTTGGGCAACCTGGACTAATGGAGAGTGTCCCCTGCCCATGTCAGGGGGTGGCACTAGATGACTACTGAGCTCCCTTCCAACCCAAACCAGGCTGCACCTATGATAAAGATGGGGATCACGTAATGGCATCTTGTGTTTGCTGCCAAGAATGCATTTTTTTTGTGTGAACGAATAGAAACTAACAAGAACAGCTTGTCCAGCAGCATCAAGACCACTCATTTTTGGAAATGACACTTTGAGAGGCTTGTTGAATATCCATAACTGGCTGAAGACAAACTGGGAGAGTCCAAGAAAATGAGATGATCTGACCACTGGGTGTCAGGAGCGCACCAAGCTAAAGCCGTGGAGCGTTAAACTGTGGAATTAAGTAGCTCACCTTCCCTGCTACGAAGGGCACATCACCCAGACACAGTCTGTAATGGGGCTGCGTGGTGAGATGGCTTGTAGGAGAGCATTTCTGGAAGGAAAGAAGAGAGAAATGTTTATCCAAGATGATGCTAGAGCAAACCCATTTTCCCTTTGCTTTGTAATAAAAAGCCTGCCTTCCTGACTGCATGCATGCACCCTTATTTAACTCTTCAGGAACTGCCCTTCTCTTCCCCCCACGTTACCTGCTCTGGCTGTTTAGTTTTCTTCCTGGGTCTTCTTGCTTTTGGAGAAAGCAGTGGTGATGCTGCTTGAATCAGTAGTCTGTTGGTTTCCAGGCCTGTCTGAAGCTTTAATTGAGGGAATAAGGGGAGTTACTAGAAGTACATTGACAGATAGCCAGAGTAAGCTGAGAACTGCAAGAGAGGAGTGTTACAAACACAGGCTCTCTGAAAGCAAGTGCTGCAAGCTTTTTGAATGCTTCTGCAGTCCGAGGTGAATTTAGGCTTGAGTAAGAATAATTCCTCTGGTAGCACTACTCACTGCTAATCCTAGTTAGAGAATTAGTCTCACTGCATTGCTCTGATGCTGGCAAGGGCCAAAGCATCACCTGTGCTTTATACCTGACAGAGTATTAGGGAAGTCAAGTCACCTGACCCTGCTCAATTGATCCTGTGGGGTAGAGTTAACAGACAGATACTCTTCCTGGTCTGTTAAGTCTGACAGTAAAACACCCACAACTAAACCGCAACTAAAATTGGAAGAGGTAAGGTTGGGACTCTTACTGTCACCAGTGAGCTCTACACTTTGCTGCTCCTTCCAAGAGGAAGCTGTGACAGTGTTTTGGATTTGCATGGCAAGGTTTTGGTACCAGGGCAGCTACAGGGATGGCTTCTGAGAAAACGTCAAGAAGCTTCCCCGTGTCCCACAGCCAATACCAGCCAGCTGGTGGAGACACCCAAATGAGGCTGTGACCCTGTGGGAAGCCCATGCTGGAGCAGGCTTGTAGCAAGACCTGTAGCCCATGGCCTCACCTGGAATACTGTGGGCAGTTCTGGGCTCCCTACTTCAAGAAGGACAGGGAGTTACTGGAGAGGGTACAAAAAAGGGCTACAAAGATGATGAGGGGACTAGAACGTTTCTTACAAAGAGAGGCTGAGGGACTTGGGACTTGTTGGCCTAGAGAAGACTGAGGGGGGAACTTGTCAATGCTTATAAATATTTGAGCAGGGGCTGTCAGGGGAATGGGATCAGTCTTGACCTCCCTCCTGAGGAGGGAGGAGCAGCAGAGACAACGTGTGAGGAACTGACCCCAACTCCCATTCCCCAACCCCCTGTGCTGCTGGGGGAAAGAGGGAGAGAAATGGGGAGTGGCGTTGAGCCTGGGAAGAAGAGAAGGTCGGGGGGAGGTGTTCTAAGATTTGGTTTTATTTCTCATTACACTGCTCTGATTTTAATAGTAAAGTATACCAATTTTTTTTTTCCCTACACCAAGCCTGGTGTGCCCATGACAGTGACTGGTGAGGGATCTCTTCCTGTCCTTATCTCGACCCATGAGCCTTTCTTTGTATCTCCTCTCCCCTACCCAGCTGAGGAGGGCCCCTCCAAACTCAGGACAACATATTTCTCCAGCATATGATGACTACTTAATGAACTAAGTGCAGCAAGGTTAGGAGAAGACCAGTGTCTTTACTGGCTTATAACCAATAGTGTATCACCTCTTTTTTTGCCTCCTCCTACAATATTTCTAGTTAAATTATGAACCAGGGGGCACCCTTGCTGACCTTGTTATAGTTAAAGCTGAATTCCTTGTACATCTCATGTGCATCTCAGACTAACATGAGTTAGTCTGAACTTCTACTCCTCTTTCAAGCAGCTTCTTCAATAGAAGAAATCAAGCATCAGTGTACAGGTGCCATTAGAAAAAGGCTTCCAAAAAGCTCAGAGAACTTCAAAACATTTGGCACCTCAGATAGAAGGGGAAAAACCCAAACCAAACAAAAAAATACCCCCCACACTAACCCAAGTTTTTCATTATTCCACATATGGGAAGCACTTTCAGCAAGTCACTTGAAGAGCTGAGGGAAAGGAAGAGCTAATTGCAGTGTATAGAGTACAAAAGCAATTTCCTGTTCGTTACCTCAGCTGCTTTTTCCTGAACAAGCTTCCTTGCATGTTCTTCCTCCTGAAGTTTCTGTTCCAGCTCCTTCATTTTTTTCTGATCAAAATGGAATAAAAATAAGAGCATTACTAGTAAAACTATTATTTTCTTTCCCTAAAGCCAACAATACTAAGAGCTTGAGCAAGAGTATTTCAGCTCAACTTATGACTTAAAGCAAAGACTTCATCATTAGAATAACTGCTGACACTTTGTCTGTAGAGGCAGAAACACAGCAAGCAAGTGCCTATGCTTAAAGCTTTATTTTTCTATTTTTACTTCCTCAACTGGTATCTGAATTTAAGTCACAACCTATGAGGAGAGCAACATACAGGGCTTTCTCTTCAGCTGTAAAAAAACCACCATGTAGAAAGTAGGTTTTGTGTACTTTACCCTGGAAGACTCTGTAGTACAAAAGGGCTAACGTCTCTTTGTATCAGTATAAACAGATAAACTTGCTTTTTTTAGACCACTACAGGTATTTTGTCCAATATCTGTATTTTGAAAAGACAGGAATTTTTGAACATGTGGTTATCTTCTTAGGAGGAGAAAGGGAAGTTTTTAAGATGCCTGTGAGATTTCTTTAAGCAAAACTGAAGGGATTTCATCTTTCTCTGGTTAAAAAGATGTAAGAACTCTTTTGAAAGCCCTTTTCAAAGAAGAGGGTTAAGGGGAAAGGCACACATTTCTTTGTAAACGCTCCAAGACAACAAAGCCCTGTTCAAGCAGGATTCGCTTACTCACACTCCCAGTGCAAGTTATCAAATAACTCTGGATTTATACAGCAGAGTGAAAACATGACCCACAGCTCTGATACAAAACAACTTCTTCTCTCCTCCCTCAAAGACAGTAATCAACCTTAAGCCAGAACAGCATGCAATTCAACCTAACAGCTGTATTTGTACACTCCTGGGTTTGTTCATAAACCCCCTCTGCTGACATAGTGACTATTTCAAATCTGTTTTACTTAAGCATTACCTGCAAAATTCATGTAACCAGCTGCTAAACAAAGGGGTTAAAAGGCAAAACCCAGGACAAACACTGGGGACGAAGGCACTGTATAAAGGAACCAACTTTTCCTGTTGAATAAAAGAACCCTTTCAACTAATTATATTTTCTTCATTCCAATCAGATGGAATCTAGGAAACTTAAAGTCTTCTGCCCTTTACAGCACATGATGTTTTCAATACATGCTGAAAAAAAAAATTCTAGGAAAACCCAGAAAACAGAATCTGAGAGTGCTTTAGGTTGGAAGGGAACTCAAAGATCATCTAGTTCCAATCCCCCTGCCATGAAAATATCTCAATGACTGTTTCTTTTTGACCATTCTCTAAGGGAAATTCAGTTTCACATAATCACCTCACTCATCCTTCCAGTTGTCTCTGAAAAAAAAGTCAAACAGCTTTAACCAAAGACGACAGAACAGTACGAGACCTCAAAGCCACAGAACACCTCTGTTTCTGAGAAACTGGCTGCTGGGATAAACAGCCAGATTAGTTCCACCAGAGAGGAAATGTCTCCAGTGAGAAGACAGGTTTTACCTCTGTGCTTCGCCACCTTGCAAATTAACACCTGCTCATTACTTCTCACCACCTGGCAATTAGAGACCAGAGGAAAAACTAGGGGTGCAGGTAGTGTGCAGCCAAAACAGGATGTGATTTGTTACTTCTGTTGCTCACAGAATGGTGGGGGTTTATTAACTCTCCCTTGCAGCATTAGGATCAATTACTACTAACTACAGTTCTTCAAAATGTGTCATTAACATAACCATTCAAATTCTGCCCATCTGGTCACACACACAACCAGAGCCCAAAGACCACTTTTAGGGTACAACCCCATCCCCTACACTCCATCCTCAAGCACAGATGTGTTCAGACCCTCTGTCAGCTGTACAGAGACCACAGAGTTACAGTTGCAGTATACATACCTCAGAAGCATTTTCTGGCACGAGTACTCCAACTAGGAGTACCTCACATGAATGCCAGCCTCAGCATTTCCTTTTTACAGCCAATACTCACACTGGCAAACTGTCTGAAGGCAATATTTAATTCTTACAGGGCCAGGCAGTGGCTCTGCAGAGATAAAATGCTCTTGCTAAGACCCTCACACAACCTGTGCTCCAGTGGTGCCTCTGAAAGCGGCAGTAGTGAAATCACTGCTCACTCACAAGCACTCGTCTCACCACTTTCCATCCATTTCAGCACAGCACATATAGAAAGAGTCTTTCTTATCTGCTTGCTTCAAAGTAAACTTGCAAATGTTGCTGTGTTCTTGACACAGCTAAAGCAGAGATCAAATTAGAAACAGATACAACTGTTTTAGGAAGTGTGCAGTCACCCTTTCAGGATCATGAGGTAACGCTTCACGCATGGATGCTCAGGTAGAAACACAGTCTGCAGGGACAGAGGCAGACAGCCCTCTCCATCAAAGAACAGTTCGTGACAGCAAAACAATCACAAGAAAAATGACCTTTGAATCACAAAATCATAGAATGTGTTAGATTGGAAAGGGCCTTTACCGATCACCTAGTCTAACCCCCCTGCAGCAAGCAGGGACACCTTCACTAGATCAGGTTGCTCAGAGCCCCATCAAGCCTGACCTTGAATGTCTCCAGGGATGGGGCCTACACCACCTCTCTGGGAAACCTGTTCCAGTGTCTCACCTCCCTCATAGTGAAGAACTTTTTCCTAATACCCAACTAAATCTCCCCTTTCTAGTTTAAAGCTGTTATCCCTTGCCCTATTGCTACATGCCCTCGAGTTAAATCCAGATTTCTCTCAGTTGCTAGAATTACAAATTGTGTGAATTTAACACCCAGTTCCACTAAAACAGATTTGTGACAGCTACTAATTCCTAAAGACATCAAAGGCTGAAACACATCTAGTTCTATCCCAAGCAAGGAAAAGAACTGTGGCGCTGAAATCATGCTCACCAGCCAGGCACAAAAATAGAAACAGCCCAGCCCCACCAAGCTCCAGCTGCTAGCAGTCAGGAACTTCTCTGGAGTTTTAACCAAGTTTCAACCCTAACCCTGGAGGAATGTACTACTACTTTCAGTGAACAAGGCTCAGGAGACGCTCATATGCAGGCACACTTTTACTCCATACATGCAGCTTACCAAAATGGGGTCAGAGACTCCCACAAATAGCTGTACTGCCTGAATGTCCTGCAGCAGACCAACTACCTAGACCACCAAACATCTCCTTATATACCCCAGAGAAAACACCATCTACATGAGCACCTGGCAAGTGCTTAGAACTTCCACAGAGTCACAGAATGCATTAGGTTGGAAGGGCCCTTTAAAGATCATCTAGTCTGCAGCTGTCCTCAAGACCACAATCAAACCATGTACTATCTGCTCCTTTTGGATGAAGGCAAGCCCTCTGTAGATCCCATGCTTGGGAGTCTTGTGGTCCCTCTACAGAAGAGGAAGAGGTAGAAGGTGGACCAGATTTCAGAAGCCAACCCCAGAGATAGTACACGGGAAGGACATGATCACGCACAGTCATGCTGAATTGTAAAAGCTACAGACTCAAAACAGATCCTGAAGAGGCAGACTGGGTCAAACCCCCTGAGAACCAGCCAGCACTGGAGGCCTAGCAATGGCAGGCTTCAGAATCCTGCAAACAAATTCATTTATAAAAACTGCACTTCTTAAAGGGAAGCATAAGTGGCTAAAAGAAAAACCACACCATACCCAGGAGTTAAGGCCAATTGGGGTCCTACCAGAATAAACCCCCTAGCATTCAGCAGCATGCAAGGCAAAGCTGGGAGCTCAGCAGCACCTGCAGCCCTGCACACCGACGCACCAACTAACCCCAGGAGAGGAACTCCAGCAGATATCGTTAAGGTTAAATGAAGCACAGTGTCAAAGCCTACCTGGCCATGGAGGCTTCCAGCAATAGCTGCAAGCTTTTACAAGCTTCAGCTTTAGAAAGATGTTTGGTTGCTGTCTTTCTCTACAGCACAAAGTTTTACTCAGCTTTGTTACTGACACACAGCTATAAAGTGCTGATAAATAGGCTAAATCTGATAGAGTATCCAGTACAAATGACAGACCTCTGCTAAGGATTGCATCGTGGTAAGCCTGCTGTATTCTTTTTCCAGCATATCCAGCTTCTCCAATTTAGACTGAACATGTGATTGATCAAGAAGCCGATCTCTCTCCAACGAACCCTTGAGGGGAGAAGTGAGAAAGGAAACAATTAAAACTACAATAAAACAAGACCATCTGCAGCACAAAGGCAGCTCATAAACAGCCCAAAGGAACTACTACTTTCTCTGTGCAGCTTCCAATGGTGCTGCGATTAGGGAGGAACTGTGCCACTGAGCCATCCATACTGGGAACCTCACACTCAACCAGATTCAGACAAGAAAGAATTCTGAACTGCTTCCTCCCTCCAAACTAAACATGGTAATAACATCATTACTCAGCTATTAGAGATAGCTTGCTTTATTTTTTTCTTCAATAAATTATTTAAGAGGCTGAAATAGGACAGCCACAGATACCAACAGGCAGAGGTGATCTATACTCCTATAAAACAAAATTCAAGTTTATTTTAGATAAAGGGCAAATCTCACGGTCACTGACAGTGGGAAACAAAACCTTTACTATTATTTATACAGTATTAGTATTTCAGCCTCTATTTAGCAAAAGCAGCACTAGTAAAGAAAATCTGTAGTGTATAAACACAAAAGGAAGGGGTTCTTTTTCCCCAGTGGCACGTGGGACTCCCCCACTGAGGGATGAGAATGAGCTGCTGCAGCAAGTTGTAGAGATCCAAACAATTCTTCTTAATATCAGAGCCTGTGACACTGTCTTATAGTGCCAGGTGCACAAAGGCAGAAAATACCAGGGTCCTGACAAGACTAGGAAATTTAAGTAGGGAAATTATCCACACCTAAGTAGATAAAGGCCAGCTGAAAGAGACATCCACATTTAAAAGATCTGAATGACAGTAACTACAACAAAACATGACATAGTTCATTATTTGTATAATTTAACTCTGAGATAATCTTGAGAACACACCTGTTTTTCCAAGAGGTGCAGCTTCTCATTTTCTGCATGCTGGATCATTTTTCTCATGTAGTCAAGCTGTTTCTCCAAAAGGCTGCACCGGGACTCAGCAGCTGCCAGCTGAGAAGCAAGCTCTGAAGATAATAGAAGGCAGAAAACTGAAATCATGGATTGCTTGTTCCTGGGGTTTTTAAAAATTTTTTCAGGACAGGTCCAAAACCAAACAAACAAAAAAAGAAGGACCATGTAAAGAAACACATTGATTAAGCCCAAAGAACTTCTCTATGCATGCAAATCCCTAGAACAAAGTATGCTTTCACAGCTGTTTCTTTGTAGCTCCATGTGCCACTGCGAAGCAAAACGCCAAACAACGTAAATTAAAATAGCTTTACGAATTGTTAAAACTCAAGTTGCATCCACATGGGTGTTCTGTGGTATCTATATAAAGTTTGCAGACAACCTTGATTTTTCTTTGACACTTCAGTCTTGTCATGCTCTTTGTGTCGCATCTGTTCACTCAGCACTTTTTTGTAATCTGCTGTTTCCCTGCTGAGGTGCTTCACGTTCTCCTCTGCCTGAAGCCGGTCCAACTCCAGGCGATGAATTTTTTCCTGGAGATTCTTCAGAGCAGAAAATATTGCTGTAATTGAACAAGCACCTTTTGTTAGAGATCATCAAATCACCACTTCAAGAAAACACTGAACTTGAAACATCTTATAAAAAGCAGGTTATGTAAGAAAGTCAGCGTGTTCCTTACCAGCATCCAAAACCCCTTCCAGGAATTAAAACCTGCTTCCTCTAAACCACAACTGATTCTAAAGCGAGTCTCAAATTAATAGATGCCCTTGGTGTACATCCTCATCTGAAACATTTGGGAAAGATGCATCTATTTCCCAGAATAAGACATGTAAATATTCTGTAGACTAAGTGCAAACAGTGCATCTTCACTGGTAACAACGAGATAGTTAAAACAGTGGTGGGATCTCTTTATGATTCCTCTACAAGTGCAACCTAGCACAATACACAAACACAACATTCCTAGGAATGGTCACAGAGCAGAATAAAGGTTAGCTATTGGGCTATAGCAGTGTTAATTTCTGTAGGTGACAGATCTTTTCTGATTCTTCTATTTTTGCACTTGTGTTCCCCTCCTCCACCCAAGACATGCATCTCCTTTGAGCGTGAGCAATCTTCCCTCTTGCTGTTCCATTCCCTGCTTTAACAATTACTCCACAAAACCTTTATGTATTCAATACCACAAAAAGAAAACCAGTTGTAATACAACTCACATCACCTTGCAATTAGACCATCTGCTGGTAATCTGATGTATTACGTCTCTTTAGCTGTATTGTTTAATTTTGCAAAGGGAGCCATAACCATAAGCCCTTTCCCCATATAGCCCTGTTAAAGTAAAACACAGGAACATCTGTACAACTCATACAGCAAACTAATCTGCAAGGTCACTTTAACCCACTCCTTTGTGTTTAAGCCCACTCTACAGGAAAAAATGCACCACCTTTGTATGAGCACAGAAAAGTTGGGACTATTTGAGCATCAGATTACAAAGAGGAAAAAAGAATTACCAGAATGAATTTTCCAGAGTAAAAACTCATTAAAACTTGAAATGCAGAAGAGCACATTAGTGTCACATCAATAAAAACTACCTGCTAAGTAAATAAGGGAGTGACAGCAGTCACAGCTAAGGAGAAGTTACAGAGCTTGGCCCTGTTGGTAGCAGTAACCAACTGTCCCCTCTTCACTTTACTTATGTTCCCATAATCAGGATTCAGTTGAAATGGGCACAGCCAAAACTATGAACAGCTTCATTACTGCTATCTTTAAGCTAATCTGTATAGTTAAGAGTAACGGCTAATAAAATACAGGAATGAAGTAATTAAAGAAATTAATAAAGGCCAAACACAATGACAAGTATCATTCAGTCATCCTTATTAGAGTATTAAAGCCAACCGTGCATGCTGAGACACACACATACACCACACAAATTCAAACCAAAATAATTAAGGTCTATAATTATCTCAGGCATGGGATGCAGGGGGAATCAGCCAGCACCTTTTTGGTGGTCTGTGGGGACAGGACTAGGGGCAATGGCTGCAAGTTGGAGCATAGGAAGTTCCACACCAACATGCGGAAGAACTTTTTCACAGTGAGGGTGACTGAGCCCTGGGACAGGCTGCCCAGGGAGGTGGTGGAGTCTCCTTCTCTGGAGATATTCAAGTCTCGTTTGGACACCTATCTGAGTGATATGAGCTAGGGAGCTGCTTTGGCAGGGGGGTTGGACCCGATGATCTCTTGAGGTCCCTTCCAACCCCTATGATTCTGTGATTCTGTGATTCTATGATTCTACTATACTCAGTTTCAAGACTTTGTAAGATGATTGTTTTTGAAGTTAGAACATGGGAAGAGGGGTAAGCATCCCCAAAACCAATCAAATCTACTTTCCCATCTGAAGTTAATTCCTATATCCTTAATCTTACCAAAATATATGCTCCAGAAAATGTTTGCATTTTTAAAACATTTTTGATTAAGCAAAAAGTGTAAGACACTGGATCATTTGACTCTTGGATTAAATTTTCAGTACATATTCACTGAAACATTTTTTGAAAATAAAATATTTCAAAATATTTAAAGAGGGATATGATTTATGTTCTGGAGCTGGCTGGGATAGAGTTAGTTTTCTTCACAGTAGCTGGTATGGGGCTGAGCTTTAGATTTGTGCTGAAAGCAGTGTTGATAATAGATATATTTCCATTCCTGCTGAGCAGTGCTGACCCAGAGCCAAGGGCTTTGCTGCAAGGAGGCTGGGGGTGCGCAAGGAGTCAGGAGGGAACACAGCTGGGACAGCTGACCCCACTGACCAAAGGGATGTTCCATACCATATGATGTCGTGCTCAGTACAAAAAGCTGGGAGAAGGAGGAATTAAAGGGACATCTGGAGTGATGGCCTTTGTCTTCCCAAGTCACCATCACACATGATGGAGCCCTGCTTTCCTGAAGATGGCTGAACACCTGCCTGCCCAAGGGAAGTGGGGAATGAATTCCTTGTTTGGCTTTGCTTGTGTGCACAGCTTTTGCTTTACCTATTAAACTGTCTTTATTTCAACCCACAAGTTCTCTCACTTCCACTCTTCTGCTCCTCTCCCCAATCCCACTGGTGGGGAGTGAGTGGCTGCGTGGGGCTTGGCTGCTGGCTGGGACAAAGCCAACATTTATCAGATTGTCCCCCTCCACCTGTACTTAATTCAGAGGTGGCAGATTCCCTGCTTGAAAGAAGTTGCCCAGTGAAAACTTGGAAGTCAAAAGTTTGTCACGAAGGCAACATGTTATGTTATTATGCCACACAATCTACACAAACATGTCTGCATCAATAATTCATCAATAATTTCCTGCACAACCAATTTTTTAATCTGTCACTAGGTTCCTTTAGCTTTGTGTCAATGGCACACTCAAAACTTACAGCATTGAACATATGAGAACATCTACTGCATTCTGAATACTACCTCAAGAACCCAAATTTCCTCTATTAGGTCATTAACGTAGAAGCCTCTAATAATTCAGGCATGAATTATGTTATTGGAACAGGAACATCAGCCTATAATGCTGATTACTTTTAAAAATTTAAGTAATATTAGGATTCATCCTAAATCTTTCACTTTTCTCCCTAAAAGGAAAAAAATGCTGCGTTTTTCATACCCTCAAGCCTCCATACAACTTGCTGAGGGCACACTCCTGTCTCAAAGGGAATCTTGTCACAGCGACCCTGAGCTCACCTCAAAGGATTGGTCCTGCTCTAGCCTCCCAACTCCCCGCTGCCTCCTGTGTTTACCCCATGGCAGCTCTGGAGCACATCTCACTGCAAGACAAGCCAATTCATTTAACACAACAGAAAACTGGCCAAGACTGTTTTTGTTCACATTAAATCAAGCAAGATAAAACTCTTTATCTGGAGATAACCAGGACTGAAGTGGGAAAGGAGGGAGAAGAGACAGCTTACAAACAAGGAAGAATAAATGGAAGTAAATTCTTCTCCCTTTTTGGAGTTGTGATCTTTGTTCAGCACTATGCTACATAATAGTCTCTGTGTATGCTCCAAGTCTTTGCTGATATGATAAATATTCTCAGCACACCTTAGAGAAGAACTCCCATTTCAAAAGCACCAAACCTCTTCTTTTGCTCCTAACCATTTTGAGGACTAATGTCTCCTTATTTCAAGCCAAGCTGTGAACTCAGGAGAGGAAAGGCTGAGGGTGAGGACTGGAGGAAGGAGCAAAGAAAGCATGTCAGAAGTTTCATAAAGTCATTGGCCAATTTTCACAGAATCACTAGGTTGGAAAAAATCTTTAAGATCATCAAGTCCAGTCATACCTGTCCTATGCTAAACCACATCCCTGAGCACCTCATCTACCCATCTTCTAAACACATCCAGGGATGGTGACTCAACCACTTCCCTTTTACAGCTCTCAAGAGCTCCAGCTGTAGGATTATGGTTTCATTAGGTATTCTTAAGAAAGAGAAGTGCAAATGACCTATAAAAGAAGTGATCTGCACATCCCTGTGAAATTATAAAGGAATACAAAGACTGCAGCCTGTGTAGATGTAGACACACAGTATTCCACCACATGATTTGCAAACATGAGAAAACAACTTTGCTGAACTATTACCTCTGCTGTTGCTCTCAGGATATGGGATTACTGGTTTCCAGGGGGAGCGCAGCAAGTCTGAGTTAAGGAACGGCTTGTCCTTGGGGTAGTCTATAAATGAAGCTGCAGAGAGTCCATCTGTGCCTGATGCAGAGTTGTAAGTTTTCTGCAGATCATCCTGAAAACAAAACAAAACTTCAGCACATTTGTTTCTGTCACAACAAGAGCAAAGGAAGACGAATCCAATCCTGATGATGTGTTAGAAGTATTACTGGGGAGACTCTGGTACATGAGTGTCATTTTCACATCCAACTCCCCCTGACTAAAATCACAATCAGGAGGAAAATGTCTCTTCCATGCTAGTTCCACTTCTATTCTCCATGTATTTATACAGTCTCTGCTCACTGTGCAAAAGTAACACAACAGTGAGCTGGGAAACAGCCCCTGCCTTTACTGATTGTACTTACTACACACAAGACACTGTACTGAGGTGGCCCAGCCCAATAAAGCACACCCAGGACCTTGAGAGTGCAGCTCTGCACCCACTCATCTGATGCAACAGCTCACTGACCACAGCTGGGGCAGAGGACACGGTCACCCCTCACTGCACCCTCCCAGCTGCATTGACCCAGCACATCTTTTCCACCGGCTTCATCTTTCACATCCTTTCACAAACAGAACCACAGGCTGGTTTGGGTTGGAAGGGACCTCAAAAAAAGGACCAACCCCCTCCCATGGGCAGGGACACTCTTCACTAGCCCAGGTTGCCCAAAGCCCCATCCAACCTGGCCTTGAACACTGCCAGGGATCCAGGGGCAGCCACAGCTTCTCTGGGCACCCCGTGCCAGGGCCTCACCACCTTCACAGGGAAGAAGTTCTTCCCAATGTCTGTCTAAATCTCCCTTCTTTTAGATTAAACCCACTACCCCTTGTCCTGTCACTGCATTCCTGATAATCAGCCCCCCTCCAGCTTTCCTGTAGACCCCTTTAGGTACTGGAAGGCTGTGATGTCTTCATGGAGCCTTCTCCAGCCCAAATCTCCCAGCCTGTTTTCTTCACAGGAAAGGTGCTCTAGACTTCAGATCATCTTCATTACTCTCCTTAATATCTTTCCTGTACTGGGGACCCCAGAACCAGAGACAATGCCGCAGGTTGGGTCTCACCAGAGCAGAGCAGAAGGACAGAATCACCGCCCTCGGCCTGCTGGCCACACTTCTTTTGATGCAGCCCAGGACACAGTTGGGTTTCTGGGCTGCAAGCCCATGTTGTTGGCTCATTTTGAGCTTTTCTTCAGACAACACCCCCAAGTCCTTATTGTCAGGGCTGCTCTCAATCCATTCTCCCAACCTGTAGCTGTGCTTGGGATTGCACCAACCCATGTGCAGGACCTTGCACTTGGCCTTGCTGAATTTCATGTGGTTCACAAAGACCCATCTCTCCAGCCTGTCAAGGTCCCTCTGGATGGCATCCCTTCCCTCCAGCATGACAGCTGCACTACACAGCTTGGTGTCGTCAGAAAACTTGCTTAGGGCACGCTAGATCCCACTGTCCTTGTTACCAAAGATGTTTAACAATGCCAGTCCCAACACCGACCCCTGAAGGAACACCAGTCCTCACTGGGTGTAACATGGACATTGAGCTGTTCAGCACAAGTCTTTGAGTGCGACCATCCAGCCAATTCCTTATCCACAGAGTGGTCCATCCATCAAATCCATGTCCCTCCAACTTAGGCACAAGGACATCACGCAGTACAAGTCCAGGCAGATGGTGTCAGTCCCTCTCTTCCCTTATCCACCAGCCCCATTGTCGAATGCCACCAGATTTGTTAAGCATGATTTGCCCATAGTGAATCCATGTTGGCTGTCACCAATTGCCTCTGTACTTTCCATGTGCCAAAGCACAGTCTCCAGGAGGATCTGATCCATGATCTTGCCAGGCACAGAGGTGAGGCTGACAGGGAGGTAGTGCCCAGGGTCCTCCTTCCTACCCTTTTCAAAAATGGCTGTAACGCTTCTTCTCTTTCAGTCATAAGGAACTTCCCCTGACCACCATGACTTCTTCAGTATCATGGAGAGTGGCTTGGCAACTACATCAGCCAATTCCTTTAGGACTCTAGGATGCATCTCATCAGGTCCCATGGACTTGTGTACATTCAGGCTCCTCAGATGGTCACACACGTTGTCTTCACATACATTGGGAGGGACTATCTCCCTGGTCCCCATCTTGTGGGACATCAAATATAACCTGCCTTTTCTTCTTTCTGGAGGTNTGGCCCTTTCTGGCCTTGGTGATGCCTCTGGTGTAGCTTGGCTGTCATCCATGTCCTCCTTTAACTTGCCTTCCACAGCCAGAGCTGTACAACATCCCTGTTGTACAGAGGCGACTGGGAAGGTGAGGTGGTGTCTTGAGTTCAGCAGGGATAGTTAGCTTTCTTCCTAGCAGCT